>CAWUFW010002375.1:1805000-2252574 GCA_963921515.1 Calotriton arnoldi
ATACACTCGGAGAACAATTACAAAAATAATATAATGTCAATAAACCATTATATATTGCTACATGCTCGTCTTACTCATGACAAAAAACAAACAAATATAATTGCTAAACACTAAAAATCATACTTAATCATTTCCCATTTTTGTATAATAAACCAGATTCTGGTATTTTCATCAGTTTCACAATTTATCAATCTTCAACCGGCTCAGTTTTCTTTCAGTGAAAATGTCAGCAAACCAAGTTCATTGTACTTTAATTACCTCTACCATTAGTCTCAGTATCAACTCTCATGGTCAGAAAGCACATGGCTCCTGTATTAGGCTAAACACTCATTATCCAACACTCCATCACTCAACCATACTCAAAGACACTTAGGGGCCGATTACGATGGCGGGCAGATCGCCCCCGCCGGGCCGGGCGGTTGTCCCCGCGGGCCCGGCGGGGGCGATCCGCCCGCCATCCCGACAGCAAAGACCCCCGCCATATCATGATGGCTGGGGGGTCCGCGGCGGACGGAAAGACCGTCCGCCGCTTTTCCGCCGGTCGACTCGTCGACCGGCGGAAAACGTGCTGAATATGGTGGCGGTGTCTGGAAGACACCGCCATCCACATTACTATGCAGGCTGCGAGCAGCCTTTCCATGGCTGCATTGCCGCCATGGAAAGGCTGGCGGTTCCTGCTGTTGGGGGCCCGTTGCGGGCCCCCAGGGTGTTGGGGGTGGGGGGTGCACATGGGGGTACCTATGGTACCCCCTGCATTTGCATGTACAATGTGGCAGGCACCGCGCGGTGCCTGTCACGTTGTGCATGTAAATGCACAACATGTATTTTACATTGCGGCGGGTGCTGCTTGCAGCACTGCCCGCCGCAATGTAAAAATACGGGATGCGCCCGCCAGTGTGGCGGGCGCATCCTAATTTGTATAGCGGGACCGCCGCACCTATGGCGGGCGTTCCCTTTTGCAATGCGATGGCGGGCGGACTTTGTCCGCCCGCCATCGTAATCGACCCCCTAGTCCCCCGCTAAAGGAAATAGAAATTTCATCAGGTATTATTCTAATTTAATAAAATGTCTACCCTCTCCTAGTATTGAACCATGTTAGTATTTCATCATGCTAGGTTTGCAGACCCGTCTTGCTGCATGTAACTCTGCTCACAATCTTGCAGTTCATCAATCTGCTCCGCTTTATTTCAGTGAAAATATTAGCAAATCGAGTTCAATGTACCATTAATCTCAAAATCACCTCTTGTGTTCAAAAAGCCAGTGGCTCCTGCATTGGGGTTTAAAACTCATAATCCCTCAACCATGCTCCAAGACACATAGGCAGTCACGAAGGAAATGGTAATTTCATCACATCATAACTCGGCCAATTGTCTGTTCTTCCAAAATATTAGTTTTTATTCATTTAAATTTCTGTACACGATCCATCCTCTGGAGCATATGTATATTTAAGTCTCATTATCCATAGTATCAATATTTAAGCAAAAATTTAAAAAACATGAGCACCAATTCACAAAAGAATTCCTTCAGAAACTAATTGTTAAATAATTATAACCAACTCACCAAAAACTTTCTCACTCTTGACCTATCCGTCAGTTAATGCTTTCTAAACGAAACATATCTCATCCATCACTTAAAAGTGAAGGAGTCCCTGCCATGAAATGGTATCTGCAAATTAAACCAATACAATGCACAAGTAAAAAGACAGCAGCACACCACCTCTTCTATGATATATCTCATGAAAAGCACGTCGTGAAAGACACATCCCTACACTTAACAGGAACCTCTGGGTTTCCCCATCACCATTCAGTGTGGACGCTTGCACAGAAACGAATTGGCCGCGTTTGTCATGGCCTTATATATGCAAACTCCAAACAGCCAGCCAAAAAGCAACAATAACATGTGGGCCATGAACCACATTGCACCTGCAGTGGTTCAGATTTAAAGGGAAACAACTTGTATAAACCTGCCATTCACAACTGAGTTCTTCGGTATATATCAATCAATCCTGTAGTTGGTCAACAAATAAAAGATTCTTTCTCACTCGAAAGGGGACGAATAAGAATGAAATTATAAATTAAACATTTTTTACCAATGAAACCTTGATAAAATATAGTCTCATAATCAGAGCTATAGTAAAAATGCTAATACCTTATCCAATAGTCGAACCCAATTGTACTTTATCAAATCAAGTCTTCAAACCTGTTACGCAACATTTATCCACAGAAAGGCGCATTCCTCAAGAAACTTTCAATTGCAAAATCAAAAAGATACTCGAATTTACTGAAAATATATATACCCTTTCCCTGTGTCAAACCCTGTTCGAATTTCATCATACTTTAACGCCAGATACGTTATGCTATATGTATCTCAACTGTACAATCCCACTCACAGTAGTCCTTTCAGAGAGGTACACTAAATTATCTAAATTATAACTGCCCTCTCCCGGTATCGAACCCTGATAGTCTTCCATCCTGCCTGGCTAAAAGACTGGAGGCTGCACCTTTCACTCCATCCTACTCTCTTTGATTTCCCTGTATTTCATTTCAATGCAAAAACAATCCACCAACCAAAACAATAATAAACCATTTTATCAAAAGGAAACCGAACAACAATGACTGATGAGAATGGCACATACAATAAAACAGATTTTAGTAATATTGAAGCAGTTCCCATGGATCTACTCTAAGTGGCCTTCTCATGCTCTATAGTCCTTACAATTATGCTGACTGAAACATGAGAGGCTACACCTTTCTCTCCACCCTATTATCTTTAAATTCCACTCCCTTTATTCTTTTGAATGTGCAAACAATCACTAGGTAATATTTTACTGCATGACTAATAAAGGAAAATTTTCATCTATTGCCTTCTGATGTTATCAGCATTCCTTCACAATAAGGTGTCTAGTTCTGTGTCTATTTTCAAAGTCATGCCTCACTGTCTGCAATTTATCACTCCAAGAAGTCTCTTTTGATCTAAGTTTCAATTCCTGGTCCCCACAAGGTCTGTCTAATAGATATTTATCTATTCTCTCTCCCTTCTGGCTAGCACTCTCTCTGCTCTGGTCTTCACTCCCTCTGTCTCTACATTTCATTTTGTCACTACGTTTATTTCCACCTCTTTGGCCTCTTCTGATCTGTATCTTCAATCTTGATTTCCCCCTATTTTTCGCAGAAGCCCTTTGTTCTGCCAGTCTCATTCATCTCAGTTCCTCTAAAAACGTAATTGATCTTGTACTAGTAAAGCTCTTGTTAAAAGACACATTTTCACTGTCCAACCAGCACAGAGAGATCTAACCAGGAGGGAGGAGAACAAGTGAATATTTTGGACTCAAACCTATCAGCGAGACCTTTGAGTAAGATAGAATTGAGAGTTCTCAATAGGGGTCTTAATTTTGCCCCATTCAGACGTACAGATATTTTACAGGTAAAGGCTGATGTATTAGGATTCACCAGGAAACATAAGATGAAAAACTATTTGTTTGCAGGGCATTGTGGATAAGACAGTGATGTGGGATGCACACCATTCTGAACCCCCTTGTGTGCTTAATTTTCAGAAATGTCTGGGTTTGGTAGGTTTCCCTGGGTAGAAGCCAAGCCCGAATAGGGCTGCTATTCAGCATGGCAAGTAGGACGAAATTGAGATTTACCCCCACTCTGCTGGCTCTATATAAAAACAATACCTAGAAGAATTCAAATGTCGTCTCGCTTGTCCGAGGGATGGGGATGCTTTAGTTCCTAGGGGAGCAGAAGGAGTTCTTCGTCTTTACAGAGATACTGCTCTTTTGCATAATTCCGTGCAAATGCAGAGAAAGGGGCTGTTTTCAGCCCCCATCCATGCTCTCAGGGAAACCAGGAAGCAGTTTCCTGGGTGCCAGTCCTGCAAATCATTTAATCGCATCACAGACGTGATTGCGTCATTTGTAGGACCATCTCACTCCCCCTGGGTCGGAGCGAGAGAGTCTCCTGTTCTGACCTAGGGGTGCAAAAGATGGGTGCGGGGGGCACCATAGCAGCATGTAACTGATGCTGGATGTGACCCATGTCCATAGCACCTGGTTGTGAGTGCTATGGACGATGAGATCACGTTCATAGCGTCCAAGGGGGTATCCTTCTGGTTGCTGAGCAGAATCCTAGTAAAGTTGTTTTATCTCTTAATGTAGCTGCAGCAGAGATATCCAAGTATGTAGTTTGACATAGGGTTGTTACATCCTACAATAGATCAGTGGATTAATGTGCCTGCTGCGAGATGGGGGGACGGTGTGACTTTTCCGGGCAATTGATTCCAATCCTGCAAAGTAGCTCATTGTGTTAATGTGTCCACTGCAATATAGGCGTCACGCCCCAGAATTAATTCCTGGTGCAACTTTTCTGCATATAACAAACTGAGTTTGTTAACATGGTTTGCAGATATTTGCATATAAACTGCAAGTCATAGTGTCAAATCCTAGTTTCACCAGCTTATTAGTTTAATATACCTTCTGCAGAGGTGAGTGTGAAACCTCTTCTTCACATGAAAGAAAACCTGGTTAAAACTCCTGCTCAAGAAATAGGTATCTAAACTGCAGGGATCCATTATCATTTCACAACCCTGTGGGGACTTTGGTGCAATGAAGGGTGTACCAGTCTTTGTTTATAAAACAAGCTATTTTGAAATGAATATGAGCCAGAAATGTGCTTTGTGTTCTTTGAAGCTAGAATTCCAGTATTGAAAGGAGATGGAACAAAGGCAACAGGGCACATGAGGGTATTGTTAGTGAATCTTGTATGAACTAGTAAATTGCTTCCAGAATTGACGGTATTCACAACTGTCCCCAGACCATTCAGGGCATTGATCTGATACTAGCTGTACTTCTACTAGTGTATGCTGGTGTGGGGTTTACTAGTGTCGTACGGTGTCCACTTTTTCAGTAGGAGCTGTTCGTTTGTTGGACTACATAAAAGTTGGGATGGTGCCAGAGTGATTCTGTGCACCCCCGCAGGATATGTTGGCCTATAGACCAGCTAGCTCACAGTGCCACCATAGGTACCCCTAAACCTAGTAAGGTAGCAAATGGTTTGGGCAACCTCAGAACATGACAACCCTGATCACCCTCCATACTCTCCCCCCCCAGGAATTGTGGTAAGAAATCTAGAACCTTTTCACTCAGTCACTCATGCTCGCTCAGAGAGATACACAAGAAATACACAAAGGGGCCTTTTTAATATTTATTGAACCATGGTGATTCCTGTATGAAATATATGGCCTGCAATAATCAATAGACAGAAGCAGATCAAAGTGATTAGCAGTATAAGGACAGTGAAGAGAATGAACAATTCCATCATTGTGCTAAAACAGTGTATATATGCTGGCATACAAGTACTGGATATAGTGTACTCCTAATATGCGTTCCCTAACTTAGTTGCCTAGAGTGAGTGTCCTGCCAAGAATCCCCTATTGGATGATCTAACTCCCCATTACCTGAAGGCAAGGTATGTAGGTCCCCATCTTGGTCACAAGTTGGACATCCCTCCTCGCAGAGGATAAACAGAAATCAGCTGGGCTGAGACTCCGACGCAATCTCGCAATGACAGCAGAGTGCTCCGCTAATTTGAGCATGGAAATGTGTGTGTATTTTTAATAACATCATCCATGCTTCTGTGTCGAGGCTTCAGCCAGGCTGACATTTGTTTGTCTTGTGATAGCCATGTCGCCTCATTGACGAATAATAAATAACATTTGCACAATGTGTATCTCGGCCTTGTACGAAATGTTCAAGGTGTCGTGATAGTGTACTTATAAAGTGGATGTGTAAGCAATGTGGTTTCAGAGAATCTAATCCTGCACTGTCACGCAGGCAAATGTGTGTCAAAAGCCATTGTGTAGAAAAGAAGGCAACTTAAGAAACGTGTGCATGTAAAAATGGCAGTGTTTCTTCCCGGGGCTAACCTAGCCACATGGCACTAAGTGGTACAGCAGCTGTTACAGTGATCATAATATGGACTCCGCACCTGTTCAAACATTGTCATCTTGTCCTGGGGACTATAGATCACATGCTTGTGTACCAAGATGCGCAGCAATTCTGAAAGCCATTAGGCGTGTAAGGGGGATTCTGTTGTCTTCCAGAATATAGATTTTGGCGTCGTAGAGCGATGTGGCTAGCCATCGTCGCTAGTGGAAGGTTGTGTTGTCCATGTGTGTGGTGCCATGCAGTAAGGCCAATTTAGCTGGTGTCTGAGAAGAGCAATCACCCATATACAACAGGAATTGCCATACATCCTGGCAGTACTACAAGATCTTGAGGCCGGACCAAAGTATCTTCTGTAGGTCACAGGCCTAGGATCGGCACCTTCAAGTGCTTATTAGTAGGAGATAACTTTGCTTTCTGAAGTTTGACTGGTAAACACTACCAAGCATGGTGTATATTGAAACACTTATATTTGAGACGTGATTTTCATATTTCTCTGTTAGCGAGAAGAGCTGCCTAATCTTCAGGTGTGCACTTTTATTTCAAAAATGTCTGCCATTTTAGTCTGGTTTCAAGTTCCACTGTTTTGGAATGTAGCTCGGAGATTAGTGTCTTTTATAGCCCGGAGATCATTCCCTTAAATATTGCACAAATGTCTCCATGTATAATGTGATCGGTGTCCCCAACTCAGTGATGGGTCTAGGTCAGACTCCTGAATAAGGGGCTTCAAGGTTTTTGGAGAGGCACCCTGCTAAAAGTCATCTGTTGTGTATGTCTGTATTTTATGCAGCACCCATGGTTACCACCTAACCATATTGCCTCCTATCCGTAGTCCTGCATTATTCCAGATTGGAGCTTAACTGTGTATGTATTACTTTATCTTGAAGAACTTATGAGCTGTATCCCAACTCAAAATGTCATGAACTGTCTGCAACAGGGTGGGTCAGATGCTTTCCTGTTGAAATACCAGCAGATTAACTCGACAGATTGCCCAGATGTATACGTTCCTCGATGGTCTGTAGAGGCTGGTCTCTACAGTCTGCTGCCAGGGGTGAGATTTGAGAGAGTTGATGGGTTAAGTAGTATAAGTACTTGTTAGGGAGTTTTAAGCCTCCGGCTGGGGTGGCCACATGTAGCTGGTAGTATAGTCGCAGTCTCAGCTTCCTACCTGACCATATAACGTTTCAGATCATCACAGTTATGGATTTCAGCAGTCTAGAATGGCAATTACCATCTCAATCACTTGCACTTACTCCCGTAGAGAAAATCGCTGGGAGGACCAACACTTGAAATGTCATATGATATTCAGAGAAAAGGTCAGTCTTGTCAATCAAAGGTTGAAAGTTGTCTAAATCATTATGTCTCCGTCCCCTGTTGACCAATATTCCAAGGTATTTAAGAGTGTTCCCATTTAAAACCCGTATTCTCTGCAGTTGTCTTGTCAGAGAGCCTCGCGAGTTTCAGATTTCTGCTGTTATCATAGTTGATCCTGTAATCTGAGAAAGTAGAAAAGGATTCCAGTAGATCAATCAATTTACGGAGAGATGTACCCAGGTCTTTGAGGGTCAGCAGTATTTTGTCTGCATACAACCACAGATTTGAGTGACCAATGGATATTGATACTTCCTAGTTTTCGTTTGATTGTCTGATCACTGCCTCTGGTGGCACTAGTGCTATTAGGAAAAGAAGAGGGGCATGACAGGCAACCATGTCTGGTACCTCTGCGTATAGGGAATGTATCAGACATAGGGCAGTTGGATCATAGTATAGTCAGTTTACTTTGGCCAGGAAGTTCAGCTCAATCCCTAACCTTTCCAGCATCTGAAGAAGGAAGCCCCATTCGATCTAGTCATTCACTTTCTTGCGGTCTGATGGGACCACTAAGGCCTTATTGAGGTCATATTTCTTTGTCCATTATATATTAGATAGCAGTTGTAAATGGTTTCTGGATAGGTGCAGAACCCATCTGTGAATCCTGTCCATGCTTAGGATAACTTTCTTTAAGCTGTTCTCTAATATCTTTACCAGACTTTTGACGTCTGAGTTAAATAGGTATACAGCTCTGTAATTAGAATGTAATGGTGAACCCCTTCCTGCTTTTGAGGGGGAGGCTAATGGTCGCCTTATTGAAGTCTACGAAGCCCCCCTTTAGACTCTGCCTCCTTAAACACTTTGTAAGATAGGGCTGGTGATCTTATAGCGCTCCCTCAGTAGTCCATTATCTCAGGGAGCCTTGTTATAAAGGAGGTCTGATATCACCTCTCCAAATTTTTTGGTTGTTATTTCACCCTCCGGTAATGCTCTATTGGGGAGTTGCATGTTATAAAGGAATTCTATTTCCATTGGAGATACGTCCTTGTGGTCAGAATGAAACAAATCATAGAAGCAGGCAGCAAATGAGTTTGTCATGGCTACTGGGTGTGTCAGGATTGTATCACTGCCGATCCTTGTAGCAGGTATGGCCGATTGTCCCTCCTTCGTTAGAGCTGGCCTGCAGGTAATCTGCCTGCCTTCGCCCCTTTATTCATAAGAAGGATTGAGTTTCAAATGGTGTAAAGTCTATCAATTGTGTACTTTTTGCAGGGTTTGGGGAAGAAGCGAGAAGGCTTTGAGGCTAGAAATCCAAAGATACATCTGAGTATCCTCAGCCTATTGATGATATAAAATGCCTGAGACCTTGAGGAGGGCACTGGAAGGTTTACGTTGAGGTTAAAGGGGTCTGACTCAAAAATGGAACCTCGTGGGACCTCTTGGGTTAAAGCAACTCCATTGGAAACAATGTTTGCTTTTTACCTGCTGGTACCATTTGGTCAAATAAGAGATGAACCACCCTAGAACTACACGGCCAATTCCCATATGTTCCTAAAGGATCTTTTTGAGCATAGTATGGTTCACTGTATCGAATGCAGCAGTTAGTTTGAGGTGGAAGAATTGATGAGAAGCTTGATACGAGTAGCTAGAGTGTTGAAAATGTTTCTTCCAACTGTTCTGAGGGTGAATTAATTGGATGAGGAGGGCATTTGTTTCCATTTCTTCCCTGGCCTCCTGAAACTTTTTCTTCCTTAGAAGAGATTTTTGGAGAACTATTGTTAAGTGTTTGTCTGTTTCTCTTTGTTTTGAACAGTACTATGTCTTCAAGAACTCATATCTACGTTTATAGAATTTAAGTGTTGTGATGTTCACATTGTCATTAGGTCTAATCGAGGAGGGTTAATGCATAGCTCGGCCACAAAGGTAAATATGAAGATCCTTGGTGGCACTGAACGATAATTCCTTTTTGGATTTGACAGGAATAATGGTGTTTGGGAAGACCAGTTAACAAGTATGAGATCCTTTGCAACAACCACATTTTCTTTTGCGATCATTAGATCTAGAATAGAGCGTCTGATGTGGGCTGGCCAGACACAGTGTGGGATGAGGTTGTTACCAAAGAGGAATGAGGATAGCAGTTTCACTTCCTATTACTTTTACCCCAGTGGGGACTGAAATCTAAGAAAATATTTATTCGGGAAAGACAAGTTGGTTAATAATATATTCCAGGCACTCCTCAATGAAGGTCATTTTGTACGTAGGGGGTAACATACATGACATTTACTCTTGCAGGAGCTGAATGTGCTGATTTTATCTCCATAATCAGACATTTGAAGGAGAGCTAAGAGACCTGAGTAATCTGTCTGCAATGAATAGAATTCTTGTAGATTGCTTCAACGCCTCCATCTCACCTATCTTTGCGATCACAGCATGTAATGGAAATGGCAGTAGAAAGCAGGAGATCCGTAGTATTATGAGAAGTATCGTTAAACCAGGTCTCTGTAAGCATTCATATGTCAAAATTGTGTTTATTGGGTGTGTCACTAATTTCGAGTTTTTGCTTAAGTGTTGAGCGACAGTTGTGCAGAATACAGCTTAATGCTGCGTTGCCCACTGTGATGTGAGCAGTTTTCAATGGTTCTAGTTGGATCTGGAATAGGTTACTTGTTACTGCCTACTACCTGTCAGTCAGATCGAATTTTCCTTAGAGGTCTTCTTTTGGTTAGCCCATCTTCCCTTATAAAAAGTTGAATCATTACCACGGTGACATATTCCCCGAGTGTTCAGGTTGCAGGAAACTTACCCTTAATTCCCCCCGCAAACATATGGCATTCTCTCTGCTTTACTAACTTCCATAGTACCTGCTGTCTTCTCCTTCCCTTTCACCTTTTTTAATTATCTCTCACACACTTTGAGATATTTCTCTTTCTGTGTTTGCATCGTTCTCCTCTTCATTCCTTCTTTTCTTCTTTTCGCCATCTTCCCTGTCTGCTCCTCATAGTCTTCAGATGCTCATTCACGCTTTCCCTGCTTTACCCTTTCCTCTTCCAATCAGAAATAAAGTGAGCAGACACCAGGAGCATGAGGTAGATGCTACTGCAGCTCCTTTTAATACATCCCTACTGCATGGTCTCTGCTAAGGGCAATTGAAGCAGTGGCATTTGCTGTCTTTACACATCTTCCTCGTTCATTCTCTCATCTCACCTTTTCAATGACGTAGCAAGGGTGTTATGAACTGTAGTGCAAGCAAGGGAAATGGGCCGACTGTTTAGATAGTAAAATACAGCATTAATCAGGGTTCAGTGGGACTCTAGGCCCCAGTGCACTCCACCATCTACACCATTGATAGCTTTATTCGTGTTCCTTTTCCTCTCTACCAATCATCATTTCCTATAATTGTCTTTTTAAAGTGTCTCCTATTTGTCCTTCCTGGTTTCTTTTATTCGTTCCCGCATCCCCTATGGTCTGTTCTTCTCCCCCTCTCTCTAATTCCCTCCTACACTTGCAACTTTATCTTGCCAGTGTCCTCCCATATCCTGGTGTGTTTTTACTTCTGCACCTCATACTCTTTGTTTCTATCTTGTCTCCCACTCTCTCTCTCCACTGCTTTTTTCTCTGTTCTGTCCTCATCTCACATTCTGTTTTCCTCTCGCCTTCCACTGTCTACTTTTCTGTACCTACATCCTCGTGTTCTCTTGTACCAAGCTCTCAATGGCAGTCCCGTTTCCTTCTCTCTGTTTCCTTCCCCTATCGCTCTGTTTTTCTCCGGCTTTCTTTGTTTGCCTCCTCTCACACTCCAGTTCCTTCTCTCATTCAATATCTTTCTTCTCTTTTTTTCCCCTCAGAGCATTGCATATGGTTTGCATGGCAGATGGTTTGCGTGGCTGCTGTGCGAGTTGTGGATTATGGTCCTAACCATAACTTGCTTATAAACCATAAATTGATTATTTCAATGGTTTCTCAGTTTTAATTCATTGCCATAACTGCAATAAGTGTTGAATATATTTGCGCAGTGGGCATTCTGGAGAGGACCTTCATGTCAAGAATGCCCAATTTATATATGTATGCATATGTAGTGATGTCATTGCTCGACTATGTATATATAGTGGTGTAATGGTTCTACTAGCATAATAGTGGTAATTTTTAGCATCTTGTAACACTGTTAGCTCTGTTGTCTGAGATCTGAGCCTCCAAGAGCAGTGTATCCTATCTGCATCCACCCATGCACTCACCAATTAATTGATCATGCAGTGGCCTCATCCGTTCAGCCATTCATCTTTTTAGGAACTCACTCGCACAATACCTATCCATGCACATAAGCACTTATCCATCCTTCCATTCATTCTCATCATTCCAACTATTGAGTCCTCGCATTTACCCTCCCACACAAAAACATAGCGGTCAATCATTCAAAAATCTCTTTCACTCCAGACCTACTAGTATTGATAATGCCTGTTGTCAAGATGTTCTCTCCTCAGCTTTTTTCCCCAATCACTGTGCCAGCTCTTTTGGAGTACTGGAAACAGGCCTTGGAAGGATGACCATGGGCTTTGCGTCACCTGCCTTCCAGATTCTCACGCAATAAAGAAGTGCAAGAACTTGGCTGGGATGTTATGCTGGACACTGAATTGCATTAGCTGATCTGTAGCCCCATTGTTGGTACTCTAGTTGCCTTCACCTTGCTTCAGGACCCAGGTGAAGGGTCCCACAAGATGAGGCAGTCGGCTGCTCTGTGTCCCTGTAGTGATGGCGCACTGTCTTTCAGACTTCTATGACTGGTAGCTTCCCCTTGTATGCAAAGTACCCTGTACATCTGCTACCTTTCCTCTCTGAGATATGTTTGCCCTTCTTCTACTTTCTACTTGCTTTCCCACACTTGTAATGGGCAAGCTGTGCACGTGCCAGTGAAGCAGCTGTTGCCATCTGCAGATGTTTTGGGGCTGGGGGCGGGGGTGTTGTATGGCTGCCCATACAAGGTGTGCCTGGATTAGATAACCTGATGTGAGGAGAGGGGAATCCTTACAGAGATGAAGCTCTTGCTAATGGCTTATGGTAATATCATGATATTGTGCTTGCACCAGAAAAGGAATGGTTCATTGAATGAGTGGAGGAATAAAGAGACCGAGACCCTCTGTCTGTCTGGTCAGCTGTTTCTGTCTGTCCCTGTTCACTAGTGCTGCACTTGTGTGCATTGGTGTTTGTGAGTGTGTTGCTTTAGGTTGATTCAGCTTTGGTGTTTTGGTATGTTGTAGATTAGGAGTGTATTGTGTCTGGCATCCAGATACTAGTGTGTTGTGTTAATCAGTGTGTTCTGTTATGTGCATATGGAACTCTTTTTTTTTTTTTTTTTGTTGGATAAACTTTATTAGGTTTCAGTGACAGCACAGCCTGTGTAAAGAATTATGCCATGTTACAGTGCACAGTTTCTATAAACAGACATATTGTTATACATTTCAGATCATGAGTAGAACTGTATACATATGTGTCACCTATATATGCATCAAAATTTGGCAACACGAAAAAAAATTAACATCAGAACCATCGCCACGTAGGAAACTAGACATTATAACAGAAGAGCACCATTTCCAGAGTAGGCACTTGTAGAAGTTTGCCTTGCTTCCTGTTAGTACGTACAGCCAATATCACTGCCTAAATAATATCTGTGCCGTCCCCTATGTCTATTGTTATAGTTTTAATATGTATTATTGAAAAATTTCAATAAAGTTTGTGTAAAAAAAAAATAACAGAAGAGCACCATAAGACAGTTATTCCAGAACCATAATATTGACAGGAACAGTCAGTCGTTCATACCGGGACCTATTAAACTTGCAATTGAACAACCCCTCTACCTACCCCCGCTCTCATGCACATTCCCCGCCGCCGGTACAATAGAAGTGCAGGCTAAATGGTCCATAGCCTTCTGTGGAGCACTTACTAATTTCTCAGGATATCTTCTGTCCTTACCCCAGCAATGCCAGGGGAGCAGTGTCCTGTGACGGGACCTCAACCCCGGGATTGGCCCACCACCTGTGATTCCTTTAGTTCAGATAACATGGCTGACCAGACTCGCAAGTTGTCTTCCAGTTTATCATCCTCACGAACATGCCTCATTCGCACCTCTTCCGTCGTTTCCCATTGAGAGACATCCCGTAACTATGCTGCACGTGTGGGTGGCATCAGGCTAAGCCACTTAATGGCTATGTGCGGCTTTGCCAACACCAAGCCTAGCAGGACAAACTTTCTGCTCAACTTTTTCTTTGAGAGAGAGGGAATCAACCCCAACAATACCTGGCGGACCTCAAATGGTATCGCCCATCCCAAGGCTCTATTCAGGGTTTGCAGGACCTCCCGCCAGTAAGAAGACAGAAAAGGACAAGACCACACCGTGTGTATAAAATCCGCTGTTAAGGCCCGCAGCGCGTACAGCAGGCTCATCAGGTGGTGTAGATGACATGCAAGGCTTGCGAGGTAAGGTTGACGTGGTGTACAAAATTGTATTGCAGCTTGAAGCAGGCATTGGAGCTGACTGTCCGCACTCCCTCGTGCACTTTTACCCATTCCCTAGCCTTTAAGGGGTCCCTCAGTATTTCCTCCCATTTGGCCTGCACACAGAGCATAGGTAGCAGTAAATCGTCACATAGCGCCCTGTAAATGTGGGAATTAGTCTATGGCCATGGGCCATATCCAGTAGTGTAACTAGGGTGTTGGAGCAGGGCAGTGCATCAGGAAATGTTGGCCATACCATGCGAGCTATGGTTGAAATTTTGACATATTGGAGATATTGTCCTGTCCCAATGAGAAGGATTCTGTGGCCTCTTACCATGTAATAAACTGGTCTCCAGGTTAGAGGTCCCACATAGTTTCACAACCGCCGACCTTCCATCTCTGCACCGGCATGGAGTCAGCGATCAGAAGGAAGGGTTGCACAACCCACAATGGCATGTCCGGGGCATAAGGCACACACCGAATCACTCTCTGAACCACTTCCTCCCAGACACTGGCCACTAGTCGAACAATATAGGGGAGGGTGGAGGGCACCCTCAAGCCACTCGTGAGTAGGGCACGCAAGGAATGCCCACCGGGGGGGGGCCCGTAGGAGCCGTGTCTTCCAATTGTCCTCCGGGTGAAACCAGTGAACAGCATGCTCCATGTGGGCTGCCATGTAGTAGATTTCAAGATATGGAACCTCGAGACCCCCCGTGGCCCACGTCCTCTTTAACGTGGCAAGCTTCACACGCCTACACTTGTTTCCCCAGAGTAGGTCCATATTAAGGTTATCTACAGTGCGAAAGTAGTGCCTGCGGATCGCATACAGGGTGCTCTGGAGGGCATAGAGGCATCGTGGTAGCATGACCATTTTAACAATGGCTATCCTGCCCATAAGGGACAGAGGTAGATCTTTCCAGAATTAGATCGAGGGACAGAGCCTCTCTCCCCACATTGAGAGCCAGATATGTTGAGGCCGTGTGTGTCAAGCGGACTCTGAAATACCGAACTTCGGCAATCGCCCAGCGGAACCTCGCCCTTGGAAGCTCCTCGGTCGTGATTCCCACCAGCCTCCCTAATGGAAATAGTTTAGATTTATCCAGGTTAACACGGCGACCAAAGAGTTCCCCAAATTTGCGCATGACATTGAGCAGAATAGGCGCCGAGTAGGTCAGTTGCCGCAAATACACCAGAGCGTTGTCGGCATAGAGGGAGACCACATGGTTGGTCTCCACCAAGGGCCCAGAACTCCTCGCAGGGTTGCTGCTAGGAGTTCCATGGCGATGGCAAATAGAAGGAGTGAAAGAGTACGCCCCTGCCTAGTGCTCCTACTCAACCAAAGAGGTTCAGAGGCCACTCCACCGAAACGCACCTTTGCGTACGGGTCAGAATAAAGGAGACAAACCCATTGAACAAATCTAGGGCCCAGCCCCATTTTAGGCAACACTCGCCATAAGTAGGCCCAATTCAGGGAATCAAATGCTTGCTCGATGTCTGACAGTGCCAGGGCATATTCATCGTCCTGGAGCTGTGGGGCATGGTATACGTGGGCCCGCCGGGGCAAAATATGAAGGGTATTGCGTTGTAGGATGAAGCCCGATTGGTCGATATAAATTAAGGCCGGTAGCTGAGGAAGCAGGCGTGCTGTGAGCACACTGCTAAGAAGTTTCACATCGATGTTAAGGAGAGATATCGGCCTACTGGCTGAAATGGCCATCGCTCCCCTACTGGGTTTTGGTACCATTACAATCAATGCCTCCCGCATTGTTGCAAGTAGGCTTCCGATGCACAGGGCCTCTTCGAACACTTCCAGGAGCTGGTCAGCCACAACCTCAGCATATTTATGATAGAACTCCGCAGGCGGACCATCGCTACCTGGGAATTCTTGTGGTTTTGAGACGGTGGATCATAGCAAGGATCTCCTCCCTTGAGAGAGGGCCGTCTAGGGCTTCTCTGGCCTCTTGGTCGGGACTTGGGAGTGGGGTGTCTGCCAGAAATTCCTGAAGCCTATCTGAGGGGGGGTGGTGTAGCTGCTCTTCATATGTACAGCTGAGATGGGCATTGAACACTTCATTAATAGCTCTCTGTGTGCAGACCAAGGAACCTGTTCCGTTATATATAGCCGTAACGGGGGATCTGGGGTACTCTTGGGGACCAAACTGGCCAGCAACCCTCCAGTTTTATCACCCTCCATGTGTAATCTCTGGCGATAAGCCAATCGCCCAGTAGCTCTGTCTTGGCCTCCTGCCACGTGGGCAGATTTTGTGGGTGAGAAGGCAACAGTGCCTCCAGCCCCTCCAGTGCTTTTTCTTGCTTGCATAGGTTATGCTCCAGTTGCCGGTGAACCCCGTGTTAATGCAAACTCCCCACAGGACAATTTTTCATCCTCTCCCAGTCAAGGGGCGCTATTGCTCGCCAAGCCCCAATTTTTGGCAAAGTAATGTGCCATATAAACTCGATGGCCAAAACGGCTAGATGCCACCTGAGTTACCTAAGAAACCTAAAACCTTTCCTCGAAGTTTCCGACCTTAAAACGGCAATCCAGGCACTAGTCATTTCCAGACTAGAATATGGATGCTCTACTCTGGCAGGGCTACCCAAGAGCTCTCTGGCCCCATTGAAAGCCTGCCTCAACACCGCCGCCAGACTCCTAACGGGCACAAAGAAATTCGACCACATCTCTCCTCACCTCAAAGCTCTGAACTGGCTTCCCCTTCAGGCCAGAATCCAATTTAAAGTGGCCTGCATTACTCACAAAGCTCTTTACTCCAATTCCCCTACTTTTCTCGCACAAAAACTCGTGGTATCTGGAGGGACCAGAAACTCCCGATCTGCCAATGACCTGCTGTTGCAACCAGCACGCTTTCGGAAGAAAAAAACCTACAATCGGGCCTTCTCTGGGGCCGCACCAAGAATTTGGAACTCTCTCCCACCCGCCATCAGAAGACTTCCGTCCTTGGCACAATTTAAGAAGGAAACCAAAACATTCTTAATGGGAAAATACCTCGTCTAAGGAACACTTTACAATCACCTCATCGACATGTTCCACCCTCCACCTCGGCATTCATGGCCTCTATGGATGATACATCTTGCTGCACTCTGGGCATCCCCCAAGAGCTGAGACTGCGAGCCTTCTTATATACTATATCCACTTTGGTTTTTTCCCCCACATGTAGCTTGGACTCTAGACTGCGTGCTTGTATATTCTATCCACGTGCTTTAAGTCTCTGTTTTTCTTCCCCACATGTAACCTGGACTTTAAACTGCGTGCTCCTCCTGTATAATGTATTCCCTATCTATCCCAATTTGACACCTCCCATCCTTAAGCGTTGTATCCCCCCCTTAATCATGTAAAGCGCTCTGATACCCTCACGGGTCTGGTTCGCGCTCTATAAAACTATAAAATAAAATAAAATACTAACATTTTGTTTACAGTAGCTGCAAATGGGGGGGTCTGTCATTGCCTCTGCCCAGAGGTGCCACAGCGAGGTCGCTAGGCATCCAGGCTCACCCCCCAAAACTCAGTAGGACTGGGGAATGGTCCGAAATATATCAAGCCAAATAGGCGACCTCAATCATTGAAGGCCATCTCCGCAGAGATGAAACAATAATCAAGTCGACTATGGGTGCCCGTGGCAGGGGTATAACAGGAGAATAATGTCTTCATTGGGTGCCTGTCTCTCCAGACATCATGTAGAAGTAAACCTCACAGCATATCCCGGAGTGCGCCAGTCAAGTGAGGTTTAGTGTAATCCCTGGGGGGCTCTCGATCTAATGCGCCATCTAGAACACAGTTGCAGTCCCCTGCTAACACTACTGCATTGAGGTATGGGTGTACCCCAGCGAAAAATTCTGGGCAGTTGATATTCAGGGAATATACATTAATAAGGCACACCTCCCGGCCATCTAGGGTCCCACTTAAAATGACGTTGCATCCCTCGGGGTCAACAACTGAATTCCTGTGGCAGAATGGAACTCCCGGAGCCACCAAGATAAGCACCCTCCGGGTAAACCTCGAATATGAGGTAGCATAGATTTGCCCTCTCCAATGTTTTCCCAGACTAGGAATGCAGTCCTCCCCATACATTCGTTCCTTCTTGAAGAAAAGCAATCAACACTCTGTATCGCTTCAGATAGGCATACACAAGTCTGCGTTTCTCAAACTGAGTAATCCCTCTACCATTCCAGGAGACACGCCTGGTGACCGGTACAGCCATATTGCATAGATACCACACACTCGCACCGTCCCACAGTCGGTGCCATCCCAGAGAGAGACAGGCCAGAATCGGGCCTCATCTGACTAATCAGCAGGACCCACATGCACAAGAGCAGTACGAACACCTCAGAACCTACCCAAACATGGGAACCAAAAGATCCCTCCAACTCCCCCCTCCCCATGGGCAGTGTAGCCAACTCATCCCATCCAGGCAAAGACAAGTTGTGAGTCAGCGAACGCCGCCCCATTACCCCAACTCTGCAGTTCAAAGAAAGAGCAGTGCAAAGGAAACACCCCCCTCCCCTGAGCCCTGCTTCCCACCCAAAAAAAGAAACCCTTTGTGCTCTGCTAGAGTGTAGATCGTCAGAGAAGGTGCAAGGGCAACGCACTCAAGTTCTCCTCCTGTGACTACTAGCCCCTGGGTTGGGGACACTCCCGCCATAATCAGTAGGAGAAGTGAAACAGTAATGATCACAGTCGTCACAGAAGGAGTACCTCTAGAACCATCTGCCCCACAGTATATCGCGAGGGCAACCTCCCTTCAGCCCCCCTAAATATGGCAAGGGGCCCTAGGTAAACTCTAGGCAGCCGAAGGGGAAACAGACATCGTGCCATATAAGTTCGGAGGCACAACAATCTCCTCAGTGAGCCAAGCGCAACTTAGGGTTCAAATACAGGCTGAGCTGTCACTGGCTTGTCGCTCTTGAGATTCCCCTCCTGAGTCCGGGACTACATCTGTGGCCTGCACAGTGCCGTCCGGGCATACCACAATTTTCTCTGCCCTGTTGATGTCTTCCAGGCTTCTCCTATGGCCTTGTCATCTTTGGTGACAGTCCGACTGGTGCTGCAAACCCCGTGAGGACGTACCACGCCTCTCCGGGTCCCGGCCTGAACCCTGAACCCTGAGCCAGCAAATCCAGCCAGTCACTAGCTTCCACCAGAGCGAAGAAGAACCATACCTTCCCTTCATGTTGTATTCGTAGCTTTGCTGGGAACATCAGGCTATACTTCATGTTGAGGTCACAAAGTCTTCTCTTGACCGAAAGAAAAGTTTTCAGCTGATCCTACACTCTCTGGGTATAATCAGGAAAGATAGATATAGGATGTCCTTCGAACAGCAATCGGCTTGTGTATGAGTGCTTAGCAGGATGGCATTGCGGTTGTGGAAATTAAATAGGCGGGTAATAATCGCTCTAGGCGGTGCACAGGCTTCAGGGGGGGGACGCCAAGGCCCTAATGGCTTGCTCTATTGCAAAGAACTTTGAAAGCCTCGAAGGGAGAAGGACTGTGATGATCCAGTCCTCCTGAAAGAGTTTGGCAGACGGACCCTCCACCCTTTATGGGAACCCCACAAATGGTAAGTTATTCCTGCTGGAGCGCCCTTCAGAGGAATGTCTGACAGAATATCGACGGACAGAAAATCGACCTGCAAAAATATCGACACAGAAATATAGAAGTCAAAAATATCGAAGTCCAATCTACATAAAGGTAAGTACAAAAATATCGGGGAAAAAATATAGTTGTCAAAAATATCAAAGTTAAAAATATCGTTTTTTTGAATGTTTTAATAATAATGTAAAATTAAGTAAATAATACATATAATTAAAAGAAATATAGTTAAAAATATTAAGATATTTAAAAATAATAACTAATACATTAAATGTTAAAATAAATTAAACATATACATATAAATTAATATATATACTTACTCCACATAGTGCAACAGTAGGGAAAGCGTTGGATAGCGTAGGGGTAAAAATTACTATTCCCACTCCAGAGAGTGCAACAGTAGGGAAAGAGCTGGATAGCGTAGGGGTAAAAATTACTATTCCCACTTCAGAGAGTGCAACAGTAGGGAAAGCGCTGGATAGCGTAGGGGTAAAAATTACTATTCCCACTCCAGAGAGTGCAACAGTAGGGAAAGCGCTGGATAGCGTAGGGGTAAAAATTACTATTCCCACTCCAGTGAGTGCAACAGTAGGGAAAGAGCTGGATAGCGTAGGGGTAAAAATTACTATTCCCACTTCAGAGAGTGCAACAGTAGGGAAAGCGCTGGATAGCGTAGGGGTAAAAATTACTATTCCCACTCCAGAGAGTGCAACAGTAGGGAAAGCGCTGGATAGCGTAGGGGTAAAAATTACTATTCCCACTCCAGAGAGTGCAACAGTAGGGAAAGCGCTGGATAGCGTAGGGGTAAAAATTACTATTCCCACTCCAGTGAGTGCAACAGTAGGGAAAGCGTTGGACAACGTAGATGTTAAAAATAACATACTTATAAATGAAATAAATATTGTAATTAAATAATGATTTATTAATAAAGTTAGAAGAAAAAACTACCAATATATCAAAAATAATAATTACTTTAATAATATTAAATACTTCCCACCCTAAAATTTCACACAATTAAATTAATTTTCAATTACTCAAGTAATAAAAATTAATTCGCAATTAATAATTAAATAAAAAAATTGTGAATAACAATAAATATGTAATAAAAATTAATAACCAATTAATAATTAATTACCAAAAACATTAATTATCAATACCAATAAATAATATTTAATAAAAAATTAATAAGCAATTAGTAATTAATTAACAAAAAAATGAATTATCAATACTCAATTTTTCTTAATTAATTACTTAATTACAAATAATTTACTTGCCACCCTATTCCCCTAAAAACACACAACCCACTCCATTAATAAATTAATACAAATAAAATAATTATCAATTATTAATAATTAATTACCAATTAATTATTAATAATAATAATTTAATTATTAATAACAATAATTAAAAATTAATAATTACTTAATTAGAATTAAATTTCTTCCCACCCTATTCCCCTATAAACCCACAACCCGCTACAGTAATAAAACACAAAATTTAATTAAAATAAATTAATAATTCCTAAAAATTATTTAATTTACTATAATTAAATTACTTCCCACCCTATTCCCCTATAAACCCACAACCCGCTACGGTACTAAAACGCAAAATTTACTTTAAAAAAAATTACTAATTTCTAAAAAAAGTATACATATATTTAAAAAAAAGTACAATACTTAACAAAAAATATAGAACACATACATATTAAATACATACTAAAATACATAACACTCATATAAATATCGATATTATTAACATCGATATTTGCAACATCAATATTTCTTACCTTAACTTCGATATTCTGGTTGTAGATATTCTTGACTTCGATATTTAAAACTCGATAGAACTGTGCTTCGATATTTAAAAATCGATATTTTGACTGTCCACCCTTCAGGGTCCTCCAGCCAATCATCCAGCTGACTCGTCAGTTTCTGCAGATTCATGACTGTGTCTGAAAGAGTGCAGACCTCCTGCTGCAGGGAATCCACATGCTGCTCCATAGTTGTCATACAATCTGCCACCTTGCGCAGATCATTTCTCAACAAGTTAACGTCTATGGCAATGGAGTCAGTCTTGTGCACCATTTCATCCTGGGTGTTGTAGATTGCAGCAAGTAAGTCTGCCAGGGAGGGAGCAGTATCCACCACCCCCTCTGGTTTCTCTGCAGTGCTAAATGAAGCTACCCCCCCCCCCCCCCGAGAGGGGCCCTCCGGGGGAACAGGTAGTGTGTAGTTTATGATTTTGTTCATTTGAGGAGGTTTGTTTCCCTTATCCTTCACCATTGTGGGAACAGGCCGTTCGACGGGCAGGTAGAGCAAGGATCACGGCCTGTTGGTTAAACACCTCAACAGTTCCCCCACGTACCTGCGGGCAGGAACTCCCCCCATAGCAGGGTCCAACAGGACGTCACACTCCATAGCAGTCCTAGGCAAGCCGCAGTGGACCACTGGAGACAGAAGAGGGCAAACAGCCGCAAGCCCAGAGAGGAACTCCATTCCACACCACCAATGTCACAAAGCAAGGGCCTCCCCATCCCCTAAAAGGGCAGACCTATCGCGACAACTCCCCGGCCGACACAGTTCGGGTCATGCGTGGTTTTAGGGTGCACATGCAGCCAACAGCACCCTTCGTGGCGTCCCCTCAGCAGATCCTCCCCAGGCATGTCACAGGATCCCCACTGAATCCTCTGTCTGGGCCTCCCAGCAAGGGCAGTCTATGGAGGGCAGCAGAACAGAGATCTCCAATAGGCAATGTGTAGTGTCCACAGTGCACCGCCAGGAGCCTCAGGAACGGGGGAGCCGGGGCCCTCCAGGGGACACTGACCTGATTATGATGGTGCAGCCAAATTCCACAGGCTCTTTTCCCAGGGCACACTACACAACATGGCTCTGCCCACGCCGCGCTCCGCCGGTCACTGGTGCAGGGGTAGAGAAGAGGCCGCCGGGTCGGAGGTCCCCGGGGAGGCACGCGCCTGGGCGCCAAGTGTGAGAAAGGGCCGCCGGGCCCAAGTACCGTGCCCTACTCTGATGGGCACAACACACCAGGAATTAAGCACCAGGGGATGGCTCCACATGTAGGTACGGCTCAGCCACTGTAGAAAGTACAGAGGCTCCTGATTTAGGGGCCCGCTGCACCGCCCCATCAGCCCTGAGTCCCTGCTGACTGCAGCGTAGGGGCAGGTAGACCCTAGTCCAGCAGCCGACTGCAGGAAAGGCAGAGGGATGGAGTGTAGCGCCCTACCTCACGAGTCAGCGACGGCCCCAGCAGCACCAGCGGGTGGCTCCACATGGCATGCAGGCCCAGGCAGGCATCTGCGTTCAGGTCCATTGGCACACAGCGTGGCCCGGCTATCTACTCACTGCTGTACCAACAGGAGAGTCACGGGCCCCCCGTGACTCAACGATATCTGTTGCTGACAGGCCCCCTCAGAGATAGCACGGCCATGGCTTGTGCCTTCTGATCGGGGAAGCCTGCATGGCCCAGACCTTTAGTCCCCATCGTGGTCTCCACTGGTGCTCAGCAACGGAGTCCACCACCGCACCCCGGGCCGAGAGGCCACCACACAGGATTTGTTCCACGGGCCCTCTCACCAACAAGGAAGGCCCTACTGCGTCACACCAGGCCAGATCGGCCCTCGAGCCAAGATGGCGCAGACCCAGTGGTTCAGGGCTGTGGACTGTGGCACCTCACAGGGCAGTCCAGGAGCCTGTTTAGAGCTCGTGGATTGAATGGCATCAGTACAGGGGCAAGGAAGGAGCAGCTGGGGTGGAATGCGCTCAGGATCGCCCAGGATATCACAGCAGGATTTCACCGGCTCCATTGGGAGCGCCGGAGGGCACGTCTACTCGGCCATCTTGCTTGGCCACGCCCTCCCTTGCATGTGGAACTGTTAATGCATGTGGGCTGAGACACTAACGCACTGTGTGTGAAAACCCTGGTGACCTCTAGTGATTAGTGTACTGAATGTGTGTGGAATCAGGCACCAGTGCAATATTTGTGTTTGTGTAGTATCAGAACTGTGAAGCGTTGGAGCATGCATTCTGGTCTGTGTGTGGATTCTGACTTTAGGGAAATTTCATATTTCTATAAGGATGCTAATGCTGTATTGATTTCCAATTCCTCATCCACCAGGCCCGGTCTTTATGTTTCAGCAGGGATGTTACTAATCCAGTTGCATGATTGCACCACATTTTTTCAATGTACTTTTGTCCTGTGTGTCATTGTCATTAGGGCTGCAGGAGCAATAGAATGCATAGAGTCTGAATCTGCTTGTGCTGTGGGAGGTTCTGCCAGTTTGTGGGTACAAGCTGTGCTTCAACTCAGATGATTTACAAAGCATTAAAACCATACTTAACTTCCTTAACCTCTTCTCAGGTATCAGACGTGTAGCTGACCTCAAGCCACTGGCCAGCTGTCCCAAGCTGTCACAGCTGGACTTGACTGGAAATCCACTATGTGAGCTGACGGACTTGCAGGCACAATTGACAGCCCTACTGCCACAGGTGAAGACGGTGCTCACCTGAACCACACCTGTCCTTATCTACACTGGTGGTCCTCCCCAGCCCAGCTATACTCGCCAACACCAGTCTTGGCCCGCAACTATCTTGAACTCGACTGCTTGCTCTGACTTTGTAAATCTGGTGCCATCATGGGTAACAGAAGAAGAGCAGTGACTGGTTCACTGTTGGACTGCAGTGCTCCTAATAATGTGGGTTAGGGAAATGAATAAAACATGCTGCTTTACCTCTTTCAACTTCTGGCTCGGCTCTCGTGTGAAATCCATGCTGCAAACTTGTGAAGAAAGAGAAAAGAGCAAAATGCATCAGAGTCTTATAGCTCCATTCCCTGTAGGCACTTCAACCTACGTGAGGGGAAGAGAAGAGGCTAGGGAGGGAGCTCTGAAGACGGGAGAGATTTAAAATGATCATGTAAAGAGATGAAGTGTGACCAAACTGATAGGGGAAAGATAGGAGCAATGGGAACTAGGAACTGGAAGATGGCGAGGCAGGACAGAAGAGTGACATTATGGTAAAGTCAAGAAGGATGCGCGAAAGGTGCAACAGTGTAGTAAAAAAGATTTATTTGGTGTACTGGGCTAGAGCAGTGAGGTAGGAAAGTAGTGGCTGAGAGGGAGGAATGATCGAGCAGAAATAATTGGAGTTGGGAAGGATGCTACAAAGTAAGTGATAGAACAGGAGAGGGAGGTAAGGAAGTTGGAAGAGGTCTTGGTGATGAAAGGGAGTCAGACTCACACCATTGGTTGTTAAAAAAAAATAGAGTTGGCTTTGGAATCCATGCAGATGAGAGGAAGGTTTGGAAAAAAGGCATAAGAAACCGAGTATGAGAAAAATTGGGACAGATGCAAAGCTTATTTATGGCGAAGAGGCATTAATATATTTATTTGTGAGTCTGTTAGCAAGGTAGAGCCTGGGTCTACAGAGTACTCGATGTCTGTGCTGATCTAGCTCAGGCAGCTTTTATTCAAGACCGAGCCTTCAATAGCTTCTGGAAGCCTTGGCAGGGAGAGCTTGAGGTGTGAAAGTCACATTCATCCTAGGCCGCCGTGATCAGGGAACATACCAAATAGCCTCTGTTTCCTATGTGCCTCATGGTATCTGTTCTCTTAATGTTTGACACTTATCATGGACCATCCCCACAAACAATTCCTGCCAGATATCATGCTCTACCGGTTAATTTGCGTATGTTAATGTTGAATGGCAGACTTTCAGAGTGTATAGGAGCAGGCTTTTTAGAATATGATGTGATGGGGGGCATACCCTTTTCTGTTGACGTGCTGCTGGAAGGGAGGAAGAGGAGCATGATACTAATCGCTAGGGAAATGTTCCCCACTTGTGGGTGAAAGGCCTCACATTTGCTCAGGAGCTCTTTTCTCTACTGTTCAGTGTGTCTCAAGCATACATTCTTTGGTGTTAGGATACATTTTTTGACTCTATTTTGGAAAGTTCAAAGAGTCACATGCTTTAATATATTCCCTGAAGTGTACAAAAAGTGATGGATGGAATGCGTGAATCAATTCAGCCACTGGTAATTACTCGGGCTGCATCCCAGTCCATAGTTATTTTGCCCACCATGCCACCTCCGTGTGGACCAAGCCATATGCAAATCAGTCTTGGCCCTGCTCCAATAGGAACAGTCCAGCCCGAACTGCAGTTTCATGTATTTTCTGTACTCTTACCATGTGGAGGATGACTTATATTTGTCTGGGGTTCCATACTGTTGGTGTATTTCAAAGTACAGAGATTATAGGTTTCTTCTCATATATGTTATTAAATAAGTTATAAAGTGGGGAGTTCTATAAACCCCCTGACAATTATCTGTGAAAAAAGGAAAGCTGTTAAGATATGTCTGTCTCCCTCCATGACCAAAACCAGACTGTCTAGGTAGCTTGATTTTAATCCCAGTCTTCCTTTTAATCTAAAGCCCTCCTTTCACCTCTCTATTCAGATAGAGTGAGATGCCTGTCTAGCACTTCTAATAAACAGGTCAAGGTTCCACCTCTCAAATGACATTTTCAGGTTGAATCCCACCCCTTCTTTTGGTCTTTTTCTCCATTCCAACCTGTCCATCTAACTGCTTTCATGAACCTTACCCTCATGTATTTGCTATGGGGACATAAGACTGTGACATTAGCCTCCATAGCTATTTAACCATTGGGCTACCGTCACATCTGTCGTAAACATGCATGGGCAGTGCTGATACTCCGCTACCACCAAGCACGGTAGGCAGTCTTTACAGCTTGACTCAGAGTGGTGTCTAAAGCCACACAGACAGCAATCAGACCCATCAGGTGACATGCCAATTATGACATCTCTGCTGTGCAGCCAGTTGTGATGGGTCTCTGAACAGTAGAGCTTTCTAGAGTGGGTTGACTAATTATATAACTTTTAACTGCATAACCTAAGGTTGCCGTGGTATCCATTCTAGTATCAGGAGTTTGCCATAAAGAAATAACTCTACTATTAGTCATGAGTCCTCCTAGATATTATTTTACCTTGTTGCTAGATTTTAACCTTTTCCTTGCTGAATTTGGTTAACTACTTGGGGGGTGGGGGTGGGGGGGAAAGTGCCCATAAAACATTAAAAAAAAACACCATGGCATAAACCATGTATGTAGATACACTGAGTATAATATTCTACTTACATGCATTATTGAGGAAGTATCATGACCAACACAAGGCTCCCTCTCAGGACATGTTCTGATAGATACATCTTCCAGCAAATTCCTCACTTTAAAATTCCTCACCTAATTAATGTCCTTTGTCATTACATCTGTACAAGTGTCACTTAGGCTCTTATCACCAGAAAACTGGACTATGGCAAAACATTCTGTCGGCATCACTGCTCAGTTCACTAAGATGCTCCAGGTCATCCAAAACGCAGCAGCAAGACATTTGCTCCAACTCTCACCCCCGCACCCATCTCAAAGACATCCATTGGCTCCCTGTCCGCAAATGCACACTCTTCAAGCTCCTCGCACATACGCACTAAGCCCTACGCAACCTAGGCCTCACATTCCTTAGCAGCTGCTTCATTTTCCACACCCACCAGAAACCTCTACTCAGCCAGTCGCCTGCTTGCCCATGTCCCCTGCATCCGAAGAGCCAGCGCCTTCTAAAGGGTGGAACAACCTCCCTGTGCACATCTGAGCCGCCAGCTCAGTCCTCGTTTTCAGAAGAAACTGAAAACCTGGCTTTTCCATTAGGCTGTTAGAGCTGGCACAGCCCTTTCTTTTTATCGTCAGGATGAGATGTGTGCTATGCAAATAATAATAACATAACCGGTATCAGACTGGATCCGGGAACTGTTTTTCCCCACACCTCATCGAAGTAGGTTAAAATCTCAGCTAACTCTTATTTGACCAAGGCCCATAGGGATTTGCTAAAGCATTCCCCTTCTCCATCATAAAAGTTCTCGGAGACAAACTGATCTTTCAAGCGATCTTCCTGTAGGACATGTAGAATGAATCCCAAGGACATGTAGAGTCATGACACTGTTTCTGATGCTGAGCTCTTTTGCATCTTCAGAGCCAATTCCAACATTAAAGACAAAGCTGGAATATCTGACTCCATCAGTGAACCCTGTGCAGCTCGAGGCCACACACCAAGCTATAATGGATCTTCCCAGAAAAGCTTCGACCCAATGCTGCAGGTTTTGTGACTGGCAGCTCTGACCCTGATGACACCTGACTCTGCATCTCCACAGGCTTCAACGTTGGTGCCATTAAAGTTATCAGTGCCCTCCAAGTTGTTGTCCCCGGTCATTTGGTGCCACCTACGTGGCCAACGCAAACCCTGCCTTCTTAGCCATTTTTGGCACAAGCTTTAAAGCCCTCAAAGTCAGCTGAAATCTCCTGAGGGGTAAAAGAGAAATTTCTACTTTGATGACCTGCCTTGGACCAGCCTGTTCTCAGGGCCCTGAGATTTACCCAGATGGACTCTTTGGGTCCAGTTCCAGTGCTTTTGTCGTCCTGATGAGGATTATGGCCATACAGAAAATGTTGGCTAGGAAGCTGATAGTCCCCTTCCCTCATACAACACTGATGCTGAGCTCTATCTGGATTTACCAAATATGAGTGGTTTAGATTTCTCCCAAGAAGGGAATATCCCTTTTCTTTCTTCATTCACTTCAGTGGCACAAAAAGCATCAGAATCAAAATCTAACAATTTACCAGAGATCGTGGAGCCCAACTTTGCAGTTGCTGCTATCTTTCACTGAAACACTATTAGAGCCGTCCTTGACTAGTTGGGAAAAAAACATTCTCCTGCCCAGCAGTTGACAGACTAATTGCTAGATGACACAGACCTGTCTCATGAGATTCTACTTTCTTGTCCCACCCATCACCAGAAAGTCAAGTGGTCCAGGTCACCTGTGCAAAGTTGAACCCAAACTTCTTTTCCACAGCCCCTTCAGAGAGCATAAGATGCTGAATTTTCTGGAAGTTCAGCAGGCCATACTGTATTTGCCTCTGGCAGCCTTGACATTCATACGGATAATGCTTCATGCTTCCATGGGCCCATATCTCCATGCCCTTTGGAAATTGGCAAAACTGACCAACATCGGCTTCCATGAACATATCATAAACCTCTTCTCAGACCTAGTCAATGATGTAGATGCTTCCAAACAATCCTGAAGTTTGGTTTAGATTCTTCAGACACCATGGCTGAATTTGTGAGCACGGCTTTCGTCTTACGCTGCCACATTTGGATGCATTCCGTAGGCTTCTCCAGAGATGGTCAAGCAACACTCATGTACACTAAAATGGGGTGGGCCTGGTTGAGGAAAAGATGCATATTAGGTCCTAAAAATATATGTAAAGAAACAAGACCATCCCTCTAACCATTAATTCAAACCCGTCATTATTCTTCAAAAAAACATTGATTAGTTGTGGATTCCATTCGGGAAAAATTAACACCTCAGCTTTGGTACTGCTCTTTTTGGAGGATACTTTACTCACAGATTCTTCAGCTTTAGAATTTTTCCTAGGTGCCAGACCGGATCCGGAAACTTTTCATAGCAGTGTCCTGTTCACCAGTAGGTGGCGCTGTGTGGCTCAGTTTAGGCTTCATTACGCTGTTCTCCTGCGCAGTGACATGAGATTCTTGCCTGATTCATTCTGCATTCTCCCACGTGGAGTATAAAACAAACGTTGGTACCAGTATAAAAATCTCTATTTTAGGACTTTTTAGATGGTAAAAGACCACTCCACAGAATGGGGGGGGACAGTGAGAAGTCTTTGGTGATACAGAGTAATCACCAGAACAAGCATTACAGAAGGTACGTAACTTGCTCTTCTGATGGACTTAACCAGAAATTCCTCACCTTTAGAATAGATACCAAAGCAGTACCTCTCAAAGGTGGAGGGTTTGTGGATGGAGTGGGCTCAGACCAGAAAATCTTGTAGGACTGAATGAGCGAAATGCCCTTCCCATCATACCTGGTTGTCAAAGCAGTGGTGCTCCATGAACGTGTGCACCGACACCCACATCGCAGCCTGGTAAATATCAAAAACATTCACTCCATGTGCCAAAGCATTGGTAGCTGTGTCTTGCTGATGGGCCCATTGGGGCTTCAGATTCCACTGCAGAGCCCGCGTTTGCCCCTTGGCATTGGCAACCAGCAGGATGCAGGAGGCTAATAGACCAAGAAGCCTCAAAGCTGCTTTCACTGAGGTCCAGGACCGTGGCTGAAATGAGGACCATAGCCTGAACGGTGGGAAGGCCTTTGTAAGAAATTTTTATTGGACAATTTAAAAAAAAAAAAAAAAAAAACTAATTTGATGTCAGATTATTTCTGGGATTTTAGTGTTAAACACAATCACTGAGTGGCCCTGCACAAACACAAGTACTGGATCCCACCACTGAGCACCAATGTAGGAAATTGGTTTATTGGTTGAGGTGAGTTTGAGCCCATCTTACACACCAAACAAATCCTTGTGAGGCTGAACCTCAAAAAGTCACTAAATTAACCTGTGCTTAACCCTCTGGTAGCTTGGCACAAAGACCGTCAGCCTTAACTAAGAGGCACTGTGCTAAGTATTTATGCAGCACACAAACAGTAATAAAGTGAAAATACAAAACAAGAAAATCCTATACCAATTTAGAAAAATAGAGGAAATGTAATAAATCAAATGACGTCAAAACAAATTAAATCCAATCAGTAGAAACAAAGTTATGAATCTTTAAAGTTTTAAGTGAAAAATAGCGCTTCAGAGATCCAAGCGCCAACTGCGGGTATCTGGTCGCACAAGACTGGAGCGAAGTCTAAAGTTAAGGTCGCCCATGATGGAGTGCAGTTCAGCTGCACGAGGTGGATTGGGACTGGTCTCGGTTCCTGAGAAGTTAAAGTTCAGCGGGCCAAGGCAGGTATCCGAGGAGGAGAAGTCATCATTGGGGAGCCGCTGGGCGGGGTTAGGGTGAAGATTTCTGTGTTCAGACTTTCACTTTTTTTAGAAGTAAAAATCTCGATCGGGATGAAGCTGCAAGCTGTACCCGACGAGGGCTCCACGAGGCCGGATATCACTGGAGAGGTCCAGCTGAACAGGATTTGTTGCTGCAGAGAAGAACATAGCTGAAGCTACCACAGTCAGGCCAACCGGCAATGCACCTTGGATGGATTGTCGAGCAGGTAGGTCCCACTCTTCCTTCGGTTCTCAGGTCACTTTTTGGTGATACATTTTCTAAGTCCCAGCTTTAAGGGTTAGTTAGGAACAGCACCTTCAGCACCACCATCAAGGGTCCAGGATTGGAGGGGCACAGGAGGCCAGCCAAATAGCCCTTGGAGTCACTCTGGTAGTCCTGGGTTCAAGCAGCAAGGAATCCCTTTGAGGGTACTAGGCAAGCCTCAAGCTGCAGGGCAGTCCTCTGATAGCAGCAGGGCAGTCCTCTGGGGGTCCAAAGCAGTCCTTCTGATGTCCTCCGCAGGTCTTACAGTGTACTGAAGAGTTGGTCTGAGGGTGCAATATTTGTACTTGGTATCAGCATTTGAAGTGGGGGAAATGTCTAGGCTACCCCTACCTCTGGTATTGGAAAGTTTATTCCTTCCCCTGTCCAGGCTTCAAGTAATCTAAGGTGACAAAAGACTGGGGTCAAGTTCCTTTGCGAGTGTGCTGGAAGCAGCCCTTTGAAATGAATAGCTCTACCCCATCCATCCCGCAGGCTGGGCCAGCCTACCAACATCTAGTCCCCCATTGTCTCAGTGTCTGGGAGGCCATCTGCCAAGCTATTCACTGTCATGTGACAAAGGCTGCAGGCACCAAATTGTTAGGGCAAACGCATGCTAACTTTCTAAAAGTGACATATTCAGAATTGTGACTTAAAATCCAACTTTACCAATAAAGAGAATTTTTAATTGCAATTCATTGGAGACCAAACATGACATTTCTACCTGTTCCCAATCAAACGTTAGCACTTATTAAATGTACCTAGGTAACCCAATGGTATCCTATGGGAAAGGCAAGCCTTACAGAAGGGAAAAACTAATTTAGGAGTTTTCACTACCAGGACAGCCAAATTTTAAAAGCACATTACCTACTTTTTAAATACAATGCACCCTACCCTGTGGGCTGTTTGTTGCCTACCTTACGGTGACTTTTACGTATTAAAAAGAAAGATTTTTATACCTGGCAAAAGCGTTATTTTGCCCGATCGAATTGGCAGTTTATAACTGCACTGCACATATTTTAAAGGGCTATGTTAGAGGGAGGCAAAATAAGTGCTGCAGGTCCACTAGTATCATTTAATTTACAGGCCCTGGGTATATGTAGTACCACTTTACTAGGGACCTATAAGTAAATGAAATGTGCCAATTGGGGGTAAGCCAATTTTAACACGTTTAAAGGAGAGAGCACCAGCACTTTAGCACTGGTTAGCAGTGGTAAAGTGCACAGCGTCCTAATGCCAACAAAAACGAAATTCAAACAAAGGGGGCCAAAATTTCTGTGGAAGACCACACCAACAATGTCAGGTCTAGCAGCCTTAAACTGTACTGTGTCCAAGACATCTCCTATAAAAGGTAACCTCTGTGAAGGAGTCAGGTGTGACTTTGGCTAGTTGACTGTGGTGAGCTCGCCTTCAACAGCCCGTTATTTACGTAGGGAAAAACTGATATCCCTGAACTCCGAAGATGACCAGCGACCACTTGAACACCTGGTGAGGTGGATTACAGCAAACTGGAAATGCTCCTGAACTATCTTTAACCACAGGTAACATCCCTGGGACTGTAGTATGGATATATGAAAATACTCGTCCTGCAGGTCCAATGCTATCAACCAGGTGCCCGGATCCATGGCAAACAGAACCTGGACCAGCATGATCCATGCCCCTGACCACAAAAGGAATGGGATGACTGCGGAGAGGGGGGAGGGGGGGAGGGGGGGACTGGCATTGCCTGTATGCTAGCCCCCTGGAATTGCTTCAGAATTTCCTGAGGTTGTGAGAAAACTGTCTGGCAGGGGCCGAAAGACCCAGAGAGCGTGGGTGGCCATACAATTATTAAAGCGTTTTTAGACAGAATCAGCTTTTTTGCTGAATAGACATGAGCCATCAAAAGGCATATACACAAAGGAAGCCTGTACAACTCATAAGAAACCTAGGATCAAATCCACTCATGATGAGAGCACCACATTGGTGCCAACCATCAATCCTAGACAATCAGTTGTATCAAGGCCAGCACGAATCACATATGCGGCAGTATCCTCACCATCTTGAAGGGTTTGAGCAAAGGAGGCCCTAAGTTCTCCGGGACTTCCGGCAGGATCTCGCTGGCCATATCCCATAAGGTGTGCCTATACTGGCTCAATAAACAAACAGCATTAACTAACATCAGTGCAAACCTAGCTGAGGAGAACATTTGTTTGCCTTACGCCTCAATCCTCTTCAAATCCGTGTCTAGGGGGGTGGGTGAGGTCATACGAAATTAATTGCAGTTCACTTTCCAATTGGAAGCCTGGACCATCAGACTCTCTGGGGTAAGTTGCTGTGTAAGGAATCCGGGTCACCAGGAGCCGATCTATGGCATCTGGCCACCAGCCTAGTCACTGGCACGCATGAACAGGGCTCAGCCCAAGTGCCCATTAGGATGTCAATAAGGTTTAATTGTGTGGAAGCAAGGGCTTGATGAGGCTGGCACAAGTTGCAGACACTCAGTAAGGACATTTGTCTTGACTTCAGCTGAAGGCAGTTGTATGCCCAGGACCTCAGCAGCTCATCAGATTACCAGAGCAAAGGAAGGACTCTCTACCGTTGGGGGCCCAAAAGGCGAACTCGAGCCTGAATCTGGGGAAGTATCAAACCCAGTGACCTCCTGTAAGTCCATGTAAAGACTCATAATCATAATGGGAAGGAGGGGAGGGATAAACCATCCCTATTCCTACCATTGTCATCTCTGAGTGGTGGGAAGCTCTGGTCAGTCAGAGGCAAAAAGGCAGGGGAGCCTCCGGACGCCTCTGCAGTAGTGAAAGCATATGATCAGACTAAGGATGTATGGGGACCGGGTGCGCCATAGTGGATTTGGAGTATGACCTCGGTTGGAGTCGAACTGACGCTTGTTCGGTTTGGACATTGGAGTTGGTAGCAGATTATCCTGGGGTGGCATATGCACTGGTGTCGACGAACAACACAGGTCTCGGAGCCAGGGTGGTAGTCCACACCTGAGCTGGTGCTGAACTTGCGACAAGTTGAAAGGGTTCAGGCGGCCCTGAGGGCAGATTCGCTGAGGGTAATTCATTTGGGCACGCTTTCGGATCCTTGGGGCCAAAAAGCGCACCAAAAGGAGCCGAAAGAGTACCAAAAATATGCAGCATGGCCTCTTGAAAAGCCTAGACCTGCTAAAGAGTTGCTGATGGCTCAAGGAACTCGGGGTGCATTAGGATCAGCTGCGGGATTGTCTCCTTAATCCGAGATCAGGAGCCAGAACGATTGGCACCTTTATGACCTCGTGACTTCTCTTTTCTTGGAATTTGACTTACCGGAGGGACTTCGACCACAAAGACAAGTTCTGACACGAGCAGGAGTTGGTCCGCCTCCGCCTCCTCCACTTGCAACAGGATTTTCATGAGGTCCTTGACTTTTTTATGTTTGGCAAACTACAGCTTTGCTTCATGGTCCCAAACCTCTTTCAGGTGCTTGAGGGCACACTCATCGCACAACTCGGAATCATGCCCTGAACCCAAGTTCCAAAAACACATGTTGTGCGGCCCCTGACGAACATCTTTTTTCTGCAGTCACAGCATGATTGGAGTTTTAAGAGGGAACATTGTTCCCTTGCACAAGGGATTTCATTTTGGGAGTCATCGAAAGACTGATGAAAGTAGGAACAGAGCTCCGGATCCACTTTTGAAGCCACAGCGCTTATATGCAGCTCTGCTCTGTCATTTCCGGGATGGAACAAAGCCTATGAATATCCACACAGTGCCACCTAGCAGCACGCAGGAGCACTGCTATGAAAACTTTCCTGATCCAGTCTAGCACCTGGGGAATATTCTAAAGTTGGGAAATCTGCGGTTAGAATTATCCATCAGAAAAGATAATATTGTAAAATCTTTTGCAAAATATATTTAGCATGCCATGAAGAGAGCCTCTGATAAAGAGAGGATAGCAGAATATTCTACAAACATCATCGATGTCTCTAGATTCAGTGCTGGTGCAAGTTGGGGTCCTCCTTCTGTACTTATACGCATTTTGCACTGGGACCAGGTGTGAAGGTGTTCATCAGGATGAGGGTGACAAATAAATAAGTATAGAATGATTGTAAAGAGATGGAGTAGTGGAGATTTGTAAAAAAGAAAAACGTCCTCTGCTTGGACTTAGAGTACGATAAGATGAAGTATTCCTTACCAGTACTAAGAAGCTGGTGCTGTAAAAGCAGAAAAGTACATGGTTTAGGATAGATGTGTTGGGTAAACGGGTAGGGTAAGCATCATGCTGTATCTTGCTTTGGATGTGTACCAGGCAATCCCATTGTGTTTCTAAAACCTGGTAATGTGCATCCTAGAGTGATGGCTTACGGGACTTAAAACACAGCGAGTACTCAGCGTGGCAAACCACCAGCACAAGGTGGTAGTTCAGTCCCAGGGATCTCTTCTCAATACCAGGGTGGGTGGCGACTACTGTGGGGATGGTGGATCAGCATCTTCGAAGCACTGAGCTAATTCGAGGACATCAGAAAAGAAAACCTATTTCAAGTTTCAGAGACGGTACACACCTGCACACTAGGACTTTTGCACAATATAATAGCAAGACCTGCTATTCTTGTCTCAAGGCCAGCTGCACTGATCAGTTCAGCCAGCGGAGTCGTGAAGGCGTAGTGCCCCCATTAGCCTTGAATTAGAATCAATCATATGATTCTGCATTGCCTGTCTCTCGATCGCCTGGCATGAAGGTCTCCTTTCTAACCCATCTCTCCTTGTGTGCAGTTTTTGTTTAGCAATATTTAACTGTTCTAGAAACTCTCAGAACAATATTCAGCAGAGAGTGGTGAGGTGCCTTTTCACTTATTTTCATTCTGCGAGACAGTGTTCTTTTGAACAACAACAATAAACGCGACATGTAGTTATCAACCTTCTAGAAACTTGTCAGAAATCAATCACAAATAATGCAAGAACGAACAGACAGCACTTAGGTTAAATACTATGAATATATTCAAGCAATCCTTGATTAACACATCACAAAACATAATAACATAAGCTAAATGTGTTTTCTATTAATCAAATATTCACTTTTGATTAATTGACACATGTAACTCATGCAGGGGAATGCCCAGGAGAAAAATGACATAATATTCATAACAGTCCCAGTAGTTGACATCTGCCGGGCAGCCATACGGTTATCCTTGCATATTTTGCCAAATATTACTACTTTATACTCCATGCATGCAGTGATGAGTACTTTTGTAGGTGTATGATTATCTCAGTTAACCTGCACTGCTCAGTCACACCTCCCAAATGATATTGCTTTGGGACTGATTCTTAAGAAGAGAATTCTGCAGGAAGATTTAGCCATCAGAAGAAAATGTTAACCGTCAATAACAATATTTCTGATGAATACATAATCTTCCCTAAGATTTTTAATTCCATATCCTCCACTCCGGTGAATTAGTGCATCATTAATAAGATCACAAGGCATTCAAAAACATATTTGCTGTATTTTTCAGTGTTATTGATGTTCTATCACTTCCTCTCCACAAGTTTCGATGTGGGTAGGGAGGAAGTACAAGGAACTCATGCCAGCCAAACGTTTGATGCCTTACATATTCCAATGTCATAGCTAGGGTGCACAAAGTCTCGCCTGAGGCAGCATGGCACCACCTAGTATCACTTGAGAGCTATTGCTGGGGAATCAAGTTTCCAGATCCACTATTTGTTTCTGAAGGATATACATAAGGTGGGGAATCAGACCGAGAGTAATCTGTGGGAAGAGTATGTATCCACCAGATATATTGGTACCAAAGTTAAGGTATTTTTACTTCTGCCTAAAAAGAAGACTTTCATTAAAGCTTCAGAAAAATATACCGGTGCCATATTTTCTTATGACAAATATAAATTTAAGTGCAAGCTACATTAAAAAAAATCATAAATTGAGCTAAATATTAGCATTTCACTTTATTCAGAAATTGTTGTCACTCCTTGAATGCAGGCATAACATCTAATCGGTCACTCTATCAGCTGTGGTCACGTCTCCCTGTTCGTTTGTTCTAATACGTTTCCCCCCTACTTCAGTGTGTTACATTTCTCAGAGGTTGTCCGTTCTACCTCGGCCAGCCTCATCATGTCTTCATCAGAGACATCTTAATGCTGTGGATGCCAAAAGCAAACCTAGCAAAGACCAGGAACTTTTGCCGCCAAACCAAGGATTTTGGTCCGATTTCCCCATCTGGTTTCAGGAAGCGACTTAAATTATAATATTTACTGACACTTAATCATTTGACTTTCTTTTAGGACGTTTTAACTATGTGTTTGGACATCTAAAGTTGGACTGTTTGTATTGTTTGTATTTTTATTAACTGTTGTAAATTGACTTAGTCTCTGAAGTTCCAGATGTGTTTTTATAATGTATCCACCAATCACAAGTTTAACTTCCCATTTGGCAACACATTGCCCAATACCAATTACTAACTACATTATTTTCATCTAAGTTTAGAAAAATAAATATTTATCTAATAATACGTATTTTTTTCTTTGATCAGAGGTTTGTAAATAGTACAAATACAGTACTACTATACATACTCTTTGAAGTAGTCATTATTTAGTTTGTGAATTGGGCCATAATTGTTTAACAAAGTAGATGCCCTTACTGATTGCTCTTGCTTGTGCTAATTTAAAGGACTGGATGGATTAACAAGGCAGGTGTAGCAACCCCAAAAGCTAGTTATATGCATGCTGCATCACAAGGTGAGCTGGCTCACGTTGCTGCGGAGGACTTCATTTTCAAGTGCTTTCAATCCAGATACTTTCACATGAGGTCTGATCTTCACAGTACTTGGATACATTTAGTTTAAAGCATTATAGACATTCAGTAAACATTGAAATGCATTATTCTATAGGGCAAAGATGATAAAGGAATTTATAAAGCATCACTCTTTTCTAAAGGTAAATACAGAAAAATAGTAGTTGCAACTTTAAAAATAATGGTAATTATATAATAAATAAATACAAATAAATGTGGATACATTCTCATAAAATTAGAAAGCAAATATATACAGATGGAATTGCAAAAAGAGAAAACATACAAGCTGTAGTCTTAGTTCTAAATATTATATTCCTACAGCGGGGTGACTGTTTTATACCCCTTTATAGGAGGAGTATATTTATGCTGTGAGAGTTTATATATGCTTTGTATTTTTCCTGAGAAGTCAGTTGTATCCTGTCTCTAGCACATAGGGCCTGATTCACAAAGGTAACTTTAAACATATAGATTGACTAACATGCAAATGTATTACTGCATCTTGGTTTAAATCTACCCTTTTTTTTTCTATTCACCATTTTCCTAGTGTAGATTTACACCAAAGTGTACACCCTGGTTGGAGTCTCCTACAACAGAATTTATGCATGTTGAGTGACTACCAGTAACTTTTCAAAAGTAAGTTGGAGCTCTCCGCTATCGTGGCAGAGATCTCTATATGGAAAAGTACAGGGAAAAATGTTAACATTTTTTATTCTTTAAAAAAAATATTTTAATATGAAATATAAATGTAAATATTTAAATTATTTACTATAAACCTATAACTAATAAAATGCTACAAAACATTAACTCATTAAATTAAATGTGCATTAAATAATTGACATGTTTCATTCATACATGCTATTTCTTGAAGAATAAGTTTTAAAAAATCCCACCCACAGTAAGAAATGTATTGATGTGTTAAGTTTTGTTAAACACACTGTGTTGAATTAACTTAAATTATTTAAAAATTTTTAATGAACACTAAATTTTAAATTAAGTTTAAAATTAAATATTACATTCTAAATCAAAATAATTATAGTTTCTAACGTGTGTGTATGTACATCAAAGACACTGGGGATTTTTTGATAAAGTTAAATCAAATTATATGGGCAGAAGGACTATTGTTGATCACACTTGACATTGAATCGTTATATACGAGCATAGAACATCTTGTAGAAATAAGTGCAGTCAAACACTTTCTAGACACTCGACCAATGACCAGATATAATCATAACTTAATGTTACTGGAGCTCATTAGGTGGTGTCTCTTCAATAATTTTTTCTTGTTTGGGAAAGAACTGTACAGACAGAAGTGAGGAGTAGCTATGGGGGCCTGTTTCTCCCCCAGCTATGCATGTTTACATGTGGGCGGAACAGGTCCTCAAAAAGGTACACAAAGAAGTTTATGATATGCATGTTGTACACTGGCTTCGTTTCATAGACAATGTTTTTATTATTTGGAAGGGTGACCGAGACAGTGCAGACAGCTTCATACAAGAAGTCAACAATAACAGTGTCAATTTGAGATTTACATCTAATATCAGTGACTGTAATGTTGATTTTTTTGGACGTGAAAGTATTTGTAAACAATATGAGGCTAGAAACCACACTTCACCGAAAATCAACGGCAGGCAATTCTACACTGCATGCTAGAAGTGCACACCCAAAACATCTGGTGAAAAGTATCCCCTATGGGGAATTCATTAGGCTCAAAAGGATTTGTAGTACCGGTACTGAATTAGACAAATGCCTAGATGAAGCTAATGAGAGATTCCTTAATAGGGGGTATGATGTGAAAACTCTCCAAGATGCCATGAACAAAGCCAAAACTAGAAGCAGAGAATCCCTAATGCAGCAAAACAATGAAGAGAGGGAACCAGAACAGGATATAGTAACACCTAATGCATCAGAAGGCGACACCATTAGACTTATTACCACCTACAGCAGTCAAGAACGGCAAATAAGGACAATTGTGAATAAAAACTGGCCAATCTTGCTCACTGATGGGGTAATGGTATCGAAATTACCGAGATTACCCACTTTCACATTTAGACGAGAAGCTTCTATGAGATCACAGCTAGTCAAAAGCAGTCCAGAGATTAGCCGAAATACTTCCTGGCTAAAACCGAGGCAAGGTTTTTTTAAATGCTCTTCCTGCCGGGCATGTAAATTTGGAATTAATACAACACATTACATGACTCCTTTTAGCCCCAGACAGGTGGCTATCACTGGCAATTTCAACTGCCGGACTGAATATGCTGTCTACGTGCTGGAATGTACCTGCGGCTTGAGATATGTTGGGAGTACCAAGCTGCAGGTACATGTAAGAATTCTCCAGCACCGACGAGCCATAGTGAATAGTGATGCCTCATATCCAGTGGCACGCCACTTTAAAGCTGTACATAAGAATGATCTAGGTTGCCTGAAATATTATGTCATTGATGCCATCCCGACTCCCCGTCGAGGGGGTAATAGGGAACGTATGCTTCGGCAGCTCGAGGCCCAGATGATATTAGAACTAGACTGCAAAGTACCTACAGGTTTGAACAACAATGAAGACCTTCATAATTTTCTGTAAATCCCTACTGCACTTTTTAAAGCAAGCCTCACTTATGATGAAATCCAGTTATATGGTTAATGACAGCATGAGCCAAAACATCAAGCGCTAAATTTTTGTTTATGAAACATCTGGCTATCAAGGCAGTGACGGACTTCCAGTTCAAATACAAAAATCCTAGTTCAAACAAATAAACACAAAATAGAGAACAACAGCAGAACAGCCGCCAGCCAGATATTTTAAGATCAAGGTCACTCGTTGACCGAAACGCGTAATGACATGAGGGATATGTGAGCAATAAAAAAGACTGCAAGTTAAGAGGAGTTTGTGCTCTTTTGGACCGTTTCAAGGAAAACAGAAGGGCGGATTTGGGAATTCGATATATATATATATATATATATATATATATATATATATATATATATGTGTATTAAGTAAAAATACAAAATTAACATTATTTCCTTTGGGGTATTATTTATTTTCTATGAGGGTGTGTTGCAGTACCTTTGTGGTGCTCTGCTTACTCCAAATCCAGCTGGAGTGCATTTGCTTCTGTTTTATCACCTTTAGGGTTTTTGTAACGTTATAAGAGTAGTTTGGGAATCACAATGGGCTTACCCTTTTATCGATGTGTATTTGTAGTTGCCTGTCCCTCCATAAACCCCTCCTTTCTTTTCCCAAACCCCTGCATGGTGGAGATCTCCACAGAGAAAAGATAAAAGGAGAGGGGAAGTCTACAGGTTTAGGTTTGTGAACTGCATTTTATAGTACTTGAGTAGTATTAATTCAATAAATCTTTATTCGGTCAATATAGACAATTAAAGTGCGAAGATAAGACTACTTGAGTAGTAATACTTTAAGTACTACAAAAAGTTTGTGAATCAGGCCCTATGTGAATTTACAAAAGTGTCAATGAAGACAAGTAATAGTTTCCATATAAATCACGCCTACTGTGATGCCATAAGTGACGTTTTCACTCAAAAGATTAATCAAAACAACTTTGCTAAGTAATCAGGATATTGGCATTGGTTTAAATGAAAGAAATGTTAAAACAAATGAGAATCTGGGGATATTTTTTATTTCACGTTTGCAGACAGATTCAGACTGCCTCTTTCAGAAACACATTTTCTGACTGACTGGACTAACTGGCAAATGTGTCTATGTATTTTAGTATTTTTACAATTTAACTTAAAGGTATATATTGTCCTCATAAGAGAGATGCTAAACACCTATCTATCTTATCTATCTGTAGCCCAAATTAACACTTTAAAATAATGTAAAAGAAGTTACCTTAAGCACTTACATAATCGTTATTCAATGTCTTTCGGTTAGACACAAAACGTTTTAAAACAAAAATATATTGTATTCAAAACCCTGGCATGAAATGAATATATGTTACCATGGGGTTACCTGAATGAGAAAGTGGGCAAAAATATAAACATTTTGAATATTAAGTGAGAAATCTTTCCTAATCTCTGTTTTTCATCATTCTGGTTGGAATATGTATCATGTATGAGACGTGTGTGAGATATGCTCGGATTGCTTACCAGTAATCTTCATTACTCCGATTCTTCCTTACCTGCCCCAATACTTACTCTATGAAGGAATGTGCCCATTCACTACCTCCTTTCCACCATTTTCCAAGCTGTTTCTTTCATTTCTACCTCTTAATTGGAGATTAAACTATAATATCCCTCCTCCCCATCAACACTTGCTGTTCCAATAGAGCCCCTGAGTAGCGGATGATGAAGGGCTCAGGGTGGAAGGGAGGGTCATAAGTATTGAGATGAGTAAAGGAGATTTGGAGTAATGAAGACTACCGGTAAGTAATCCGAGCATTACCTCCTCTTATCTTTCCTCGTCCCTACTCTATGAGGTCTGCCCAAGCAAAAAAATAAAATGTTCAGCAGCTGAAGGACTTCAATCAGACTGTAAAGAGGTGAAAAATAATTTTAATGTCCTTCTTGTCTTCCTTTCATGAAGCAAAGTGAATGTATGCTTCAGTTATCAGTTAGGCTATAACACACAACTGAACTGAAAAAATAAATGGAGATGTCCAGTTGACAGCTTTACTGATGTCCCTGATGGATACTCCTGCCTTTCAACCCAGAAAGCGACCATTTCTCTGGTAAAGAGAGTCATAAGGGTATAATGGATTTCTTTACAACTGTCATGATAGGCTAAGGAGATCATCATCTTTATCCCCCTTACCCATGTGGAGGATTAAGGCTTTCCTCCCTTTTTAACTGGACCAAAATTGATAAATAAAAAAAAGCATATTTATCGACATTTCTTCAAATACAGCGGCAGTTCAGGGCTGACACGTCACATCATTGGCACATAGCAATCAACAGCTGTAAATTAGACATGTAACATTGTCCACTCCCATAAATTTTACAAATAGCTGAACAGTGCAAACAGTCACTCAGAGCATTCCAAACAATCTGCAGCGCCCCTGCTCCACCCCAGATGGGTGTTAATGTCTCAGCCCAACCCTGCGTAGTAGGGAACTCACATAGCAGCAAAAAATAACGTGAAACCGTGACTCATAACTTGGCAGGCGTAAACAACTACTAACTATTCGTGCTCAAGACTCAGCAGAGAGGGTGGATGTAAGGAATTATAACTACTTGAATAACCAGGGAGAGTGGCAGGTCAGTGCCATACGATGTGATTGTCCTGGGCGTGCAAGTAAATGCCCTAGCACGTTACTTTAATGTGTGCCCCTCTGTCAAGGTCGGGAGCTAGAATCTCCTCCTCGTCAGGAGCAAGAAATGCCTCCAACACTTCCACCCAGAACTTAACGATAGTCCCTGTACCCCCGTCTCTCCTCACTCTGCAGAGCTGCAGTCTCTGCCCTGGCCCACAACTCCAGGGAGGAGCGCCAACGAGTGTGTGGGGGGCCTTCCTGCGATCTCCATTGAAGGGCGATTTCCCTTTTCGCCAAGACCATGGCTAGGTAAAAATATCTATTAGCCCCCTGCCTTGATTGCTATACCAGCTCCAGAACTACCCCTACGCTATCCCTCAGTCATGGTTTTGACAGGTCAACTCGGTCCTGGGCGGATTCCTTTGGGGGGGAGGAGCATAGCCCTTTGGATATGCTTCCGTCCACAAACTGTGGAGCATTGCCGATGCAAACATGTTCTTACTATGCTGCCTCCCATCTCCTGATTATAAATGACTGGTGGTATGCCCCTCAGGAAGGCCCGGCGTATGGGGCAGATAGATGGGCGATAGGTAGTGCCTCCCTGTTGGATTACCTATATAGTGGGAAGAGGGTTGGGTTCCTTCACAAGTAGTCATAGACACATGGAGACGCTCCTTCCGGCGGATAGGGTGGTGGGGAAATTGACAGAGTGGACGCCTCTGTGGCAGGGCACTGCCCTAAAGCAGGTGGCTCAGTTGGAGGGCTTCTAGAAATGGGATGTCATAGGAATCTCCACGGTCGGAGATGTTATGTGGGGCACTGTGTTAAAATCATTTCAGAAGATGCAAAACTAATATTCGCTACACCGTAGCCAATTCTACCAATACCTGCAATTCTGCCACACCATATCCCCCTATCTCCGGGACCTCCAGGAGCTACCAGAGTTTAGTCCATTAGAGGGCAAGCCCCTTCTGGGAGACCTAGGTACTCACAGGATCACGAAAATATACCAGTCCCTAATCAGGAACAGCTCCAACACATTACCTGCACCAAGGACGACATGGGAGGCAGACATTGACACTTTGGATGATGATGAATGGACAGAGGCTCTTGGAGCTTCCCGTGCGGCAGCGATATTAGCCCGTCTTCGCTTGATATAACTAAAATACCTGCACAGAGCCTACTACACGAGGCATCGCCACTGGCGCATGGGTATGATCGACCCCCCCCCCCTCCATATGCCTCCGCTGTAGGGCGGACGATGGTACCTTTCCCCACACAGTGTGGAGCCGTATGGCATTGACTAGTTTTTGGCGGGGGTGATGTCCTGTCTTAAGGAGGTCCTTTCGTGGGATATTGCTTTGTAAGCTGATCCTCCTTCACAATACAGAGGGCATGGGAGGAATAGATATAAAAGACAGCTGTTGTTCCTGGGGCTCACGTTGGTGAAAAGAGACATAGCTAAAATGTGGAAGGCGGACACACCCCCATCCGTCGGGCTTGGAAAAAGGGGATGGACTATAGTTTGGGTCTCTAGGTAGCGGTGTATCAGGCAAGGAGATGCCCCCCAAAACATTCCCAAATTTGTCAGAGATGGGCAGACTATAGGGGTATAGTTCTGGCTGTGGTTCGCTCTATCAACTCCCTGCTCAATGTTGAAATACAGAACTATGGCACCATGACATGAGGGACTGAGGTGTGTGTCTAATGTTGAATCTGATTAAGGGCACTGATAGTGGCATGTGGTACTTGAGTTGGGTGTTTGGGACTGATAGTGCAAGTTTCTTTATTGTTCAAGGGGGTTTTTATCACAATCTCCTGCGTATGTTTGTGGACCGTAAAGGCCTTGATTTATTGCTGAACTCGAATAAAATTTGTCATTAAAAAAATCTGTCACCCATTCTATGCTGTCTTTTCTGCGGATAAATGCCCAACAAACAGATAGCCATGGAGTTAACATTCTTCCTACCCAGCATACGTTCCACATCAGTTATCACTTTGCTCCAGAATTGCCTAACCTCAGTGCATTCCCATATCATATGGAGAAACCCAGCGTCTCTCAGGGCACATCTAGGCCACTGCATGTGATCCTTCTGCTGCATAACATTTATTCTGTGGGGAGGAGGGGGGTGGTGGTATGAATCTAGTTAAATTGTGTGTGTTTAAAGTAAGTGTTACGCGAGACCTTGTGGACTTGTTCCATAGCCAGTTTCCACTCCCGATCCTGGACCCTCCTGCCTAGGGCTGTCTCCCACCACTCAGGTCTACGAGGAAGATCATCCATGACCATGTCTAGGGCTGTTTTATATAACCACAGCCCCAGCTGATGCCCATGTCCAAAGCTTAGAAGGAGCTGAAGCTCATGAGTTCAGGACCCTGTCTGGCCTCCAGCCCACAACCTCCACCATACATGAGAAACTGAGGAACTAAGCGCTAGGGAGACCACTCTCCTCCATCAAGGAGTCCAGTGTATGCAAAGTGCCCTCCACCTAGCAGCCCCCTACAGTCTATATGCCCACCTCAAGCCATTGCTCCAATCTGTGCTCCACAGTATCCCACCAGGTATGGAAGGCCCACTAGAGGAATCGCCGGGGTGCAGTCTCACCGCTAGAGCCCTCCCAACACCTTAACGCGAATATCAAAAGTCACAATGGTGGGGGCGTGGCTAGCCAACACCTAAGATGGCCGCACTGGAATAAGGCTCCGGTTGGCCGCCAACTAATTCTCCCCCTACATCTGTTTCACTGATCCGTTTGTCCGTAATCCCTGAAGCTGCTGACGCGCCCTGAGACAAGGATCAGTCCGATCCGTCGCCGGGCTCACTCGGACTTCATTTGCCTGAATAATTGCTGCTGGAAGTTACCGGCCGGGAGGAGAACGTGAACCCGGCCGTGACGCTGCACTGCTTCCCCTGCCGCCGGCTGGTGCGTTGGAGGCGATCGGCCCCGGGAGACGCCTGACGAATACGGACCCCACAGTCGGCCGCCGCCTTACTCCACATCCCCCAGGTTCGGAGGCTCACGCGGACCTCACTGGGCTGCCCGTGGCACTCAGGACGTCACACCAGGGGCGTGTGGGCCACACGAAGGTATGCGGCACTCCCCCAGCGGCTCCCGCGTGCATTTTAGACGGAGGCCCCCGTTGCTGTACAACACGTTGCACCTGTGAGCAATGTTGAGGCCCGTTGGTGACACGGGACGATCAGAGACGCTTTCCCCCCCCCCCCTCAATTTTGCGGTTTAACTGTTGGGGGCCGGGGGATCTCTACGGGAACGGAAGCGGCCGCCTCCCTGATTTTCTGGACTTCTCGAGCGCCAGAGCTGCGAACCCATTAGCCCCTTGGGAGATCTGGGACTTCCAGTGATTATACAGCGCCTGCCTGAGACACAACCGCCGCCATTTTGTGTTATGATCTGCTCTCTAACGAAGGGTCATTGGAGCAGCTGAACTGACCTCATCTGTCTGCTGGCCTGTATACCTGGCGGTCGACGCTCCCCTGATCCACCAATTCCCAGCCAGAGGGGTGGAACGGGACGCGATGGCCACAGCTAGGGGCCCCAAAATGTCCGCTATGCAAAAACTCAAAATTTGCCCATTCCAAGCCCGAGGAAACAGAGGAGAAGCGGGATGGTGCGGAGGCGAAGCAACAATCTGATGATGGTGGCCCGACATTATCAGACATCATGGAAGCGGTCCAGGGAGTCCGTACGGCATTGGAACTCAAGATTGACACTGTCTCTATTGATGTCAACCTTATCCGCGCCGATCTGAAGAATATGGGGGAGCGGGTTAAGGCGAACAAGGGCTCTATCGCCACACTCACGCATTCCACGACGCGGCTGGAATCGACGGTCAGGCAACTGCAGGCCCAGACGTCCGATCTTGAGGCTCGATTGGAAGATTACGAAGGGCGCGCGAGAAGAAACAACGTACGCATCCTGGGGTTCCCGAGCGAGCGGAGGGGCAGTCCGCTGACCTGTTCGTCGAAGACCTGATCCAAAATCATCTACAACCCTGGTCCCTCTTCAAATATTTCTCCGTCCAGCGCGCCCACAGGGTGCCTGGAGGCCCTCCGAAGCCGGGCGCTCCGCCGCGTCCCATCCTGGCGCGGATCTTCAATTTTCGTGACCGGGACATCATCCTTCAAGCTGCGAGGAGTGGTCCTCCTCTAAAATTCGAGAACTCGAACGTCACCTTTTTCCCGGACTTCACCTACAAAGTGCAGCAGAAACGCCGCTCCTTCCTGGAAATAAAGCGAGCTCGCCGGGGCCACAATTTGAAATATGCCATGCTCTTCCCAGCAAAGCTGCGTGTGCCATCAGATGGCAAGTCGCTGTTCTTCCTGTCCCCGGAGGAGGCCTGGGACTGGCTCGAGAGGTGGCGCTCCTCCGTGGATCGTGATGGCTCATTCCGGGACCAGCCGCATGGATCCGAACGTCCTCGAGGAAAGATTGACTGAGTTCCTACGACACAGGTATTGGCAGCCTTAGCACGAAATGGGGTCCACACCCCGTAGTTAGTGATCAGCTATGATATTGACTGTGATGCCCCTGGACACGCTCCTTGGTTTTGGAGGCTGGGAGGCACTCGGCATCCAAACATTGTTTTAACACATGTGTTGTCTCCCATACTGAGCGCTCTCAGACTATTGTAAATGTTTGATTGTGGCGTGGTTTGGGGGGGATGGGGGGACATATCACCTGAAATGATTGACGCAATGTGTTCCTGATAGGGAGCTACGAGATCTATTAGGTTTAATTTTGGGCAACAGTGATTACTCTTAGGCGGGGAAGAGGGTTGAATCTTGGGGTGGACTGGTTGTGTAGCGTTTCCCTCTATATGGTTCTAGTTATGGGTCTACAAGCGCTCTGCAAATTGGGGTGGTGGGCAGTTCTGAGTCCACATTGCAGGGAGGCAGGGTGGGGGGGGGGTTCCAGGGTGTTTTATTAAGGTTTTTTTTCGGTTTTTGTTTTGTTTTATGAGCAGTCTGTCTATTACGATCACATACAATCGTAGGGCGGTCACTAGTGCACACGACGACTTAACCTGTATACTTCTAATATTATTGGGGGGGGTCCTTCGCACGGGGTTCCCTCTGTGATCCAGTGGGTCTCCCCGGGAGGCTCTGTTGATTTTCACCAGGGGTCCTGCGTGACCCGCCTATTTTCATCTCCCGGTGTGGTGATATGTCCCACTACGTCTTGTCATTCCCTGGGCCCCGTGGGAAGTAGGGCTCTTGTTCCCCGACGCCACTGAGTGATACTCCTATAGCCTCTGCCTCCCTGGGTCGACTCAAAATAATCTCCTGGAATGTAAACTGATTGGGCGACCGGATAAAAAGAGGGATAGTCCTGCAATATCTGAAACGTCACACTCCTGACCTCGTGTTGCTTCAAGAAACACATATTCATGGCACCACATACTGCGCACTAAATCGGTGGGGTTATAAACTGCTTGCACACGCGGGATACACACGGGGGTCCAGAGGGGTGGGCATCCTGGCACGCGCCTCCCTTCCCTTTCAGATAAAAACAATTGCACGCGACCCCGCTGGCCGTTTTGTTAGTGTCTGGATGGTGGGAGGGTCGCTCCCTCAACGTGACCTCACTCTACATACCCACCAACCTCCACTCCTCCACCTTGACTGATTTAGGCCCCCACATGTTGACTCTACCCGACGGAGACATTTTACTTGGGGGAGACTGTAATGCCGCCCTGGCTGGGGATTTGGATCGCTTGCCGCCCCGACAAAGTGAACCACAGGGGAAGCTCATGTCTGACTTTCTATTAGCCATGGGACTGGTAGATACGTGGCGCACACACCACCCCTCAGATCGGCAGTACACCTTCCTTTCCGGGGTTCATGGGAGCATGTCCCGTATTGATTACCTCTTCTGCCAAGCCACACAGCTTTCGATGTTTAGTGACATCACCTTTTTGCCCAGGGGCATATCTGACCACTCTCCTATACTAGCTCATTACGGTGGTGTGCCTTCCCACTCCCGTTGGGAGATGGCCCTCAACCCATGGTATCTTCGGGTCCCGGAGATACGGGATAAACTGGTACAGGCCACATCAGACTACTTCATGGAAAATGAGGGCTCCGTGGAATCGGATGTGACGCTATGGGAGGCGTATAAGACGGTTATTCGAGGGTGTGGGGTGGCGGCAGTGACGGGCCACCGGAAGGAGAAACGTAGACAACTAGAGGATATAGAACTAGAGGTGACCAATCTCGAACGCAAACAAATCGCATCCGCCTCCCCTGACACTTCCCACAGACTTGCAGTGAAACAAAAGGAGTATAATGATATAGCCAGGGAGGCGGCCCAAGCGCACTACCGTACCACTCAATATCGTGTATATGAAATTGGAGATAAGGCCAGTAAACTGTTGGCATGATTAGATGGGCGTGAGTTGGCCAATAGGTGGGTGGCTGAAATTGTGGCTCCTGATGGTATGAGGCGATGCGACCAGGATGGGATTGCTGAGAGTTTCGCTAATTATTTTGAGCAACTTTATGTCCCCACGTCCAACTCCACCCAGGAAGAGGCAGGCGACCTGCTTTCCACCCTCCCCCTGCCGAGGTTAGACCCTCAAGATGTTACAGACCTTGACACCGCCTTGACTTCTGAGGAGGTGTCTACAGCGGTTGGTGCATTGCGTTCCGGGAAGGCCATGGGCCCTAGCGGCCTTCCAATCGAGCTTTATAAAACAGTCTCTTCGGTACTGGCTCCGTTTCTAGTGCGGATGTATGATGAGAGTGCAGAAGGTGGAATTTTGCCCGAGACACAGCGATTGGCTAACATTGCGGTCATACACAAACACGGGAAACCCCCGGATCAATGTGGTTCGTATCGACCGATTTCCCTCCTCGACCCAGAGGTCAAGATCCTGGCTAAACTTCTGGCCCTTCGCCTCTCGCCCCATCTCCATAAACCAATACACCCGGACCAATCCGGCTTTATGCCGACAAAAAATACGGCGCTCAATCTCCGTCACCTCTTCGGAGTGCTGGGCAGAGCCCCCACCATACAAGAAGACGCGGTAACTGTGTCCTTAGACGCCAAAATGGCGTTTGACATGATGGAGTGGCCTTTTCTGTTTGCTTCCCTGGAAAGGTACGGCTTCGGTCCACGTTTTATGTCCTGGGTGCGTCTATTATATGCTAAACCTTTGGCTCGCGTCTCGGTAAATGGTGGCAGATCAGCAATTTTTGAGTTGGGGAAGGGTACGAGACAGGGCTGCCCCCTGTCACCGCTGTTATTCGCTCTGGCACTAGAACCCTTGGCGTTATAGATCAGAGGTGACCCCTCTATACGTGGACTGAATTGGGCCCCGGATTGGTCTGACAGGATCTCCCTCTACGCCGATGACATTCTCTTATATTTGGCCAAACCCCGATCTTCACTTCACACGGTGCTACGTATCCTCACTCTCTTCCGGAAATATTCGGGCTACACCATCAACTGGGACAAGTCATTGGTCTATGTCCTCAGTGGGGAGTCCCCACGGCTTCCTCCGGGCTGCAATGCTGGCATAGTCACAGAGGGCTTTCACTACCTGGGCATCTATGTCACGAAAGATGCAGATGTCTTTCACCAAAAGAACCTCCTCCCTCCCTTGCATCGCCTCCGGGCTGATGTGCAGCATTGGAAGACACTGCCCCTTAATCTACTGGGTAGAGCTGCCCTATTCAAAATGATGGCACTTCCTTGTTTCCTATATTCCCTACAGAATACACCCTACCCCGTCCCGAATCAATATTTCCAAACAATTGATTCCGAGGTCCGCTCACTATTATGGAACGGTGGCACGCCCCGAATTGCACTGACAAAACTCACGCGCAGCTGGTACGATGGGGGTATTGCTCTTCCTGCAATCAAAACATATTACTGGGCCTCACAATTAGTGGTCCTCAACCACTGGGCTCATCGTCCCATTACGGATCCAGCGTACAGAATGGACAGGTTCAATATGGCAGCGGGCAACTACATGAGGGTGTTATATGGGGGGGCCTAAGCAGTTACCCATCTTTACCCCTACCTCCACCACGGTCTCGATCTGGCACATGGCAACTGCCACGTTGGGCTGGAAGGGTAAAATCACGCGGGTTACTCCACTGCTGGAATCCTGCCACTTGGGTATGCTATCGAGTCAACCTGGATTTGACAAATGGGACCTGATTGGTCTTTCCGCGGTGGGGGACATGTGGGCTAGGGGTGCGGTGGTTCCTTTCGGTGAACTGAAAGTAAAATACCAGTTACATGAGGGAGAAACGTTCCGATATCTTCAGGCACGTAGTGCGTTGAACAAACCCATCCCCAAGGGTACTGACTTACCCGTCTCTTCACCTCTAGAGGATAGGCTCCTCAACGACTACCTTCCGGACAAGGCCATCTCTCTAACCTACCGCAAGATATTTAATAACCTACCGGAACCTCTCGATAAACTCCGCACGAAATGGTCGGACGACGTGGGGGACAGGCCCGACAAAGACTGGAGGGAGGCCCTGGCATCTCCCAGGGAGGTGGCAATCCGGTCCCGCTTTAAGCTTATACAACTTAAAATACTCCACAGGGCCTACTACACCAACACAGCTCTTGCTAAAATGGGTCTGGCGATCTCCCCACTCTGTCCCCGAGACTGTGGCTCCTTAGGTACTTTCTTGCACCAGTGGTGGGACTGTCCATTTCTTCAACAGTATTGGAGTGAGGTTTTGTCTACTATGTCCTGAGTATGTCAGAAATCAATAGAATCCTCCCCTCAACTCTGTATTTTAATCATTTGGGACGCCACCGACCTCAATCGTACCGAACAACTATGGGTTTCTCTGGGCTGTATCATAGCAAAACGCAATGTAGCCAGAACATGGAAGGGGGGAGCTGTGCCCCGACACAAGGATTGGGCCAAGGACATGGACTAGTGCATGCAGGCCGAAAGGGTGATATACGAGAGCAGGGGATGCCCAGGCAAATGGACTAAAATATGGGGCCCCTGGAACGAAAGCAGAGGGTTTTTGTGCACCCCCTTTGACGATGATTCAATGCTGATAAAGAGACACTTTAATGCTCTAATGTCGTGGTGTGCCCATATCATTATCTGTATTGTCTCTTTTGAGTTTGATTGTATGTATGATGTGTTTAGTCTATATGATATGCTCATTTTGATAACTGCTCTTCTTCTTTGCGTTGATATTTTTATTGTATTATTATTGTTTCTTTAATAAAAAAGATTTATAAAAAAAAAAACTCACAATGGTGGAGCTCCCCACATGGCCCTACCCAGCATCCGAGCCACAAGGGCACCCCTGCGCTGGGGCTCAGAGATTGCCCCAAGATCCTGAGCTTTTCTAACCGCTAACCATCTTTCCAGCCACTGCAACTGCACTGAGAGGAAGTATACTTCAATGTCAGGGACACGTAGGCCACCACTTCTGGTAGGCCTGTGGCAAGGGACACACGATTTCGCCCTCTATCCCATAATAATTCCGGAGTACAGCATCAAGGTCCTTAAACCAACCCCGGGGATCTAAATCGGGAGATAAGTAAAGTAATATATGACATGTTGAAAGGCCGACATCTTGGTGAGGGAGACTCGCCATAATGGTAAGCCCAAAGGATCGCCAAAATTTAACAGCGCGATCCCCAGATTAGCTTCCTGTGTGTCCTCCTCACTATGAAACACATGCACTCCCAAATTCTTCAGCCGAGTCGTTGCTCATTGAATGTGCCAGTCCAATATGAACGGGGCACATCAAACATCCCGACCCCACAGCAGCTGGGTGAATCGGATTCCACCGCAGCGCGCCCCGGGCTTTGAGTGCGACAGAGGGCTCCCAGGTTGCTTCCCCCCCTCTCCGCCGCCTGCTCCTGATCGAGATGGGGGTCTGTCTCTGTGTTCCGCAGCCTGGAGGCCTGGAGGCTGATAGCAGGGCAGTCGATACCACCAGCATTTTACCCCTCTACTCACTCTATTATCTACGGGAGCCCGCCATCTTAGACTAAATACGTGAGGACGTCTGACCAGCCCGCACCACAACCTTAACGACTAACGTTGCCGTCATCTCAACGATTGCCGGCCTAATATACCCACGCGTTGCTGGCTGGTATCGTCAACCACCGTAGTGTGTACTGCGACTGAGTGGTACTTGTTGGTCCAAGGAGCCATCTGGTTCCTAGTAGTCCTGCTGCGGTGAAACTATCCTGTCTATCCCTTCGTTTTGCAAGTAACAAGCACGGGATCACGGTCACTTGGGTTTAATGACTCTCACATTTTGCTGACATTTTTCTAACTGGTGTCCCTGACTGGGTGTGGTGTTTCCTATTGGGCTGTCCTGGCTCGATCGGTGGCCCATGGGATGAGTAATTCACATAATTGGCGCCCACTTTGCTCTCCTCTAACTGTGCTCTTGGTTGAGGTATGGTGTCCATTTGGGCCTCCTCCCTGGGGAGCCGAAGAATGTCCTTCCCCATCACTGCGATCCTATAGGCAACTCCCATTTCCATGCGGGTTCCACACTGGGAGGTCCCAATCCCGGGTGGTAGGGTTTGCCCCGGTATGATCCCACACCCTCTCCACTGCTGGAGGCAAGCCAGCCTTCTATCCCACCGGTATGATGTTTTATTAGGGAGTTAGACCAGAGTCCCTGGACCTGCATGTCTAGTAGCCTCCTGACTGCTATCTCATTGGATTATCCGCACTCGTCCTCCGGCTTATGTGCCCTCCTCTTCATATTATTCTTTTTGCTCTATCGCTACCCTAGTGACCCTCTTCTCCCTATCATGGCTTCCATTCGAATTAAGTCGGGAGTTAACTGCTTCAAAGTCATCTATCCCCCCAATCTGTCCAAAGCAGCAGCAAAACGGTTCAAGCACAACACCATTGAACACTTCCCTGATTCCCTCTTTGTTGATCAATTCCATAATGGGCACCTAGGGAAGCTAAAAAATGACTTAATTTTTTTCACCCATGACATCCCTTCCTGGTCCATCAGCTTCTTCAATTTCTTCAACGTCTCCTCCTCCTCATCTATCCAGCATGGACAGCGGCTAAAAATTTCCCCCTCCTCGAGCTTTAAGGGCTCGCTCACCATAACACTCTACAATAATGGCACCGTCATGATTCAAGCGACAGACTCCTGTCTCTCCCTCTTTGACCATCTCTTCCACTCCCTTCGTCCAACCCACACAACTATGATTTCCCCCAACTCCTCTTTGAACTCCTCTCCTTTCTCCCTTTCTCCCCCCCAGGCCCCCCGATACTCCAGCAGGCCGCTATCCCGGGAGGCACAGGCCTACCCTTGGTTCCCCCCAGCCACTGTTCCCTCATCTCCCTCTCTTCCCCCTTCCCAAAATGCCCCTCCCCTATCTTGTCTTTCCGGCCTCTGGCCTCCACCCCCCCCTCCCCACCCTGCACCTGCTCGATTCTCCAACATTTTCGCCGCCCCCTAATCCCACTAAATCTTCCCTCCGCCCCCCTCTTAACTCACCTCTCGTACAACCTGGTCTTCCGATCAACTGTCCTTACCTTCCCCCTTCCCTCCCCCTCTCGCCTCATCCCTTTCCGCTCTTCCCCGTCCCCCGTACCCTAAATTCTTCTCTTCCACCTCCCATCTATCCTCAACCCCACCTTCCTCTTCCCTTGCTACCCAACCTTGTCTCCCTCCCTGACAATTCCTTCCTCGTCTCTCCCTCTGACCTTGCAGTCCCTTTCTCCTCTCTCAGTTTCCCTCTAGTCAATTCCCCCCCACTCCATCTGTTACCTGTCCCCCCACATTCGCCTTACATAGCCTACAGTACCTATCTTGCACCATCCTCTCCTTTCTCCCCATTCCTTTGGCCCTCCTCGGACACCCCGCCCTCCCCCCCCTTTACAGCCCCCTTTTCTTTCGGCTCCACGCACATTCGGAACTCATCTGTCCCCCCGCCCACCCCGCCCGGGTCAGTCTCGTCTCCCCTCGTCTCCCCTTACCTCCGGCCTTCTTTTGTCCCCCTCCCTACCCCTCAACTTCCTCCTCTGACGTATGCCCTCTTCTCTTCCCCTCTGTTCAACTCCAGTAAAAATACTTCTCTTCCCACCACTGTTTCACCATCCACTCCCTCTGTCCACCATCGTTCCTCACCTCCTTCCCTTGCTCCCCAACTCCCCACCCATTCCCTCACCCCTCCCCTCCCTCCCTCACCCTCTGCACTCCCTCCCTTATCCCATTCCACCACCCCGCCCCGTCCTCCCTCACCCTCTGCACTCCCTCTCATATCCTGCTCCTCCAGCCCGCCCTGTCCTCCCTTACCTTCTGCACCACCGCCCTCAACTCGTTCCCCCACCCCTCCCTGTCCTCCCTCACCCTCTGCACTCCCTCCTTTATCCATCGAGCCACCAATCACTCCGTGCTCAGCTCTCCTCTCTCTGGAAAATAAACTTGATTCTCTCATCTATTCCATCTCCCAGCTTGTAGCGTCCATCTCACGTTTAAGCGCCAAGTTGTCCCCTGTCCCTAACACCCTCCCGAGGAGTTCCTTGCTCCCGCGCCCCAATAAAACCAACCACAGTCTGCCCTCTGCAGACATCACCAATTTACGGGCCAGTCTCAAGACCACCAACGTCACCCCCCCTCCGCCTTCCTCTCCTAAGAATTTTACGCAGTTTCCTATTTCAGATCATCTCCTCTATCAGACCTCACCAACCTCCCTCTTGCCGGGCTCCCTCATTCAAGAATCTTATCCCTATCTCCCTGAACAACCCTAACACCCCCATCACCAAAACATCTGCGTCAGAGCTGCACTGCTTGCTCCACAACTGCAGATCTGCAATCAAACACAAAGTGGAAATCTCTGACACTATCACACACCAAAATCTTGACATGTTCTTCCTCACTGAGACCTGGTTTAATGACTCCTCTCATACTCTGTTTGATCTGTTGGTACCCACTGACTATTCTATCCTCAGAAATGACAGGGCAGACAAAATTGGAGGAGGTGTCGCTATCATCTTCAGAAACTCCCTTCAAATTAAAGTGGTTCCAACCACCCTCTTCCGTACATTCGAATGCCTTTCCCTAGAACTTCAAATACATCACGGCTCACCCTTTAGATTCCATGCCATCTACCACCCGCCTGGTTATTGCTCTTCCTTTGTGGAGGAACTGACTGACTTCATCAGTGACCAATTCTCTCAAAATGACAGACAGATCTTCCTGGGTGACTTTAATCTCCACTGGGGCTCCTTGGAAGACTCGGCTGCCAACAAGCTTGCCTCCTTTCTCTCAGCCAATGATCTCCTCCAACATTGCTCGGAAACCACACATTCTAAGGGCTCTATTCTGGACCTTATCATATCCAAAGCAGACCTGCTGACCACTGCTCCCCGATCCATGTAGACTGGTCTGACCACCTCCTCATTCCCTTCCGTCTTCACCTATTGCACGTTATAACTCTCGGCCAACCTAAAAGAGCTACTACCTGGTTCCGTAACTCTAAGAACATTGATCTTGACACTTTTTGTGATTCCGCTATGCGGGCACTTCCTAGACTAGACCCTAGCGTGGATGTCAACGTTCTCACCTCTCAGTGCCTCTCAGGACTAGCAGTCGAAATCGACATTGTTGCTCCTCTCCAAAGCAAAAGGAAAAGACCCACCCCCTCAGCACCTTGGTTCAATAAAGCGCTCTACGATGAAAGGAAAAACCTTAGATTCCTGGAGAAGCATTGGAGAAAATCTCCTTCTCTCTCTCTTATGCTCAGCAAGATCCAAATATCACAACCACATCTTCCTTGAAAAAGCATCACATTTCAGATCCCTCCTTGACTCAGCCAAAAACAGACCCAAAAAGCTTTTTGACCTCTTCAAAAACCCAACCTGTTCGTCCCCCACCATTAAGCCTGAGGATTCCTCAAAGAAAGCAGCAGATTTCGCTATATTCTTCGATGAAAAGGTCAAAGCACTGGTGGATCAGGTCGCCCCCACCCCCCCCATGGAGGAGCGGAAATCCTTAGTCACCTGGCAGAACTTTGACATCATCTCGGAAGATGACCTCCTCAAATGCATCCGCGAAACTAAACCCTCCAACCATTCCTCCGACCCCATCCCTAGCGACATCTCCATCGATTTCTACACCTATACTCTCTCTTACTGGACCAAGCTAGTCAATCTCTTCCTCAGTCAAGGCTCCCTCCCGGTTGCCCTCAAATCAGGTCAAGTCACCCCTCTTCTAATAAAACCCGCCGCCGACGCGAACGACCTCAACAACTTCCGCCCTATCACCAACCTCCCTTTTCTTTCGAAAATCACCGAAAAATGTGTTGCGAAACAACTTTCCTCACATATTTTGGACAATAACCTCCTCGACGTCTTCCAGTCGGGCTTCATCCAAAATTGCAGCACTGAAACAGCCCTGCTGCAAGTGATTGACGATGCGCTGCATATTCTCGACTCTGGGGAATCATGTCTTCTGATTCTTCTAGACCTCTCTGCAGCCTTTGACACGGTTAATCATAGCACCCTCCTCAACACTCTTCAACAGAGAATGGGACTGGATGGCACAGTGCTCAAATGGTTTGCCTCTTTCCTCTCAGACAGATCCCAAAGGATCAAGATAGGGAACAGTCTTTCATCTCCTGTGGCCGTAGGTCAAGGCGTCCCTCAAGGTTCTATCCTGGCACCCACCTTGTTTAATCTCTACCTGGAACCTTTAGGGAACCTCCTAAGCAAATCTGGGATCCTTTACCATCTGTATGCGGACGACACGCAAATCTACCTTAAGGTGTCCTCCGCACACGATCTCTCCCTACTCAATTCTACCCTCAACTCTATTCACAACTGGATGTCAGCCCACCAACTCATTCTGAATCCCGCCAAAACTGAATTCCTCCTCCTCTCTACCTCTCTCTCACCTCCTCCTGTTCAATCTTGGATAGATCAGCTGAACCTATTCAACAACAAACCCATCATTGTCGACAGCGCTAAATCCCTAGGTGTCATTCTTGACAAAAGACTCAACCTAATCTCCCACATCAACTCTATTGCTAAGAACGCACGGTACCAGCTGCGCCTTCTGTGGGGGATCCGTCGGTTCTTCCCGGAGAATGACTTAAAAACCTTGGTACAATCTCTGGTTCTCTCAAGACTTGATTATTGCAATTCTCTTCTGACTGGCCTACCCAAATCCCACCTCTCCCCTCTCAAATCCATCCTCCATTCAGCAGCTCGCTTCATTTCAGGGTCTAAACGAAGCGACCACATCACTCCTATCCTGTCCTCTCTTCGATGACTTCCGATCGAGGCAAGATCTATTTATAAAACTGCCTGCATCACACACAAAGCCTTACACACGTCCTCCCCTCGCTACCTGGCGAATAAATTGAAATTGTCCGGTGGCTCTCGCCCTTCTCGCAATGCGGAAAAGCTTCTGCTTGAGCCCCCGTCTTCAAAAGGGAAAGATCGATGGCTCAATCCTTCTCGGGCAATGCAGTGAGAATCTGGAACTCGCTTCCCCCACTGCTCCGTGCCACCTCTTCTACCCGGATCTTCAAAGCTGACCTCAAGTCTCTTCTCTTCCAAAGACACTTCCAGAACTAATACTTTCGTTCTCAGACCCCTCTAGGAAGTTCGCTCGTCAGTGTAAAATTGTACTTTTGTCTGTTCACTCCTTATTTTGTGTGTTGTGTTGGTTTTTTATGTGCGTGTTCCCCTCATTACAAGTCCCCTGTGAAGTCACGCCCTCTCTACTACCTCAAGGAAGCTTTTCCACTATAGGAAATTCTGTATTCCAAGCCTATAGAAGTGCCTTCTCAGTGTGTTTTGAGTTACTGCCACTTATTACAGTATTATGCCTTTAGTTGTATTTTGTACCCCATGTATCATATATTTTGTACCCCATGTACCCCCTGCTGTATTCACGCCCTCTCTACTACCTCAAGGAAGTTCTTCCACTATAGGAAATTCTGTACTCCAAGCCTATAGAAGTGCCTTCCCAGTGTGATATGAGTGACTGCCACTTATTGCAGTATTATACCTCTATTTGTATTTTGTACCCCATGTTTCATGCACATTTGTCACTTTGTCCTCTTGGAACTTATTCCTCTTTTTGTATTTGGTTTGTTTGTTTTTTGCACAATTGTCACTTTTCCTCATGCAATGTAACGCTTGCCTTTGTATTATGCTCATTTGTATCCTCCTCTTTATGTAATGTTGCTGTTCCTGTTGTGAAGCGCTCTGACACCCTCGGGTAAAGTCCGCGCTATATAAAAACGCATAAATAAAATAAAATAAATAAAAATCTCCAGCTCCTGGACCATGTCGAGGTAACTCTATAAAAATTAATAGGAGCACACCTTATCCAAATGGGTACATTACGTGAAAGCTGCACAGTGTAACACGAATTGTCTAACCTGCTTCAAAGAAACTAATTCACCTAACAATTGCTAAACCAACCGGTCTGCCAATTGTGAGTGCCATCCGTGGTAATTTCATCTGTTACTCCGAAATCTAATAAACTCGGACTCCCATCGCTCCGAAAACGGTGCACACCGTGAAAAAGGAAAGCCAGAATAGAAGACAAATGAGGCTTCAGCGCCATCTTCTGGCCCTTTTTTTTTTTTATACATCTGCCAGATAAATAATTCTCAACAAAGTTAAACGTGATAAAGCCACCTTCTTGCCTCCTACTCATACATCTGCCAGAAAAACATTTCGTAAACAAGCTACATGAAGTCAAATGTGATAGAGATAATGTATTTTGTTTTAACTGAACACCTTTGTGACTGATCAGATCAAGATCAACTCCTATCTCCGAGTCACATAGAACCGGACCTCTCAATCGCTAACCATGCGCCCGTTAAACCCCCCCCCCCCTTAACTCGGCACTCCGGCGTTACGGACCTAACTCTTGGTCCATAATCCACCCAGAAAATCAGTCTAGCTATGCAAAAAAGAACTTCAAACACAGAACCCTAAAACAGCACCCGGAAATACTTATAGTGGACAACTGCCACACCATGACTATCGGCAAGACGAAAACTGACTTCGTCTTCTACACCAACCGTCCGACAAAGTGGATAAACACCTTCCATCTTCACTTCCTAGTCACCAAGGCTGTCAATATTTCCTATGGCGAAAAAATCTCCACAACCATCTCCCCTACCTTTAAAGGGGAACTCACCATTTCCATCTTCAGAACAGGAAACATTCTCATACAGGCCACAGACCCGCACCGCACCACCTTTGATCGTCACTTCCCGACACTACTCTCCTCTTTAACTAAGCAGAACCATCAAACCCATCCTCCCCTATCACCCCCCACCCTGACAAACGTCCCAGAACAGTGCCAGCCGCCCTGCCCAGTCGATCCACTCTACAACTCACGGACCTCCACCCTGACAAATGTCCCAGAACACTGCCAATCACCCTGCCCTACCGACTCACTCTATGACTCATGGACATCCACCATCACTCATTACAACCTCACTACCCCCATTGTCACACTCCGCCGACAAACACCCACTATCATGACATCCACTAATCCCACCAGGACCAGCAAACAAACACCGCAAGGCTGATCTCGAACCTGACAGATCGGACACAAACTGCAGTCTCCCCACTATGGTACTCGCTATAGCCACACCCCTCTTGACCTCAGTAGACCCGACTCTACCCTCACGACCTATCCCCAACCCCAGCGCTGACCCGACTCCATCTGCCATAAACATCCCCAGGCCCAACGTCACCGACAATCCCTCGGACACCGACCTCCCCCAAAACATTGCTCACTCTCCTTCCTCTGACCCAAGACCACATACCCAACCTACCCCCACCACCAACACCACTGCCAATCCCCTGGACTCTGACCCCCTCCAGTCCATTGCTCACCGTCCTCCCTTTGACCCTAGTCCCACATCACCTCCACCTTTCCTCAAGACTGGAAACTTCAATGACCCAACTCTACACGCTCACCCTATCCCTACGTACACCCCCAATGATATCGCTCAATCCCAGATCCCAGTACTCTCTCCTTCTACAGACCCTAGTCATACACTGCCCCCTCCGAAGACCAGTAACTCTTTTAACACCCTTTCCCAACAACTGACCAGAATGGAACAAAAGATCGACCCCCTAGCTGCCGACATCCTACATCTACAACTAGACCGGCCCAAAATGTTTAAGCCACCTTGCTCATGCTCTCGGGGTAGTTACACACCTCCTCCCCACACAGCCACTTCCATGGCCCCACCTGACCCACCATGGCCCTCCATTCCATTGGGGAGGCAGGCTCATCGACCTAATCGAGCTCTCCGCACCCTTTCAATAATGGAAACAGAGGAAATCAACAACTCTCACCCCTCAGCAAACCAGAATACAGCTCCCATCGCAATCCCAGTCATTGTTGGCACAAACAGAACGCCTAGAACAGTCCACTCGCCCAGACCCCTGGCGCAATACACTTCCATCCTTAGAGCCCACCCCGACATTATAACGTCCTGCCCTTTATCTTGCATGCTCCTCAACTCCAGATCAGCAGTACAACACGCCACAGACATTGCCGAAGTTATTCTTAGGGAAGAAATAGACATAGCATTTCTCACAGAAACCTGGCTCAATGACCACTCTAACCCCATTCTTGACCTACTCTCCCCCCCAGGTTACAACGTCATTAGACAGGACAGATCGCTCAAAACAGGTGGAGGACTAGCAATCATCCACAAAGAAGGTATTCAGATCACCGCATTAAAACCTGCGGAATACCTGACCCTGGAGTACCTTGGTGTCGAACTTGCAGTCAAGGGCACCACACCCATCAAATTTCACACCATCTACCATCCCCGGGGGAAACGCGCCCTCTTCGCCGAAGAACTAACTGACCTAATAACACGCTTCTCCCTAACAGACACGAAAGACGTGTTCCTGGGTGAATTCAATATCCACTGGAACAACACAGAAGATACCATTGCCCAGAACCTCTCCAACCTGCTTGAAATAACCAACCTAAAACAACTGTGCAATGAACCAACACACATCAAAGTAGCAACTCTGGACGCGATCATCACCAGAAATGAACTAGTCTCACTGAGATCAATCTCGCCCACTGACTGGTCTGACCACCACCTCATTTTGTTTAATATCAACTCACCTGTCAGACACCAACCAATACAATCCGACAAACCCAAACACTGGACCAGGAACATCAATAAAGTCCCTATCTCCGAACTGGAATCCAAGATTCATGCCCATCTACAGTCCCAGCCTACCACTATGTCGGCCAATGACCTTACAGCTCACTTTAACTCAACAATGACGGAGGTGCTAGATCAAGTAGCGCCACTCAAACTTAAACAATTGAGATCTATCAAATCTAAATCATGGTTCAATGTGGATCTCAATACCGAAAGACGACAACTCAGACTTGCTGAAAGGACTTGGAGACAAAACCCATCAACAAGGCACCTAGCACTACTTAGGTCTGTTCGGTCAGAATATAAAAAGCACATCTTTAGAGAAAAGGCCTCATTCTTCCGCAGCCAACTAGACCAGGCTAAGAATAGACCTAGAGAACTCTACAATATTGTCAAAAGGCAAACGAACCGCGAATCCCCTCACAAAATTAAAGCGACCACGGATCGATGCGAAGAAATTGCCAGCTTCTTCACAGACAAGGTCACAAAAATTGAGCAATCCTTCATCCAAACCTCCAATACACCTTCAATCTCAACCTGCCCCCCAATGCTCGCCCTCGACCAAGCAGATCTCAATCATACGAAGGACAACCAGGTCCGCTGCCTACTGAAAAATTATGCAAATTGGTCGGACTTCGAACTTGTGTCGGAAATTGAAGTCTTCAATATAATTGCGAGCTTAAAGCCTACCTCCCACACTATGGACCCTCTCCCAGCCACTATCGTACAAAAACTCAACAATATCATTACCCCTTTCTGGACTAAAATCATCAACTCCTCTCTCACATCAGGCTGTGTCCCAGACTCCCTTCAATTAGGACAAATCACACCCATACTCAAGAAACCAGGAGCCGACCCTAATGATCTCAACAATCTCAGACCTATCTCCAACCTCCCGTTCCTAGCCAAAACCTTGGAGAAGTGCATTCTCCAACAACTTAACAAACATATTGATGATTTCAATCTCCTTGACACCTTTCAATCGGGATTCAGGAAAGGGTGTAGCACTGAAACAGCCATGCTCAATATTTCAGACGATATCCACAGAGCCTTAGATGAAGGTGAAGCGTGTCTTCTCATCCTTATTGACCTATCTGCGGCTTTCGACACAATTAATCACCTAGCTTTACTTGAGACCCTGAAGGGCCGTTCTGGCATTGATGGCATGGTACTAAAATGTTTCGCTTCCTACCTCCAGCACCGGTCGCAACAAATTAAAATCAACTCTTGTCTCTCTAAGCCAACACGAGTCACACTTGGGGTCCCTCAAGGCTCGTTCCTCTCCCCTGCCCTCTTTAATCTCTTCATGGAACCCCTGACAATCATTCTGAAAGAAGCAGGAGTTAAATATCATCTATATGCAGACGACACTCAACTCTACTACAAAATCAAATCACCCAGCGACATCCAACACCTCAATGTCACACTAACCAAGATCCATTCCTGGTTTAACGCAAACCACTTAAAGTTGAACCCGGACAAAACGGAATTAATACTATTTGCTACTAAAAGTAACCATCTTCCCATCCATGACTGGCTCAAGAACCTGGATGCCCTAAACTGCTCCCTCGCTACCACTGACTCGGTTAAGTCACTAGGCATTACCTTGGACAAGAACTTATCGATGAAGGACCACATCAAAAACTCTGCAAAAAGTGCGCTGTTTTCACTAAAACACCTGAAGAAAATGAAACCTTTCATTCCTCAAGACGATCTCAAGATTGTTGTTCAATCCCTAGTACTATCCAAACTGGACTACGGGAACGCTATCCTTACAGGGACACCAAAAGCTCACCTAGCCCCACTAAGGTCAGTCCTTAACATGGCTGCTCGACTCATAACGGGAGTTAGAAAGTTTGATCACATCACACCATCCCTCCACTCCCTCAACTGGCTACCCATTGAAGGCAGATGTATCTACAAATTGGCCTGCATCACACACAAATCCCTCCACTCACATTCCCCCAACTACCTAAACAGCAAACTGGTCAAAGCTGGAAGATCCAGACCCCTGAGAAGCTCCAACTCACTTCTTCTCATCCCTCCGAAATTCAAAAAGTCAACCACTCAGTCCCGATCCTTTTCTGGTAACGTACCCAGGATATGGAACTCACTCCCGATTGACCTCAGATGCAACCCCTCCTTCCCGTGCTTCAAAAGGGACCTGAAACTCCTTCTCCTCAAGAAATACCTTACCGTCCAAGTCAACGAATCAAGACTTCAACTACCTAGTTGACTCCCTCCTCATTTGTCCATCATGGATAAGTGGAGCTTCGACTGCTTCAACCTTGGGAGCTCCCCCCCTTATCCTTCACTGTATGCCTAATTATAATGTGTTGCTTATATCCTCATGCACGCTTATGTCCTGCTATGCAATGTATGCCTAATTATAATGTTTGGCTTATACCTTTTTACATCCCTATGCCTTGCTATGTAATGCACCTATGTATGTGAAGCGCTCTGATACCCCCGGGTCTAGCTAGCGCTATATAAAACCTATAAAATAAAATAAAAAATAAAAATAAATAAACATCCCCGGGAACAGGAGGAAGGCATATATTTTCTCCCAATTAGTTGTAAGACCGAGGTGGCACCCAGATGCTCCAACACAGACATGCAACCTGGAATTCCCAAGTCGGGATGTCATAGATAAATGAACATGTCATCCGCATACAGGGACACTATATGCACTTCCGCTTTCAGCAGTATCTCCCAGAGAATGCCCTCAATCCTCATTATGCTGGCAAGGGGTTTCACTGCCAACTCAAAAAGCATTGGGGAAAGGGGACAACCCAGGCACGTTCCCTGAAACATCCTAAAGAATTCTGAGATGCCGGCCGGAACCTTCACACGGGCCTGTGCGTCCATATAAAAAGAGCAACCCACAGGCACCAACGAGGGTCCAGGTTCATTCCCCTCATCACCTCTTGCAAATAAAACCAGCTCAGAAGTCCAAGGCTTTACTCAAGTCTTCGGAGAGGGCCAGGGCACCTCATGCATATTCCTCTGGTGTCTCATCCAGAAGGCAAAACAATCTACAGATGCTGTATGAGGTGTTGCGCTGCAGAATGAAACCATTCCAGTTACTATGGGCAAGAGTGGTCATGCAACCACCCCGCCAATATTTTTCTCAGTATTGTGTAATCTGTGTTTAACATCGGTAAAGGATGAAAGGCCCCCCACCTCAAAGCGATTCCCCCCACCCCCCCAGCTTGGGCACCAAAGCAATAAGATCCTCCTGAGTGGTAGCCAGCAGACGTCATACATCCAGCGAGTGAGCATATAGCACAGCAAGTCTAGAGGTCAAATTCCCAGCATAAGTCCGATAGAACTAGGCAGGTAGGCTGTCAGTACCTGGGGTTTCCGGCTGTGCACTATACAAATCCCGATATAAGATGTGAAGACATCTAGTATCTCATTCTGCGAGTACCAGAGGTGACCCAGGCTATGCCTGATATGGGTGGTGGCATGACCGCACTGGTCCTCTTGGACCAGCCCGACCTCCCTCCGCGTGCGATTTGTCCAAGTAGTCTTTCCAACTGAGAGAGCGCAATTGCTCAATGACAACCACAATCTCTTCCCTGAGCTCCATCAGTTGAGGGTGTGCCACCGGGTCGGTGGGAAGGGAGCGCTCAATGCCGACCAGATTATTTTCTAGTGCTGTCAGCTGGTTGGTCAGTGACCTACGCAGCCCCACCAACTGCCCAATGCAGAATACCTGGACCACTACCTTGAACGCCTCACATTGAGTGGCCATATTCCCCGTCGATCCTGCATTGTCATCAAAATAGTTACTGATAAGCGTTGCTAGGGGTTCTGTGAAGGTGGACTCTAAGGAGGGACGAGGCTGTCAGCCACCATGTGGGTATCGCTGCATCTCCCCCATGCTAAGCCAAGAAGCACCAGGTTGTGGTCAGAGAGCGTGCACGCTAAGTGTTCTACCCTGGTGAATCCTCTAAACAACCTTGATTCAAAGGTTGAATTTAGGAAAGGCCATGCAAAGGCGATTAAAATGCCCTAATTGCAGACCACTGTAACCTCAGCGTAGACGCAGGTAACGCTGCAAACTTTGAAGGATATTAGGAAATGCGGTAGTGAAAACACAGCTATCCCTACACCCTGCATCAATGTAAGCTTAATGGCGATCCTAAGCCCTTCTTAGTAAACCTCTTTGTAGGTGTCTGTGGGGAGTTAGACACAAAGAGAAACACCCCTTATCAGGAAACCTTCTCCTCCAACTTCTAGACTGATAAACTTAAACAGATCAGGGTTTCCACAGGAGACGGGAATACTCCAGGGGTGTAGGAGATAATGGCAGAGTCCACTTCATCTCCACCTGGAGATGCCCTAGGAGAAGGTTTTCAAAAAAGGAAGTACCAAGAACAATTTCACTGACTCTCGCTGAAGACTTGTGAAGACTCATTGGGTCAGAGGAATGAGGGGAAGGCATGGAGAAGCCACCTTTACTAGTGAAGCATCCATGCCAGCTGCTCATGGTATCTAGAGAGGAATAGAGGAAGTTAGGAGATCTTAAGAGATGTATCTTGATCCATCTGCGGGATCCACCACTCTGTGCATATATACTAGAATATGAATGAACAGGTAATGAACTGGGAGCAAGGAAACACCCTGCTGAGAAAATCTACCGGAGATTAGAGAACCCTTCATGTAGATGGCCCTGAGATATAGGAGATTGTGTTAAACCCAGAAACCGATTCACTGTGTTAATTTATTCAGGTAGCTGGAACCTGTGTGACCTGACCAGTTCAAAATAGGACATGGCTACACTGTCAAAGACCTTTAGCAGTGTGATTGTTTATTGCCACCCTCCAGCCTATGCCATGATTAGTACCATTCGGTTGGGGAGTAGAAAAAAGTTCCCTTGTCCTGAGATGTAAGTGTCAACCACCAGGAAAGACTGTCCCGAATCGAAGTGGAAAACAGGAATTTGGACTTCGTAATCCTGTCAATGATTCAAAATGTGGTTACTAATGTCCTAAGTGAAGTTACGCCCAAGGAACGACAATCAGAGTTGCCACCTGAAGAGGAAAACAGAAAAAATGAATAATGAGCATCCCTTAATAATAAGAAATACATTGAGAGGGGGGAGTGGCCGAATGCCGATGGAGTGAGCAGCTTTGCTTGGAGATCCGCACAGCCGATCCCCATCCAGGGCCACCCTGCGAAGACCCTGCCAGCCTAGGGGTCCAAATTATGCCAAGAGAATCGCTGTAAGCAGGGGAATTTAATGGAGCTCCTGCTGCCCCCTCACACATCAGACAACCAACAGTTTGAGGTTTGCTAATCATCGCAGCAAGGCCGCAATCTAAGATGGCGGCCGCCTCGCACTGAAGAGACCTGGGTGAGAGGTGAGCCTGGCGGTGCAGGGCCCCCAGGATCGGAGGTTGTGCCAAGGCCGGTGGAGACATCAATTTTGCCCCCGACCTCCCCCGTGCCTGGAGGGCTCCTGCCACCTTTGGCAGGAGTGTGCCCGGAGCGGAGACGGCGGCATGGACAGCCGGGACAAACTGGCAAGCACGGGGCACTGACCCCTTAGGTCGGAGAGGAGGCCTGGGCATGACTGGAGCGGTGGCTACCTGAGATTTGGCTGGGGGAGCTGTGAAGCCGACTTACTGGGCGACTTCGCGGGCGCTGGAGTTCTGACCACTGCTTGGAGCGAGGACGACTGTAAGGAGGGGAAGGAGCACCAAGATCCTGCCTACTGCAGCCACTGGAGACACGCGGTGAGTGCGGCGCGGGGGCAGGCCTGCTCGGTCTGCATATCAGCAGACGGCCAAGAGTGCCGTGAGTGAGGAGGAGGGGACACTTAGCAGCGACTGGTGTGGCAGCGGACTGGGAGCCTTAGCAGTGGTGCAGAACGCTGGGCTAGGCCCCTGGAAACCCTGACTTTCCTTAATTGGTGGCAATAGAAGGAGACCCCTAGAGAGGTAGTTCCAAACATTTTACAGAGAGCAGAATGTAACACCACAATGCTGGTAGGGCTGCATGGGAGGCCCCATGGCTGCACTGAGTGACTTTTCCCCAGATCCAGTGGATGCTCTCTGGCTGTATGATCCTATACTGGCTTATCAGGAGACACCTGCCCTAGGTCTGTTAGACCCAAAGAACAAGCTGCACCTTGTGGCCTCCTTTAGCGCCTGCTGATTCCTGGACCTGGGGCCCTGTGGAAAGCTGCCTAAAATGGAGGTGCCCGATGGGGAAGTGGGGGGCTTGTGGACTACTAGGAGAGGACCTTCCCTAGGACCTACATCGGGCACTTGACATATACTGCCTGGTGCTGTGACCGAGGGGGTGCTGTGGAGGACCGACTCTGAGGAGACTTCGATATTTGCCCACCCCTCGCAAGTGAGTACTTACCATTGCCAAATCCTGATCTTGGCGCTGCTGGGCAGGCATAGTCTGGGCACCGGCCGTTCCCCCCGCTGCCGACTTAGTTATTGTCTGGACACCTCCTGTGACGATCATGGGTAAATCCTCCCACAAACGGGACCCGGACCCGGAGAGAACTGCACTGCCTCAGACGGTGAGGGAGCACTACAAATACTGAAACAAATGGAAATCCCTCACTCCATGACAGTTTCCGAGCTATTACCGCATCTAGTACTGCACTGGAAACCAAAACAGACAATCTAAGCTCCAACTTTGGCCTATTACGAGATGGCCATATACGCCTGGCTGAGAGAGTTTCCTCTACTGAAAGGACGCTAACAGAGCTGTCGCACACGCTCGCCTCAACGACGGATCGCATGACTCGCATGGAAGCCAAGATCCGAACCCTGGAGCTATGAGTAGAAGATGCAGGGAACCGCTCCCGCTGGAATAACATCAGAGTGATAGGCCTGCCTGAGAAGCTCGAGGGAACAAATATGGTGAAATACCTTGAGAGGTGGCTGTGGGAGGAGGTGGCACCGGAGGGCCTCTCCCAATTCTTTGCCTTCATGGGTACCAACGAGGCCTCTGCCAGGGGCCTTGCCAAGACCGGTGGTGGCCCGCTTACATTACCACATCTTAGCGCAAGCTCGCTGCAACAGAGAACTTCGAGTTGAAAATGCAGTGGTGTGGATTTTCCCAGACTTCTCTCGAGAAATACAAAAACAGAGAGCCTTGTTACAGGATGCTAAAAGCAGGCTCCAGCAGCTGGGCCTCCCCTATGCGATACTCTTCCTGGCCAGACTACGTGTGGCGACCCCCGACAGGGCAAATTTTTTCTAGAATCCACAAGAAAAGTGGGATTGGTAGGACCAGCGCCCGCAGCCGGGATCCAGTCGGAGCCCTCAACCAAAATGTGTGAGATGCTTCAGATGTAGGTGCAGGAGATCGGAGGAGCTCTGCATCTCCGGCGTAAGCTGAGGCACAACTTGGTAGACAGAATGTGGTGGAAGTGGTGGCGCAGATCAGCGGAGGAGATACAGAACCCTCCACACTGGAGAAGGAGCTGTGTTGCGGGATTCTGATTCGGATTGGGGGTCCAGCAGCTCTGCAATCTCGAGCCTCATGCTGCCCAAGGTGACCCTAGATCATCTGACGACCTCATTTGACATTATTACCCTATTAGTAACGAGGAAGAAGAACTGGTGGTTGAGCTTCTGTTGTATCCGGCAGCGCAATGAAACCTTTACCTAAAATTAGCTCCCTGGGCTGGACTGTATCTTGATTAACACTGGAAGGGGAGCTGGTACCCGTGGGGATCCTTTGGGTATATCCATTCCCCTCTGAGAACCGTGGGGGAACTCTCACTATTTTTCTAGATATCAATTAGCTGTTTGGATGGGAGGCAAATACCTACTTACACTATTTGTACTAAACAGAGTAGCCGGTAGTGCTGAGGGAACAAGGAACGGGGGGATGGGACCGCACACACTGACCCATTCTACTGCAGATGGCAGCACGTCTGACTTGCAAATGTCTCTCCTGGAATATGCGTGGGATGCACACTATGGCAAAACGATACAAAGTGTTCTTTTACCTGAATAGGAGGAGGGTTCACATAGCCTTAATGCAGGAGACTCCCCTCAATGCGAAGGAGGGAAAGGCCCTACAGCACAGATGGAGAGGACTGGCTTACTACACCACATACTCTGCCTATGCCAGAGGAGTCCTGACGTGGATTAGGGCGGGAGTACCTTTCCAACATATTGACACCTTACTCACTCCAGAGGGCAGATACGTGGTGGCCTAAGGACACCTAGAAGGCCGGCATTCGATACGCTGGAATGGCATTATCTTTTCACAATCTTGGGCCGCATGGGGTTCTGCCCACTCTTCATAAATTTGGTGCAGCTGCTGTATACGCAACCTATGGCACGCGTGCGGGTGAACGGACTCCTCTCGGAGCCTTTTAGAATGTCGCGTGGGACGAGACAGGGATGCCCTCTGTCGCCGTTGCTATTTGCGGTAGCAATGGAGCCCCTGGCGGCTCGGATAAGACAGCATCACACCGCCAAGGGGATAGGCTTTAGTGCACAAAGTCTTTTGATATCCCTATATGTGGATGACGTCACGCTTTATATAACCGACCCGGCGCGTAATCTGGATCCCATACTGAGAGAATTTATCAAGTTTGGGGGCCTTCCAGGTATCTCGATAAATTGGTCAAAATCTATTATATTTCCGTTGACGGATACCACAGTGCAGGTGGCGTCGGAATTCCCACTTACATGGGCGACAGAGCCCGTGAAATATCTGGGTATCTGGATCAGCAGGGATATGCAAGAGTTGTGGAGACTAAACTACAGATGTGCAATGACATGGCTTGAAGGGAAGGTTACTGCTTGGGCGAGACTTCCGCTCTCACTGGCTGGAAGGATAGCCCTGATTAAAATGGTGGTGTTGCCGACATTTTTGTACCTATTTGTCAACGTACCAATTATACTCACACAAGCCTTTTTCAGGACCCTGCGATCGCTGCTGATCTCATTGACCTGGGCCGGGGGACAGGCCAGAGTCTCCTGGGAGTTACTAACGCTTCCTCTGTGTCAAGGGGGTTTGGGAGCACCGGACATGCAGTTATACGCTTGGAGCGCACAAGCCCAATTTTTACATTATTGGGTGCACCCAACTCCATTTCAGCCACATGTGGCCGTGGAGGCGGAGGTGGCTAAGCCTCTGCCATTGCGTGTCGCATTATATGGGACATACAAGCGCCCGAGGGAGGGTGTGGACACGGTGGAAACTATGCGCTGGGCCTGGCATAAATTACGGATGAGAGCGGGCGAATCCATGCTATATGCCCCGTCTATTCCCCTGGCCAGTAACCCGATGCTATTCCCCGCCGGAGACGGGCTTGGAACAGATCTGGCACGCAAACTGAAGTTGGCGTCATTTGAAGATTTATACCCCGAAGGGTTGTTCCGATCGGCCCCAGAGGCTGTGGAGGACCGCCCGGTGGCCTTTGCCGAAGTATTTGCAAACCATAAACTTAAATTGGCATGCCGGTCACTGCACGAAACATTCCCGAGTGCCCCACCGACACTGGCAGCTCTTGAAAATGTACTTGCAGTTGCTTCCCCACGCAAGCTTATCACTAGAATCTACAACCAAATGCAGACGTCGGTTCCGGTATTGCAGCCCTATGCGCTGGTGGCATGGAATGAAGAGCTTCATGTCCCAATGTCGGAGGAACAATGGCTGTACTGCTGTAGCCAGCTTTTAGCGCTGTCCCCCAATTACAGACTCCGGCTTGTCCACTTTAAATTCCTACATAGATTCTACAGAACGCCCACTCTGTTACATCATATAGGTCTCAAAGAAGACGAAAACTGCTGGCGCTGCGGCATGGCACCTGCTGGGTTCATGCATGTAGCGCCGGGACACCTCTGTTTGAGGTAGCTGTTGCGCTCTATAAATGCTGATGTATTGTATTGTATTGTATGTCGCGTGGAGCTGCCCACGACTGGGGATGTATTGGAATGCTGTCTTTACCATTATAAAACAAATCACTGGAATTGAAGTAGATCCAGATCCTATGCTGGGGCTGCTAGGTTATGTTAAGAATACTCCGGTGAAATATAGGAAACTACACGCCATGCTCTTACTCTACGCTAAACGGCGAGTAGCCATTCATTGGGGTAGTAGGAGGGTCCCATCGAAAGACGACTGGCTGAAGGATGTCACGTTCGGGCACTCACAACTGACTATGTATTGGGAGCTGATGCCTTCTGCATCGCGACCAAGGGATATTTGGGAGCCATTTGTGATATGGGCCAGAGAACGACAAGACCGAGCAGCGACTACGCCATAGCGGAGGTGACGGGGAGGAACACTAAGTGGGATGATGTTGGACAATATTCAGAAGGGGTCGCTTAAGGAGAGGGAGGAGTATACTGGGCACAGGAGTAGAGATGAAACTGGGGGGGTACAATGTGTTGTAGGATGCTTTAAATGACACACCATCCAAGATTATGGTAGGGAATACTGATGTTGAGAGTTGGGAATGGTTGGGGGGAGGGGGGAGGGAGACGACGGGCACATGACATAAGCTAAAATAAAGTCATCATGCCATGTAAATGATGTATTACAAATGGAACGTTGGGCGCACTGTCTGGCCCTGTTGAATAAAGTTCTGTTTGTTGTGAAATGCCAATAAACAAATAAAAAAATAAAAAAAGGACACCTAGAAGGCCGAATTATATCTATAGTGAACATATATGCTCCAAACATAGATCAGAGTGCATTTTTTGACAACTTATCGCACTGATTAGCCCCCCACCGACCATGATGGGGGGGACTTTAACTGTGTAGCGGACGTCCAGTTAGATAGATCCCACCCTCCACGGTATGATTTGCAAACAGTGCGAACAGCCTGAGCTTTTGGGGGTTGGCAGTGACGCTGGGGGTTTGTGGATTCCTATAGGACAATGCACCCACGAGAGCAAGATTATTCTTTCTTCTCTGCCCTCCACGAAGTTAACGTCCACTTAGACACATTTCTTTTCACCCCGGACATCCATAGGCTTAGAGCATTTGGCTGAATACCTGGCCCGCACAGTGTCAGATCATAATCCTACCCTCTTACACCTACAATGGGCCCGTCCTAGCCCGGCGATACCCACTTGGAGATTGAAACCGGAGTCGCTGTAGGACCAGGTGTTTAAAAAAGGGATCAGAGACAACGATAATGCGGGTACGGCCTCCTCTCCCCAAATGGAGTGGGACACCTTTAAGGCAGTCCTGCGAAGTCGGTACATAGCTGAGCCGAAAGGGATTAGGCATATTATATTGTGGAGGTAGCCACTGACGAACAAAACCTACCAGATGTTGAATTTCGTAGGCCGGGGCACCCAGAATTACAACCTGACCTTCTTGAGGCAGTAGAGGCCCAGATAGAATGCCTTCGATGCTTCTATTTTAAACAATATATGGACTGAACACATGCAGAGCGAGACCAGTCCAGGTCTCTCCCAGCGTGGTTGGCCAATCTGACCAAACGTGGCTCCCCAAAAATTGAACTAGAGGATAGAGAAGGTAACCGAATATACACGCAGGAAGGGATCAATGACCTCTTTGCTCAGTACTACTCCACCCTATATAGGACTATTACAGCACATAATAACACAACGGTTCAGACGTACCTTTAGGGGCTGCACCTTCCGCGCCTTGAGGAGGAAGTGACAGAGCATCTGGGGAGGGGGATATCACTCCGCAGGAGATACGAACAGCCGTTGAAAAAATTGCCCCAAAACAAAACTCCGGGCACAGATGGATTCTCAGCCGAATTCTCTGAGGCTTATTCAGCTGAATTAACACCCAGACTAGCTTCCCTGTATGCCGAGGCCAAAGACACAGGAGCCCTACCGGACACCAATAGGGAAGCGCTAATAGTTCCCATCCTAAAGCCAGGAAAACCGGCGAACAATCGCACAGCATATAGGCTGCTCTCAATGTTAAATACAACTACAAAATATTAAGCAGAATACTGGCGACTAGGCTACTGCCCGACATGCCCAAACTGATCCATCTGGACCAGTCTGGCTTCATACTGGGCTGCAACACGGCTATAAACATCAGACGACTACTGCTCATATTAGATGCTGAGGACTATGATCGGGCACACACACTGGTGTTCGCTGTCGATATGTAGAAACCATTTCACAGGTTGGAATGCCACTATCTCTATGAAGTACTTGAGCATAAGGGATTGGGAGGGTGCTTCTTGGCATGGACAAAACTACTGTACACGAACCAGACTGCCAGAGTACGCACAGGGAAAACCATATCTGCAAGGCATGCAGTGGGAAGAGGGATGAGGCAGGGCTGCCCTTTGTACCCCTTGCTTTTTGCATTGGCCGTGGAGCCTCTGGCTGCCTACGCATGCATGGGCCTTGGCTACCAGGGCTTGAGTATAGGGGGCCACCAGCACCGTATAGCATTATATGCGGATGACTTACTAAGTTTTCTCCGAGATGCGGAGGAGGACCTGGATGGAGCCAGAGACAAGCTGAAGAGCTTTGGCCTGTTGTCTGTGCTGAGGGTTAACTGGCAGAAGTCCAGACTCCCCTACGGCACCAAACAGAGACCCGCCGGCAGGTTTGGAGATCCTGCAGTGGGAACCCCGCTGCCTGACCTACTGGGGGATTAGGGTCTACCATTATCAGGCTGACCTCTTAGATGGCAATGTGGGACAGGCCCTCGGGTCACTCCAATCTTCTGCAGAATTTTGGAAAACATTGCCGTTCTCAGTGGCGGGCCAACGTGGCCCTCCAGAAGATGGTGGCCCTGGCTCGCCTCCTTTATTTCTTTGGAACGCTCCCGGTCTGGATCCCGTGAGCAATGTTTCGAGATCTGGATTGCCTACTTGTTGCCTTCATATGGGGGGGCAGGCCATAGACGAGTGGCATTAGGCATGTTGCATTGCCACCCAGTGTCAGGGGGACTGGCAGTCTCTGACTTTGAGACATACTACATAGCAACCCAGCTTAATTGGCTAGTCCAGTGGCTGGTGACCAGGGTAAACCCTGCTAGGACTCCGAGTCCATTCGCGCCGACTTCTGCTAGCCTTACCAAGGTGTTGCTGAGAGTAAAACAACCCCCGACAGGAGATTCCCTGGAGTTCCAGGGTGATCACCCGGTGCTGGCACAGGTACTTGCAGAAAGCAAGTAGTAAAATTCCCTACTCCCCAGAGTTACCGCTCTCCATGGTAAAATGCTTGCCACATAGGGGGATGCTAGAGAGACATAGACTCTTGGGCTGAAGCAGGGGCAATGAAACTGGGGGATCTTTTTAGCTACTCTGAATTGCTGCAGTTTGAGGAGTTTTGGGGGAATTTAAGTTACCACAGGTCCCACTTCCTTTTACACAGAGCTATCACTATGGCGATAAGAAAGCGCTGGCTCCTCTGGAGCTACCAATATGTGACCCTATCGGCTGGCACCATTAAAACAGTTTCCTGCCTCTACATGGCAATTCACGCTGACTGTCAATGTCTGCTGGAGCTCCTACGAACACAGTGGGAGGAGGATCTGAACATTCCTATCCCTTGCAAGGACTGGGAGATGATACTAGAACGGGTGCCGAAAGTCACTAGGAATGCGCGTTTCAAATTAATTAATTATTATGTGTTGACAGTGACCACAACCCCCTTTGCCTAACCTTGATGTTTGTTTGGGGAGATTCACTTGCCTGGTTGAATGCCCAGCAGTTATTAACTAAAGAGCTTTGTCCAATGACAAGCGCCACTTAAAGTGGCATAAATTAGTCTTGGGCATAGATAAGCTACAAAAAATGCAAGGGGACTTGTTAGCCAGTACATCAGAGCTTTTGGCTTTACAGAAGAATCCGGTTGGGAAGACGGAGGTAATAGATGCCCACTGTCGCTTCTTCGAGCACATGGGCTCTTACTTCGTGCCTGTGCATAAATATAACACAAGGATTAATACCAATGGGTCACAATCATGGTTTAACCAGGTTTGCAGGCACTCTAGGATTTGACTTGCCAAAGCAATCAAATCTAAAGATTTTGGGAGCATCAGAAGTGCTAGGAAAGCCTACAAGCTAGCTATCTTGAAAGCTAAAAGAGAATGGGATGAGTCCAGGTGGCAGCTTATCAAGGATGCTTCCCACATCGGGGACACTAAAAAGCTTTGGTGTCTGGTGGTGTGCAGCGACCAATCAGGGGCTCCCCCACCTGAGAATCACATTACTGCCTCCAATTAGCATGATCATTTCTCAGTCCTGTATGCAGACTCTGATATGCCTACCTCTTCGGGAGGCCAGTGAAGAGAGCTTCCCATCAAACTAATAGCACCCTCTTTACTTTGGGTGACATCGAGGCCTCTATTAGAACAATAGTTCAAGCCAAAGCTCTGGGCCCTGATGGTATACCTGGATACCTATTCCTTCACGACATACATAGTTGGCCGCGTTATATGTTAGTGCTATTCAGTGCCATAGCGGATGGCGCCCCAATTCCAGGGTCATGGAGGGGGGCTGAAGTCGTGCCACTATTCAAGAAAGGTGACCGGGATCAGCCCTGTAACTACAGGGCAATCAGTCTAATTGACTCAATTCAAAAAGTGCACAAGATCCATGCATGTGCTAAAGATAATGAAATTTTAACTCCCTACCAAGCGGGTTTTAGAGAGAAAACTGGGACAATTGACCAGGTGTTTTGCATTCTTTTATTGTTTTGGAAGACAGTGAACATTGGAAAGGGCAGTCTATACGTTGCTTTTATAGATTCAAAGACAGCCTTTCATCTAGTACCTATACGGAAACTGTGGCAAACCCTTACAGACATGGGACTACCAAATGAAATCTTAACCCGGTCATCTGTCTTCACGAAGACAACTATGCTAGGGTATGGTGGGGTACTCGGGGGCAAATCTCTGATTCGATTCCTGTCAGTTGGGGAGTACATCAAGGGTGCGTACTGGCACCCACACTTTTCTCCCTTTTTATAAATAGTGTTGTGCAATTTTTATCAATGTAACCGGCTGATGCTCCCTCTCTAGGAGGGGAGAAAATAGTGACACTTCTTTTTGCAGATGACACTCTATTGGTGTCCAAAGCTCCGGGGGGGGCTCGAGCGGCTTCTTGATCAATTCAGGATTTCTGCATCACAAGGGCCTAGTGATAAATACAACAAAGACAAAATGTATGACATTGAATCCTCACAAGACCTTTAAGGGCCAGCCCTCTCTTGGAGGAATGCAGCTCGAGCGGGTCAGCACCTTTGATTATTTAGGTATAAAGCTATCCGAGAACATGTCTTGGAAACCCCATGTGTCTAAAATGACTCTGAAGCATAAGCAAGTGGTTGGGGATGAGGTGAAAGAACATCGATCATCATTTAGTAAGCCGATTGCAGCTGCGATGCAAGTGTATGATCTTAAAGTAGTGAGCTCCGCCTTGTATGGGTCTGAGCTGTGGGGATTTGGCCGAATGGAAGAGCTCACCGGTTCTGAACACAGATTCCTAAGGAGTCCAGGGATTCTGCCCCAGAGCACGCCACTTTATCCTTTTATGCTGGATATGGAAAGGCATTCTATCGCTGCTAAAGCTAAGCTTCGACCTTTGTTGTTTTGGCTGAGGATCAGGTCTATACCCAAATTATTCCCACATGCTCATGCCCTGGAGGAAGTAAGCCGCTTGGATAGATTTAATAAAGTCAGCTGGCTAGGAAATGTGAAGAGTCTACTATCTGATACTGGGCTAGGGGATATTTGGGAAGAAAACAATCCCTCTCTGCTCCCCCGGAAAAATCGAGTCAAATTACGTTACTGGGACTGGGTAGTACAAGGTGAGCTAAGCAGTGGGCACCGAGTGAAGCTTACCCTAGAATTCATGGCCCATAAATCTGACAGGTCTCTGGAGGGTCACTTAGATTTTATAGAAACACCCAAAGGATAGGAAATTATATATCCAGTTTATGTTTGGCACTTTGCCCCTGAATGATTTTATAGGCCGATAGAACAGCAATCTATTGCCATCCCGGTGCTGTCCTGGTTGTAAAACCCCATAGGAATCCTTAGCCCATGTAATGTTTGCCTGCCCAATATATGCAGTACCAAGAACTAATTGGTTAAGTCCTATTTGCAAACATTTAGGGACTGGCAATCATATAGAAGCTTTGTGAATATTAAATTCAGACGCCAGACCGCTATTTGCATGTGCGGTGGCCAAGTTCCTTGGTCAAATGTGGGGCATCAGGAAAAGAGCACAGAGGGCTGATTTTATCTAATGGTTTTAATCATACTTCTGTGCCCTTAGGGTATTTGAACAAGGGTGATTTATACGAATTTAATTTTAATACATCAAATCGTTTATTTTTAGTAATCGCATTTGCAGGATTCTATATATTTATAGATAGCTGATTCCTCTTTTAACCCTCGAACTGTTTTATGGTCTCTTTGTTTGTCCTTGTTTAAAAGTATGGAATATGTCATTGCACTACAATGATTGAATGGCTTTGTGGTTATTTTAATGTGAAACTCCAATGACATGCATGTTGAAATAAAGTATTTAAACTACTAATTATTATGTGCTACTTGGATCATACCTTACCCCTGAAAGGATTAAAAGATACTTTCACGTAGCTAAGGCTGCCTGTCTCAGATGTGGGGAGGGAGGGACACATATATTAAATATGTTTTGGGCGTGCCCTGTGCTGCGTACATATCAGGAGGAGAAAACAACCACAATTGTGACTGTCATTGAAAGGGAGGTTCCATGTTCCCTGAGCCACTGCCTACTGGGGTGGTTCCCGCATACTCCTAAAACAAAAATTACAAGCAGATTCCAAGACTTAGCATATAACTTGGGTAAGCGCGAAATCACGCGACATTGGAAGTCACCAGGAGGGCCTCGAATAACCAACCACTTGGAGAAAATAAATTGAAAAATAGGTGAGCTGTGAAGAGGGATTGCTACTAAGAGAAGCTAAACGCGGAATAGGCACAATAGAAACAGCAAGGGCCTGGGAAGCGTTGGTAGCCAGCTTTGTTACACCGGATGCTCAGCCCCCCCCACCCCCCCGGCCTCTCCAAAGGGGTCACAGACCCAGCACCTACAACGGGACACATCGAGCCCTCACTAACATACCAAGGACCCCCCACTGCTTACATAAAATGCCACACCCAGCTCTGTGAATACCACAACTTCCCTAGCATCTTCTGTAGGGTACACAGACATACTACCTTCGGTTACTACACCGATAATGCTGTATTGACTCATAAGGAGTTAGGGGATGTTGATTACATAGGGAACTCAGACTCACAAGTGCATTATTGATTCTATGTTATCAATTGTCTCTGAAATTGCACCATGGAGCTTTTCTATATAAGCTGTAAAACCCTAATAACATTTGTTTTTAAAAAAAAGAAATACATTGAGAGTTCCAAGAAAAGAGACCTATAATTACCCTCTTTCTGCAGATTCAAAGTCATTCTCTTGCCGGTGCCTCCTGTTTTGACAACAACATCTGTAGAAGGTTTTTGAGCTTGCCCTACCTGGACTCTAGGAGATGTACAAGATCCTGGATCGTGACAAAGATGGCTCCTATATATTTCAACCTCTGAAAAGGCTCGGGTGAGATAATGGCCAGCTGACCAGGAAACAAAAGTACTACAGTGCCTGTATGGTGAAGGCTGTGTCCCCCCCACTGACTGACTGACTCTGGGATGCAGTATATCTTCTAGATATGGCTGGATTATCACCACTTGAGCATGCAAAATATCTATAACTGGAGCCAGGACCTTAGTAAAAACCCTGGGTGATGTCTTTATCCAAATGGTAAAACTTCAAACTGCGAGTGGAGACTACCAACAGCAAACCTGAGAAAGTGCAGCTGTCCCGCTGTGGATGTAGACATTCTTAAAGTTGATTTCTCTTAAGAAATCATTAATTCACCTGAGGCCCTTTGACTTAAGAACACGCTGTAATAGCATCCACAAACCTGTCTCCAAGGAGTCTGAATAAAGTGGCGTTTTGGCAAAACTGGAGACATCATTATGTGGAAGCTGTGATAACCTCAATAAAAAAATCGAAGGCGACCCCCTACTGGCCAGCATAATCAGGGATTCTGATTTGTATTGTTTCTACCTCCTGATTTTCATTTTTTTATTTTAGGCACAGGAGGATTTAGGGCCAGATGTACGACGGATTAGCGGGTTGCTAATCGTTTTGCGAATGCAAAACTGCAGTACATAATGTACGACAAGTATTCTCAAAACAAAAATAGTAATGCAACCGTTTTGCGACTTGCTAAAAATTGCACCCGGATTTTGTGGGTCGCAATTAGGGAAACCCTAATTGCGAGTCGCAAATGGCATGTACAAATGAGTCACAAATTGCGATTAGTCGCAAAATGACCCGTTTGCACATGCAATTTACCACCAATTCAAAACAGGTGGTAACAGGGCTCAAGCTATAAAAACAGCCCCAGAATGTAACTGGGACTTCCACAATGGCTGCCCTGTAAGTGATAGCGAGGAGGATGTGCACACTGGCTACTCAGCAACGGAGGCAGAGACAGGAGAGGATATTCGGAGTCAGGCTGACCATATTTGAGAAGACAGAGGAAGAGCTATATGAACAATACAGGCTGATTAGCAATGTGATCTTGGAGCTAATAGCCACCTTAAAGCCATACCATGAAAGCAGTACGCAGCAATGCAATGCAATGCAATGCAATGCAATCCCCACCCATGTTCAGGTGTTGGGCTTCCTCCACCTATTAGCCAGTGGCAGTTACCAAAATGTAATAGCAGTGGCCAGAGGGGTGTTGCAGAGTGCATTGTCATGTTCTTTTCACAATTTCCTAGACGCCATGCTCCACTACACACACCAATGCATCCACCTGCCTAGAAATGATGTGGAAATGCAAACTGGGTCAATGCAATTCTGCCGGATAGCCAGATTCCCACAGGTCATCGGGTGCATAGACTGAACCCATGTGCCCATATGTCCCCCATCCCATCTGGAATACATATTCAGGAACCGTAAGAACACCCATTTCCCTGAACATCAAAGTTGGCTGCAATGCACAAAATATCATCTCAGATATATTGTGGCAAAATATCCAGGGAGCACCCATGACTCCTACATGTTCAGGCACAGTGGTATATACCAGCGACTAGAAAGAGGGGATTTTAATAAAGGGTACATACTAGGTACTGAAATGTATTTCAAAATTTAAATGTATTTTTACAATCATCACAACCATGGATCCTCACACCCTGCCTGTCTCCCAACAACCCACATGAAAGGCGGTACAACACGGCACATAGGTGCACCAGGTCCATGATTGAGCGTGCATTTGGCCTCCTCAAATCACGCTTCAGGTGCCTGCACAAGAGTGAAGGAACCTTGCAGTATATGCCCGAGACTGCGTGCAAGATTGTGGCAACCTGTGCCATACTCCACAACATTGCCTGCAGGAGATGCTTACTCATTAAGGCGCCCAGGTCAGACTCGGGGGATGATGACCCTGGCCCACCTGCCCAGCAGCCAGTCGAGGAAAGCAGAGCAGCCGAGAGGAGAAGGCACAGGCACCACATAGCCAGACATTACTTTGCACGGTAAGACATCTCCATCAACACAATACTCACACAAAATGCCTCAACATGAAATTAAATGCTCAAAATATGCTCCCTTTAACGTCAGGGTTCAAAAACACATTGATGGATAACCTGTCCATCAGACATAAGATATGTCCTTTGGTTGCACATGTTGTGCGGTTACATCACTGCAAACAGAAAATAAACAGAACAAAACACAATGCCACACTGTCACTGTGCATTAATTTTTTAGATTTATGTCGTGTTTTGGAGCTGGTGCCATGTGTAGTTGCAGGTGGGTGGCTCCTACGCCTTCGCAGCACACGGGCGTCTGAGGCTGACACACTACTGCGGCTTGATACCTCACTGTCTGGTGCCTTAGCACCAACCCCACTGGCAATGTGGGCTGTTTGAATTGCCTCCACAGCTGCTGTGATCTGTGACAGGCCTTGTGACACATCACCACTGGAGTGGCCCATCTCGACCTGTAGGTCCATGGCGCGCTCGGAAAGCTTTGTAGTTGCTCGCGCAATCCTCCCTATAGCTCTTCTCATGGCCTCCAAACTGACGCCTCTGCTTCTCTCCCTGCACCTTTGCAGGCTCCTGTCCTCAGCCAGCTGAGTGCACCTTTGGCCAATGGCACCTGTAGGGGCATCTATTTTAGAGTCCATGCGGGCCTGGTTTTCAGCCAACTGCTAGGTCAAGGTGTTGATCCCTGAGTGAATTTTTGGTGTCTGTATCTGTTACTGCTGCAGCATTGCCTCCTCCAGCCTTCCACACACCGCCTGGTCGTTGGATGCCACCTGGGACAGAGATGCCTGCCTTGCCTGCTGGCGCCTACGTGCCTGTTGAGTGGGGCGCAGCTGCCAGACCCTGGTGACTGGATTGCGTCTAGGAGTGGGTGGCTGTTGGATCTCCTGCACCTCTACTGCAGCTGCCTGTGGGGAGCTGGGCACAGCGCTGGCCTGGCCATGTAATGTACTTGGGAGACTCAAAGGCACCTCACTCTGCCCTTCCTCCATCTATCCCTGGTCTTCTCCCTAATCTGCAGCCCATTTCTCTACTTCCACATATGTATCTATGTGGCAAATGGGGAGACAAATATAAGTTACATGTTAAACACCATCTCATTAGTCGTACAACATTATTCAGCTGACGTCTGACAGTAGCTGCACTGTTTATGTCTAGGACTACATTTCCCATAATGCACCATGTGTGACATTTTGATCATGGGCCATCCAGAAATGTCTGGGTAAGGGTGTGTTTCATGCATGTAGACACCAGGTTTAAGGGCATACATGTTGGCAGAGTAGTAGTTTTGCACTTACCTGTTGATGGTGGAGGGGCAGACGTGTTGAGGTTTCCAAATCCTGCCACTGCTTCAGCCTCGAGGGTCGTCTCAGCCATAGCGTCCACAGTTGTGGGTGGGGACACATATTAAGGGCCACCTCCTGTTCCCTTAGAGTCCCGCAGGCGTGTTGCCACCCTCTCTGGTGGGCACAAGAGCTCAGGTCATACCAGCAATTCCTGATTTCCTCCATGGAACAGTCGGCCGCTACCTGGGCATTGATTCTCTGCTGCAAGTCCCTCCATATCTTCCTTTTTTCAGACTCAGGCAGTCATGGAGGCACGACCGAATAGCTGGTCGTGGTTGTTACAACATTCCTCTGTTAGAATTTTGAGTTCTCTCTCAGAAAACTTCAATTTTCTGTGTCTCTCCCCTGCTGCCCTCTCAAACTGTCGGATGGCCATTGAAAAGGTTTGTTTGGAAGCTATATGGGCTCCTCTGTTCAGTTAGTGTGTGCTGCTGGACTATCCACTACACTGTAGCTGCTCTCCAGGCTAATCCAGATCCACCATTCCCTGTCTTTTAGGGTCCTTTACCTGTTTCAGGAATTGGAAGGCATTTTTCAGACCTCTCAGTCGCTAATGGCGACCGCTCGCGCAAATTGCGACTGCAGACTCAAATGCGACCTGATACCAACTAGCTATTAGCAATTTCGGTATTTGCGATGCGACTCGTTAATGAGATGCTATTTTGACTCTGGTTTTGTGCATACATCTGATTTTGCGACTCGCTAAATTGTGAGTCACTAAAAATCACAAATCGCAAAATCTGACAATCGTACATGTGGCCCTAAGTGATTATCCAGAATTACAGGATGTTGAGCTGACCACAAGACTCAAACCAGATTCCTCAGTTCCAAAGTCCACAGCTTTGGCAAAATCTCTAAATCTTCTATTCTCAGTGCTGAGAACCTGCACCTCTTCAGATTTTAATGGGAGAGAACTGGCACCTCCCGAGAGCATACAAGCCCTTCAAACAGTTAGTACATGCAACTCCACACCTCCACTTAAGGCACTGCCGATTCTATATGGTTGCCCACTAACACTGATCGATCACCTCAGGAGAGGAAGTAAGCAGAAAATAGCGTGGTTTCTTCCACTACCTCAGTTCTGAATGCAGCACACAGCAGCTGCTCGTTAATAGCAGGACACTGCTTCTAGCTGCAGCAAACACAATGTACGGTGGTTCTCCTAGCCCGTCAAAACATGGCACACGTTGTGGCACACCCGGAAGCCACTACTAAAGTAAACGAGCGCAGAATCAGAAGCAGTGATGAAGCCGTACGACTTCAAAGTGAAACATGTGGTGCCACTAGCAGCCACTTTTAGTCAAAATGTTGGCCCTCGGCGGAAGTGGCAGTCGCAGACTAGGCTTCCTCCGGGGTGCTTCATGCAATTGGGCACAGGGCAGGATAGGTTAATTTAGGGGGAAGGGGTGGGTAGTGTAGCGCAGTAGAAAGGAGTCAGGAGAGGCGTGTCCAGCCTCTTCCTGAAAACTAAGCACCACCGGGGGGGGGGGTAAATGAAGTGAAAGAGTTGGGGAGGCCTTTATTATAGGTGTTCCCTAACTATAATGCCCCTGTAACCTTTGGTTTTTCAGTGAAATATATATATATATATACATACATATTTATATAAATATATATATTTATCAGTAGTACCTGTGTGAGCCGCTACTGAGCTATATATATTAACGAAATAAAACAAAAGATGTCAAGGTGAGATTCAAATTAATGGAACGATGTTAAGGTGAAAATAATACACTATAGGTGTTCCCTATCATCAGGGCGGTATGGTTGCTGCGGATAATGAGACGGTAGGGGCTGCATTACACACCCTTGGTGCAGCTGGCAGGGCCGACCTTACTCGCCCAGGCGTGCTTGATGAGGCCTGGGTCAGTGTGCGGCGCCTGAAGCACTCCACGTCGGGCGGCGCGGCCGTGGTGGTATGCTCCTCACCGCAGGGAACGTCAGTAAGGCTGAGGCGGGGCGCAGAAGGAGCACTCAGCACCCGTCTGCTGCCATGAAGAAAGTGGGAAGGTGCCGCATCCTCCCCGCTTAGCTAATTATATTGGAGCGGGAGCCGGTGGCCCGCGAGGCCTATGAGGGTGCGGGGTCTGCATTGCAGGCAGACGTGCATACACGCAGCCTTTCGGTTGGTGATCAGCCCACTTCTGAGCCCCCAGGGGAGCTGTGGCCTTTAGATGTATCGGCCAGGCCCACCCCTGGGGGTAGTGGCACAGCGGTAGCTGGGTGTAAGGAAGTGGGTTTCTGTTACAGTAACCCCCCCACTTTTTGCCAGACCACTGATGCACTTTGACTTGATGTGCCCTGGGTCCCTGCCAATCAGGTTCCCAGGGCCTGTGTTCTTTCCCCAACACTGTGCCCAATTGGCATCTCTGGCCACAGGTCAGCCCCTGGTAAATGGTACCACAGGTACCCAGGGCACTGTGACCAGGGAAGACCTCTAAGGGCTGCAGCACTTATTGTGCCACCCTTAGAGGCCCTGTACCTTTACACACACACACTGCCTTTGCAGGCTGCGTGTTTTGGTGCAGAACAAAGTGAAGATTCGACATGGCACACACCTCTGTGGGCCATACCTACAACCCACTGCCCTGGCATAGGTCAGTCACCCCTCTAGCTGGGTGCACTATACCAGTGGTGAGGGTACAGGTGCATGAGCCCTGTACCCCTACAGTGTCTAAGTCCATTCTTAGACATTGTAAGTGCAGTGCTGCCATTAAGAGTATAAGGTGCTGGGAGTTTGTCATTACGAACTCCACAGCACCATAATGGCTGCACTGCTCAGTTTGGTATCAAACTTCTCAGCACATTAAACCCACACTGATGCCAGTGTGGGATTTAATGAAAATGCACACAGAGGGCATCGTTGAGATGCCCCCTGAAAAACGACCAGCCTCTGGTGGGTTCCCTGACTGGTACACACCAGCCTGCCACCACGAGACATGTTTCTGGACCCCTAGGGTGGGAGCCTACGCTCCTGAGCCCAGAAACAAAGCCTTTCCTGGGCGGAGGTGTACACACCTCCCCAGGCCAGGAAGAGCCATCTGTGGCAGGGGAGCTTCAAAGGCCTGGCAGCCTTTGTAATGCGACCCCCAGCCTTTCCTGCTATCAGGAGCAGGCCCCCTTCCTGTCTCCCTCCCTTTCGGCGGGAAGACAGGCGGGAAAAACTAGCCAGCCCAGGATGTGTGCCCACCTCTGCCAACTCCACCCCTCAGGTGGGGGAGGCGAGGTGAAGCCCACTCTCCAGTGCTCACCATCTTGCAGATGGCAGGCACTCCCCAATCAGGACTAGGGATTGTGCTCACTCCCCACGTGGGGTGAGCACACCAAGGAGTGTAGTCACCCTAAGGTCAGTAGCACATTGGCTACTGACCTCAAGACCCCTAAAACGCCCCCTAAATACAGTATTTAGGGAGCAGCCCTGAACCAGGAAGGCAGATCTAGCAACTACAAGAAAAAGAAGAGAAGAAGAAGGACGAGAAGCCGTGCAGAGCTAACAAGAGGACGACGCCCACTGACTTGGCCCCAGCCCTACAGGCCTGTCTCCCCTCAAACCTGCTCCTGCAAAACCCCGGCGTGTCCAGCGGCCAGCAACCTCAAAAACCCCGGAGGACCTGCCTGCCTTCACTTTCCAAGCTGTTTCTCCCGTGAACACCGGACGTGTTTGAACTGCAGCTTCTGGTCCCAGCCAGGAACCGCGAATCCCGCACACTCTGCACCCGCCGAATCCAGCCCGAGCTCGAGTGGGCAAATAGCCCGAGCTCGAGTGGGCAAATACCCAGAGGAGGTCCCCCCGGCGATCCTGACCCGAGATCCGGCGACCCCTGACCTGCCTCAAGCCTCCTGACGACGCCTGCAGCCTCAATCCAGAGGACCCCCTACCGCGACCAGAGCGGGTAAGAAAATCCGACGTCCCAAGGCACCCCTGCACCCGACGCCCCACGGCCTTGTGTGCCCAACCCAGTGGTGCCTAACCAACCCTCTACATCTCAACTTACCCCTCGAAGTGGTGGTAGCTCCTGGAAGATCCTCGTCCCCGAGCCTGCAGTGTTTCTTTGTCCCGGAGAATCTCCATTGAAATCAACAGGGCACCCGACCTCAAAACAGCACCCTGCACCCGGCCGCCCTAGTGCCGCTGAGGGTGCCCCTTTTATGCTAACTTGGTCCCCAACTTGCCCTGAGCTTAACCCTAGGAGCTTTGCTTCCACAACCCCTTGGCCTGCTTGCCAGCAGCCACCAACCGGAGTCCCCCTATCCTCCATAGGATAACATTGGGCCTCAACACTCTGCACCCGGCCGCCCTAGTGCCGCTGAGGGTGCAACAACAGTGCATCACTGACTCTGGGAGACCCCTGAGTCTAACCCCAGAACCCTAACTCAAAAGATCGATTACTTACCTCGAAACCGATAACCTGTTTTTCCTCATAGGATAACATTGACACTTTTTCTCCCAAAAAGTTTCTAAGTGTCGACTTTTGAAAACTAAGAATATTCCTTAAAAATCGCACAAATAACCTAAACTAATTTTCTCAACTATTTGCAGGAAAGGTCCCAGTGCTGAATCTAGGTATCCAGCACTGAGTAGGAAAAGTAACGTAAAAGTAACTTACCTGTGAATTGAATTTCCTTCCATAGTATAACATTGGTGGTTCTATGTGAAAAAGTTTCTAAGTGTCAACTTTTGAAATACAAGAATATTCTTTAAAAATCGTACATCTAACTAAAACGCATTTTCTCAACTGTTTTCAGGAAATGTCCCAGTGCTGAATCTAGGATCCAGCACTGTGTTAGAAAAAGTAATCCGAAAAGTAACTTACCTGCAATTTACAGGAAAAGCCTATGTATTTCAATGTACTGGTCCAAAAGTTTCTAAGTGTGGACTTTTGAAATCTGAAAATATTCTCTAAAAATCGTACAAACTATAAAAACGTAATTACTTACCTGTTTTAAGTAAATGTCCCAGTGCTGAATCTAGGAGTCCAGCACTGGATTCCAAAAGTAACGCAAAAGTAATTTTACCTGCATTTACCTTAAAAAGCCATTCATTTCAATGTACTGCATTTACTAAGTATTGCAACCTACTGCATCCTCTGTAAATCAAATCAAGTACAATCTTCATTGCTTTTTAAAACTGTGTACAACAAGTAACTTATTACTGAAAAGAATTGAATGCTTACCTGTATCAGGCTTGCTTGGTTCTAAAATAAAATAACAGTATATTTTTATACAAAAACAATTGGCCTAGAGTTCAGTTCTTGAGTGTGTGAATTCATTTGCTGACTGAGTGTGTACATCAAATGCTTAACACTGTCCTCTGATACTGCATTACTGCTCGACCAAGCTACCACTTTAGAGAGTAAGGTTCTATCTAACTTTAACCTCTGCCAAACCTCTGGAGACCCTTGGACTCTATACACACTGTACCCCACTTTGGTGCAGTATATATAGAGCCAGTTTCTTACACTGGGACAAAGGGCCCAGCCACCAAAAGCTTTAGCCAGCTATAGTGGAGCCACTGGCCACAGAGGGGAGTGGAGGCCACTGGCCACAGAGGGGATGGAGGAGGAGAAGGGCACAACACAAGTGGCAGCGGCAGGGATGAGCCCATGGGGGACAGGTTTCTGTGGTGCCTGGTACTGCTAAATGGCAGGGTGTAGATATTGAAGCCCGCATCAGGGAGCAGCTCCTCCTGATTCAGGAGACTGAAAAACGGTGGGGACCTGGCTTGGCAGTTCGGGCTGGACTGTTCCCATGAGGCACAGGGTCAAGACTGATTTGCATATGGCCAGGTCTAAACTGAGGTGGCATGGTGAGCAAAAGAATGATGGATTTAACCCAGATCTCTTGACTGGGGGCGAATGTTTTGATTTGTTCTGCATTCCATCCATCAATTGTGTGTCTTTTGCTTTCTCGCCCTAAGTGCACCAGGTATGCCCAGACGTGGGCCCTGGGCTCACTGTACCACTGGAATCAAGCTATCCTGGCTGAAGAGGGGTGAAACCCTGAAACCGGTCCTAGGATGCTTGTTTCCGGTCCAGGGAGGACCTGGCTTGGCAGTTCGGGCTGGACTGTTCCCATGAGGCACAGGGTCAAGACTGATTTGCATATGGCCAGGTCTAAACTGGGGTGGCATGGTGAGTAAAAGAATGATGGATTTAACCCAGATCTCTTGACTGGGGGTGAATGTTTTGATTTGTTCTGCATCCCGTCCATCAATTGTGTGTCTTTTGCTCCCTACGCTAAGGGCTCATGATCCCCAAGCCCGACCAGTGCAGCACTTTGTGCCTGATAAGGATGCATGTGGACAAAAGAGTGGTGCACTAGTGTGTAGGACGGGGTGTGATGACTCTGCGGGTGAGGATGAGCTGGTACTGGACTATGACAATAGCAGCGATGAGTGGGAGGAAGGTGAACTGCATGATGATGAGGACGGTTGAATGCCAGAGGCTCGGAAGAGGAATGAGGCAACGGGGTGCACGATTGGTGTTTTCAGAAGTGCGGACAAGGGGAGCACCATGGATAAGATCTCGCCAAGGGGCGGCGGACGTTCCAGAGAAAAGAGGGATGGTGGCAGCTTGCCAGCAGGTAACAGTGATTGGTGTGCTGTATGAGATGCAGGGGACATTAGGATTGGGGGAAAGACTTGCAAGTCGGTGGGTGTTGGTGATGGGGTTATTGATGAAAAGAAGGTACAGGCTAAAGACGCCTCGAAGGTGCGAGTGGTCCCTAAGTAGGCAGACAGTGGCAAGTCCACAGATGGGAAAGGGGTTCAGACAGAAAACACAGAGGGGTCTCGTGTTGCTGGTGGGGATGAAGCGACCGAGGATGATAAACATAAGAAGCGGTTGCCATATATGGGTGTGGCAGTGCCCTGGGGTCCCACCTTTCCGACAAGAACAAAAAACAGGACTTTGAAGCATGAATACGCAGATGTGTTCAAACTCCTATAAAGGGACATACAGGCAAAAGAGGGGTCTTAGGAGGATGAGTGGGAATTGACGAGGAGGCTCATGGTGCCGATTAATATGGAAAATTTGACTTCAGCATTTTTGAAATATGCCAGCATTTACTGTGAGAAGCATAAAGACAGGGCGATTGCTGTGTTCAAATATATGGACATCACCAGGAAGGCCCAGATGTGCTTTGGGGTTTATACATGGCTTAGCTACGATGAGGAGTTCTGGGTTAGGGTGAACTTTAATCCCGATAAACCTTGGGGGGGCTGGGGGGGGGGGTGGATTTGAAATTGTGAATGCAGTGGATGCCTTCTACTCAAGGTCTCTACGAACACCGTGAGCGGCCTGCCTATCACTTACTTGCCTTTTCTCCTCCACAAGCAGCGGGTTATGCACAGAAGTCAACCGGACTCAATGTTGGGGCATGTTGTAATTTCAACAAGGGGTTTTGCTCCAGATATCCAATGCAAATTCAAGCACGAATGTTCCAAGTGCAGGTAAAGACACCCCATCACACAGTGTTCCACACTGGCTAGCCACGTGGAACAATGGAAGGCTTCCTGAGGCTGTGGACAACAGGGATAGTCTGGGCCTAAGGGCTCCCACACCCATTAGGGTGGAGGCCATGACATCTGGGATCTCCACATACCTGGACAGAGAGGCAGCTTCATAGCTGGAATGGTGTTTCACAGAGGATTTCTAGGTTGGGTACCGGGGTTCAAGGGGTCGCAGGTGGGCAGATCATTTGAGGTCTGCTAAAGAATTTCCTGTAGTGGTGACAGAAAAATTGGACAAGGAGGTGTCGGAATGGAGAATATCGGGCCCATTCTTTGACTGGCCCCTTCCAGATTTGATCATTTCCCCTCTAGGCGTGGTACCTAAGAAAGGGGTGAGAGAATTCAGGATGATGCATCACTTGTGTTGGCTGGAGGGAGCTTCAGTAAATGATTTCATTGCAGAGGACGACACTAGGGTGTGGCATACATCAGTGGACGATGCTATTCGCTTGGTAAGACAATATGTACAGGGAGCCGAGCTAGCAAAGTGTGACATTAAATCTACATTTTGGCTTTTACCAATAACCAATACACCCTGCTGATTTCTACTTGCTGGGGACGCAATTAGGAGGTGCCATTTATGTAGACAAGGTATTGCCTATGGGTTGTGCCGTTTTGTGTGCTTTGTTTGAAACCTTTAGTGTGTTCTTTCAATGGGTTTTCACTAAGTTGAGCGGGCAAAGGTGGTGTCGCACTACTTGGATGACTTCTTGTTTGTAGACCGGAAAGCCTCTGGAGACTGCTTTAAGGCGTTTCAGCATTTTGAGTCTGTGACTCAGATCTTGGGGTGGTTTTGGCTCCAGAGAAGACGAAGGGACCTAGCATGGTATTGACATTCCTGGGCATTGAGTTGGACACAGTACAATTAGTGGCGAGGCTGCCACAGGCGAAGGTGCAGGAGATCCAAGGATTCATGTCGGAGGTGATCAGTGAATGGAGAATTGAGTTGCGGGTGGTGCAGAAGTTGCTTCGGTTTTTTTAATTCACCTGTAGAGTGGTCAGGGCAGGTCATTCTTTTGGCAGATGACTGGGCATGGCTATGTCGGGGAGGTGTTGCCTCATCACAGAGTTCAGATCTCTTTGGCTGTCAGGGCTGATCTTTGCATATGGAAAGCATTCTTGGAAGACTTGAATGGAGTGTCTAGTCGTTTTTTGGATGAGAACACGGTTTGGCAGGTCCACATTTTTTCGTATGCTGCAGAAGCTCAGGGTTTTGGATTGTTCAGGGATGGGAGGGGGTGTGCGGAGACATGGCCGGCACACTGTTTGAGTCAAGGACGTAGCATCACTTTTCTTGAGTTCTTCCCGTTGTTGGTGACATTGTCGGTTTGGGACGGTGAATTGGCTAACAGGACGGTGATGTTCAATGTGGACAAAATGACAGTGGTCGACTTGGTGAACAGACAAAAGGCAAGAGACTTGAGAGTGCTGAGATTGCTGTGGAGATTCATTTTTTTTTTTTTAAAACAATTTTTATTGGCATTTCATTGTATTACAGTAGGTAGGCATACAAATACAATAATTAATCAAGACTTGACAGCTATATGATACGGTACATTAGCCTGGGTAAGGCCCTGGGGCACAAGTAAAAACAAAGGGAAATTACAATTGAATCATACGTGTTTTGCGGCATTGTGTAGGTCTTGCTAAATTGCAGTGCTTGCCTGTCAGTATGCTATATCGTGAGATAGGAGGCCGGTTTGTTAAAGGAGAGGATCAACCGGCACAGGTGCCTAACTGGGGGTTAAAACTTGGGGAATTCGGTCGGGCGATCTGATTTGTCTGCTTTGTTCTTTGGGGACAAAGGAAACTACTTCATTGTGTCGTCATTAGCTAGGGGATGGGGGAAGGGGTTCTACCACAGACTCATTAGCCGTTGGAGATACTGTTGGGCCGTGGTGTTACGCGCTGTCTCAGTGCTCCGTTCCGGGGGTACTGTCTGATCATGACTCTTGGGGGCTTTGGAGCTCGCCTCCTCTTGCGTCAAGAGGGGACCTGGGTTGTGGGGCCAGATTGGGGCCAGCAGGCGCACTCGGGGGCAGTGCCGGTCGATGCGCGCCCGCCCTATGCTGGCTGAACTGGTGCAGTAGCATGGACCATTCCATGGAGATGTGTTTTTTGCGCGTGCCTTGTGCCTCCTCCCTCCTAATTGTGTCCTCCTCCGCTAAGCCCCATTTCTTAACCGCTCCCACCCAAGTCATTAGGGGGGGTCCGCTTGGGGTTCTCCAGTGCATAGCGATCCCCCCTTTTGGCCAATAGAAGAGCTAGGGAGACGAAGCGCGCCTGGACTTAGAGAGTTTTACGCTTGCGAAAAAGCCCCAGCCCGCTGGCCTCCCAAGTGTCGATGTCTTTGAGTCCTGTGACTTCCTGCAGTGTTTCGTGTATAGCTTGCCAGTATGGTCGCAATGTGGGGCATGACCAGAACATATGTACAAATGTCGCATCTGCGGATTGGCACCTCAGGCATACTAACTGTGCATTTGGGTAAAAGCGCTGGAGCTTGGCTGGGGTGAGGTAAGCGCGGTGCAATATAAAAAAAATTATGCTTTTGAAGCGGGCATTTCTCGATACCTTCTTCGGGTACTCTAATACCCGTTCCCACTCTTTATCGTGGAATGGACAACCTATTTCCTCTTCCCATTTCAGTCACAGCTGGGCTAATGAGGTGGCAGTAAGATCCCGGATCGCTTTATAAAGCCATGTGATTAAGTGCCTCCCTAGTCCCATGTGGAGAATTGCGTGCAGCACCGGGTGCGTCGCCGGTTCCCCTTCCGCGAGATCCCATATACGGCGGCTGCTGAGTATTAATTGCCTGTGTAGCAAGAATTGTCCTGGGGGGAGACCTGACCCGTCCGAAAGGCGGTCGAACGGTAACAGTTGTCCCTCCTCGAACAGAGATCCGATTTCTAGAATGTTGTGATCTGTCCAGATGTGCATTGTGCGGGCAGAGTAAAACCCTTCCTTTTTGGGCAGGCCGGCTAGCGGGTACAAAGGGGTATATAACAGGGTGTTGCCAGAGATACGATGTATTCGCAGCATGCACGCCCGTGCCACCTTCACCTGGATCGAGTGTGATGCTCTGGGTTGCGTACCTGGGAGCAACATGCGACAAATGGCCGGTATGGACATGGGCCCTTCGTCTGTTGCCGTCTCTGCTAACTGGCGCCCCACCGCCCATCTGGCGAGCCACTGCGTTTGCGCTGCATAAAAGTAGGCCTCGAAGGATGGTGCCCCCAATCCGCCCTGGTTCAATGGGAGCTGCAGTTTTGAAAGTGCGACTCTGCGACGTTTGTTGCCCCATATGAGGGAACACAGCAGAGTGTCTAGTTCGCGAAAAAAGGAGCGTGGGGGAACAACAGGAGTGTTAGCAAAAAAGTATAGGAATTGCGGTACTAGGATCATCTTGGCTAAAGCGACCTTACCGATGGGTGCCAAGGGCAGTGCCTTCCAGAAGTTTACCCGCGTCCTGGCTCCCAGCAGAGCTCGACGGTGATTACCCTCAAAGAGGTCGGCCGGTGAGTGATAAAGTCTGACACCGAGGTATCTTGGAGCGCCAGCGCTCCAGGTTATGCGTGAGACCCCTAATCGTAACTCCCGTGGGGAAGGTGGGGGTTTAGGGGGTATATGACGGATTTCGCCCAGTTGACTTTAAGCCCTGTTGCAATTGTAAAGTCTGAGAGAATGTCCCCTATGGGGCCAAGGTCGGATTCTATATCCCTCACGTAAAGTAGCAGGTTGTCCATGTACATTGACACGATATGGGTGACTCCTGCGGCTGGGATGCCCCATGCGCCCCCTCTCGCCGTAATCTAATCGTCAAGGGTTCCATAGCCATGGCGAATAGGAGGGGGGAGAGGGGGCACCCCCGCCTGGTTCCCCTCTCTACTAGGAAAGAGGAGATATATTTGCCCAGCAGTATTGTGGAGGTGAGCTTTGTATATAATAGCTTTATGTATGCCCTGAAGGTGGGGCCTATTCCCATTCGCCCCAGTGTTTCGAAGAGGTATGACCACGTTAGAGTGTTGAATGCCTTCTCAAGGTCCAGAATCAGGCAGGCCGCCCTAGGGTAGCGGTCTCCGACCTGATCCTGAACCTGAAAAAGCCTGCAGATATTCTGGGACGTGTTCCTGCCTGGCACGAACCCGTTCTGGTCTTGGTGTATGAGTGGCGGTAGCAAAGGGCTCAACCGGTCCGCCAGGATCTTACCCAAGATCTTGCAGTCAGTGGAAAGTAGCGTGATTGGTCTGTACGAGGCTAGGTATGTCGGGTCCCGATCTGGTTTCGGGATTGAAACGATAAGAGACTCCCGTAGCGAGCTCGGCAATTCCCCCCCTTCCAGGGCTGCTGCGTACATATCGGCCAGTCGTGGGGCTAGCTGAGTAATGAAGGTGTGGTAGTATTCTAGGGGTAAACCATCCATCCCTGGGGTTTTATTTCGGGCCAGTGCGTGGATCGCCTGTTTCACGTCCGACTGCGTGATTACCTCTTCCAGGAGGTCTTCCTCCTCATCCGGGATCTGAGGCAGTGTAAGAGGGTCTAAAAATCAGGCAGGTCTGTCTCGACAGTCTCGCGCAGGGCACTGATAGAGCGTTGCGTAGTAATTGCGGAAAAGTTGCAAAATGTCAGACTGGGCTGTTGCGATTCCGCCTAAGGGGTCCCTAATCTCAGTGATTGGGCGGGTTTCTTGGTGCTGACGGGCCAGCCAGGCCAGAAGTATGCCTGATCTGTCCCCCTCCCTGTGTCTTTTGGTCGCGTATAATTTAAAGTTGTATCGTCGCAGGTCCGCTAATCCCTCCTCATATTCTATTTTAGCCTCCGCGACTTGTGCATGGGTTGCCGCACCCGCGTTTTCTGCTTTAGTCAGCGATGCCAATCTGAGTTCTGCTTTTTCGAGGCTTCTATCAAGTGTCCTGCGCACTCCAGCTATTTGCCTGATACAGGCTCCCCGCATTACAACTTTAAAAGCGTCCCACTCTAATCGTCTGTTGGATGCTGTGTTTGTGTTGTTCTCAAAGTATTCTGTGATGCTGTTCTCATGATCGTGTCTGAATACCGGGTCTTCTAAACACTCGCGCTGCAGTTTCCAAGTTGGGACTGGTGGGTGTGGTGGTCTCCATCTGAGGGTCAACAGATGTGCGTCATGATCTGAGATTACTCTCCCCAGATAGTCTGCACCTTGGATCATGGGCAATATTTCCGGCGAGCATAGAAACCGATCGAGTCGCACCCGCAGGTTGTGGGGCACTGAGTGGTAGGAGTATAGTTTAGTGGCCGGGTTTTGAGTTCGCCATGCGTCAGTTAAAACCCAATGTTGCACCCACAGGCAGAATCGCTCTGCGTGCGCCTGCGTGGGGGATCCTGAACTCGGGGGTGTGATCGATCCAACACCAGGTCTAATACACAATTATAGTCGCCCCCTAACACCCATGGCGCATGCGTGAATTGCGGCAGAACTGTCGATAACGAGTCCCAGAATTGCCCTTGGTCCGAGTTTGGGGCGTAGATGCTGCCTATTAGTAACGGTCGCCCGTCCAACAACCACTCTAGGAATGCGTATCTCCCTGCACTGTCCACTACCCTGCGTGTTTCTTTGAATGGAACCCCAGGCCTAAGCCATATCATCGCCCCCCCGGGCAAATGCTGAGTAGGTGGTGGCGCAAAAGATACCCCGCCAGTGCTTCTGTATTCGCTCTAGTTCTTTTGAGGTAGGGTGCGTTTCTTGCAACACCAGGATTTGTGCCTTTTGTCGTTTCGCGTAGGAGTACACTGCATACCGCTTTCTTGCCGTGTGCATGCCCCTGACGTTTAAGGTCAGGAAGCTAATATCTGTTGTGCTTGACATGATTTCTTGTTAGTTCTAGGGGACCAGGAGAGTAGGCAAGGAAAGTGTTGTGTCTCGTTTTCGTCTCCTCCCATCCCGCATGCTGATCCGATGTATTGAGGCGCCCGCCCCGAATATGGTTGTGTTCGGAAAGGTGTAAGGCAACTGGGAGGTGCAACAACTAAACGTGCGGAACCATGTTCCAACATCACGGACCTATCACAACTGGTGATACGTCCAAACTGTGTGGGTTAACTGCGTCCTAATGTATTGTGGGGGGTGTACTCTGCTGGTTTTCTAAGGTCGTGGCCTTGCAGGGCCTGTGTTGCTGTGGGGATCGGCCGTGGGTTTGGCGTGCGCCAGGGCAATTACTGATGGCGGTGTTCGTTGCTCAGGCATGGGTCGACGCTGCGGTGCGTGCGGCGCTCGCATGTGGTGTACGGGCGAGAAGGAGAATCGATCTGGGGCAGCTAGTAGTTACCAATCGATGTGCTGGTCACTGGGGTTGGCACTGTCGCGGAGACCGCGTGTGCGCGTGCTGCAAGGGGGGAAGAGAGAGGGGTTAATTGCGAATAGCCGGCCCGTTCAGATCAGTGTGTCCGCCGTCTGGGGGGTCACCAATGGGGAGGTTATTGAATCTTCTCGGGAAATACTTGTGTCTCTGGAATTGTCTTCAGACGAGAAGATATGGGGGCCATCTTCTCTGTCTGATGCCGTTGCGGCTATGTCCAACTGGGCCGCTGCCTGGATGGCCCTCCGTCGTTCTGCCATTTTTTCCTCAAGATTAGGGGGCCCCCTTGCAGGTGGGCTGCGTTCTTGCTGCTTTTGTTCGTACGCTCCCGGTTTCCCCGGGTCCCTCGACCCCTCGATCTCCTCGAGCTGCTGATTAACTCCCATTGCGAGCCGCCTGGGACGTTGATCTCTGTCCACTCAAATACTGCCTTTGGGTCCGTAAAGAATTTAGTGCCCCCATCGGTTATGATTCGAAGGCGGGCTGGGAACAGCAGCGCGTATTGTATTCCTTTTTGGCGGAGCATTTTCTTTGCTTCTATGAAAGTGGCTCTTTGCTGTTGCACTGCTTTAGAGTAATCGGGAAGATCATCACCCGTTTGTCTTCGACTTGGAGCGGACCGTGTTCCCTGGCCGCTCTTAACACAGCGTCCCTGTCTCTAAAGTGGAGTAGTTTCAGGAGTAGCGGTCGCGGGGGCAACCCTGGGGGGGGGGGCGCCGAGCCGGGACTCTATGGGCCCTCTCCACTGAGAAGAAAGGTGTGAGTTCAGCGTCTGGTGTGAAGGATTTGAACCAAGTTTCGATGTACCTTTCGGAATTTGAACCTTCTACTCCTTCCGGCAGATTTATCACGCGGATGTTGCTGCGGCGGGACCGCCCCTCCAAGTCGTTCGTCTTCTCCTCCAACTGAGTCACCCGGACTTGGAGGCTCTGTATACTGTCCTGGTGTGTTTTGGTCAGCGGTTGTAGGTTGGTTAGCGTTTTCTCCCCCTCTGCTACTCTGTCGGCCAACTTTCGGTGGTCGTCGCGCAATAAGCCGAGATCCAAGGACAGAGCCCCAAATCTATCCTCCATTGTAATTCGGGAGTGCTCTATTGCCGTCAGCACTCTATCTAATTTGTCGGACATCGGTTGTGGTTGAGCAGTATCCGACGCTTGAGTTTGGTCCAGGTCTAACAGGGGCTGCTGGCGTGGTGGGGCCGTTGCCTGCGTGCTATTTGTTTGGCGCTGTCGCCCCATATTGTTGTCGCTCCGGGGCTGCGCTGTTTTTGCCGGCTCTTGTCAACTTCTGACCAGTCGCCTCCTTCGTGGCAGGGTCCGTGGGCTGTTGTTCCCAGAGGATGTCGGCCAATGGAAGACGGACAACTGTCTTGGTCTCTGCTTTGCTGCTTCAGAGTTCGGTAGTGGTCTTGCAATGTCCCTGCAGGCCGCTTGCGATTTGCGCGTGCTGTCCAGGGGCCTCCTGGCCTCAGCGCGTGGGCGCACGGGTGCTCTCTTGCTAGAGTGCCAATATTGCGCTTTGGCTGCTTCAGTAGCGCGTTTCTGGCGGTTGCTTAGCGCCAGGAGGCTGCCTCTGCTGTTGTATAGTCTTGGGTCCCCTGCTGGTGTATATTCCGCCGTATGTGGTATCTAGTGACTGCCTCCCCGGTTTTTGCCTGGCGGGTGAGGAGGAGGCGCCCTTCCTGGCGGGCTCTCGGTCTCCGGCTTCAGTGCCAGTTTCTGCCTCTCGATGCGTGTCACCCCTCTGCAGCACGGTCAGGCGCTCATCTTTGCGGCGTCCTCGAGTCAGTGCTCTCTCTGCACCCACTTGTGTTCGGCGACTCTCCCCTTCTTCTCGCTGCTACAATCTCACCGCAGATGGCTGCCTCACTGGCCCTCTGCTGCGCTGTCGCCTTATACCTCTCCCCGGCCGACCCCGGAGTAGCAGTCTGCGGGCATTGCCTTTCTTCGGGGGTCTCAGGGACTGAGTCCAGTTGTGGGGGTATAGTGCGCCCAGACACCAGCTCTGGTGCCTTAGGTTGTGTTAGCTGTGGCGGCGGGCTACCGCTGGTGCCTTTATCCTTTAGTCTCCCCCCCCCCCCGGTGCGGCCCCTATTGCTAGCGCCTGGTGATTTCTGCTGTGTCGCTTGCTGAACAGCTGGGAGGCTCTCTTCTTCTGTGCCCTCCAGCCGCGGGCCTGGCCGCGGCTATGTCCCGCCTTGAGGTCCGCTTCGCCTCTGTTGCTGGGGTGATAGTGACCGTCTGCTCTCAGGTCTCGTCGCAGGCCTAGCGCTCGTGCTGCGCTCATCGGGCCCCGGGCTCTCTCAGGTCCTCGCCCCCCTTGGGTGTCCTAAGCTCCAGGCTCGCCGGCGTGTTCCCTTCCAGCCGCGGCGCTGCCCAGGCTCCTGCTCGGGCATCTTGGGCTGCCCTGGCCGCGGCTAGATGTGCCGGTGGGGGGGCCTCGCACTCTGTCTGACTGGCGCCTGGTTGCTGCTTCCTTTGGGCCTCCAGCAGTGCGGGGGCGCATAGGCTGATCCCCGCGCCTCTCTGATGCAGCGCCGGTTTGGGGGGGGGTCCCCCCCGCCTTGCTCGCAGAAGTCCTCAACGGTCGGCGGCCACAGCTTCCGTCGCCCCCCCCCCTCTGCCGCTCGCGCGTAGCCTCGGCGGTTATGCCCTGCTTTGGATGGTGGAGGGGGGGGCCTGTCGTCTTTTCCTGGCCCGGGCCTTTCCCTCGCGCTGCGGTCAGTGCTGCAATTGCCGCGGGGCCGCTGGTTGCCTCTGACCCTCTGCCCGTATCTCGGAGCCGCTCCTCACCTGGGTGTCTCGGCGGGCCCCAACCTAGGGTCGATCTCGGAGAACCTCAGGCCTTCGCCGGGCTCCGCTCCTCAGTCTCTCTGCGCCGCGGCATCGAGGGCCGCCATTTTGAATCGGATCACCGCTCGCCGTTTGCCGACTTGATTCCAGGTGTCCGGCTCCAGTTTTCGGTCTCCTGCCCTCGCGCCGGTTATCGCCTCTGCTTAGGTGCCTTCTAGGATCGGAATCCAGACCCAGCGACCAGGATGATTGCCGATGTATTAGGCCGGCGGCCGGAGCTCTACACGAGCACGTCCGCCATCTTTGCCAGCAGGAGATTCATGCTGGTTTGTTTGCATTTGAACATTGTCTTCAGGGCTAGGCATGTACCTGGTGTAAACAATGATATAGCAGACTCATTCTCGTTCGCAGTGGCATCACTTTCGCAGACTTGCACCAGGAGCAGAGGAAGTAAAGACACTGTTGCCTGCTGACATTTGGGCATGGGGGGAGAGAGATTAGTGGGTTGGTCGAGAGGTCATTGGCTGAATTCACCAGAATGAGCTACCATCTGGTATGGAACAAGTTTGGGAAACTTGAGGGACGATTGTCGAAGGATTTGATACAGGAACACCAGGAAATTGAGGGGAGAGTGTTACGTTTTGTTTTGCATTGACAAAGGTTAATCGTCCACGACCATTGCGGGCAAGTTGGCGGGAGTTTCATTCTATGGTAAATTGTAGTGGGGTTTCGACCCAGCCAGGGATGAAATACTGGGCCGAGCTCTGAAAGGGTGGGGCAGAGAGAGGGGCATGGGGAGGTTGGTGTTGCAGGAGGAAATTACATTTGAGTTGTTGCAAGATTTGTTGGCGGTTTTGTCTGTTTGTTATTACGATCCTTTTGAGGTGCCTGTTTTCCATTTATGTATGATTTAGATGTTTTTTGGCGAGTTTTGTGTGTCTGATCTTTTGGGGTCCGTTCGGGAGTTGGGGGTGTTGCATGAGGGGTGAATGGGCATTTGGAGTGACGATCCAAAACAGATCTGACGGGTAGACGAAAGTGGGTATGCTTGTGCGAAGGTGGTAGTCTTGAGGCTTGTCCCGTGTGGGAATGGCGTAGGTTCCGGGAGTGACCTGGTCAGCAGCAGCCGGCTGACTTTTGCCATGAAGGGGCAGTAGGGTTACTGCGTTCTAATTGTTACCAGTATTGCACAGGGCTTTGTGCAGGCTGGGAAAGGATCCGGCTGGTTTTGGGACACATTCCTTTAGGATTGGGGCAACAACTGCAGCTGCACATTTGGGGTGGAATTGGGGTCAGATCTGACAGATTGGCAGGTGGAAGTCGAGGTACTTTGAGCGCAATGTGCGAAAATGATTGGGCTTCTTGTTGTGGGGTGGGGTTTGGGGAGTGTTGCAGGCGCTAATTGCCTTTTTTCTACTACAGGGTGTGTGGGCGGTCCGGGGACCAAGATGATGACCTGGATTGTGGGACATTCCTTTGTGCACTGGGAAGCAAAGTGTGCGGACCAGCAAGTGTATGGACGTAATCTTGGACTGCACAGCAGCCCACACGAGGTGCTATGGTGGGGAAAAGGGGGGATGCGTTAGGGTACCATACTACTGTGGTTGACAAAGCTGGTGCCGCAGAGGGGTTGCCCAGACATGCTCCTTGTTCATCTGGGTGAGAACGATCTGGTTCAGCTATCAGGTTTGGCGCTGCTTCAACATATGCAGCAGGACTTAGAGGCGATCAAGGAAAGTTTTCTGTGGGCATGCTTGGTTTGGGCTGAATTTGTGTCGCGCAGAATTTGGAGGGGGGCATTGAAATATGCAACGATTGATAAGGCTCGGAGGAAGCTCAACAGGGCCATGAGAGTATTCTGCTTGATTAGGGACATCAAAGTGATAACGCATGAGGGCATTAAGGAGGAGGAGCAATGTCTTTTCTGAGACAATGGGGTGCATCTTTCGTAATTGGGGAATGCGAATTACATGATGGAGTTGAGGGATGTGGTGAGCAACTTGTGGAACCATAAAATCTAGGGCAGGAGAACATATCACTGAATTGGTAAACTGCGTGTGGGGGTCATGGGGGCAGTAAAACACCTACATGGTTTTCCTTGTTGGCAGTATTATGGGGAGTGGAGAGTCACATTCAGGTTTATATACCGTTCGGTGAGAAAAAAAGGGAGCACTGGTGACAGAAGATGGTTTGAGTCAATCAGGGCAAAGAGTTTGATTGGAGGATGTTTGGTAGGGCAAATGAAGGAGAGACTTGGTATATGGGAGGAGGTCAGTGAGAGGAAGGGGGAAGAATGAAGCAAGGCATGAGGGCTTTCGGATCAAAGTTGTTGTGAGGAGTGAATGGTTTGGGGAGGAATGGGAATGTTGGATTTATGAAGCTTTGATGTTTTTGTTAAATGTTAATAAAGATAAATAACTGTTTGCAACCCTGTTCCAATAAATGGCTTTTTGCCCTAAATTACTGACATGATGTATGTTTATTGCATGATGTTGGCCCCCGGGGTAAGTGATAGTCTCATACTGGTCTTCCCCCGGGGTGCTTCGTGCAATTGGGCACAGGACAGGGCAGGATATGTTAATTTAGGGGGAAGGGGTGGGTAGTGTAGCGCAGCATAAAGGAGTCCGGAGAGGCGTGTCCAGCCTCTTTCTGACTCCTAAGCACCATCTGGAGTGTTAGTGAAGTGAAAGACCGCCCACCCACCCTACAGGTTATGGGATGTAGGGTTGTGCACATTCTATACAGAGTTTGCCAAAATAGGGCAGGTTGCAGGGCGTAGGCAGTATTTTTCAGGGTAGAGAGTCACATGCTGGAGTATTCACCCCTCGGGGGAGGTGAGGAAGGGAGCACAGGTAACAGAAGACGGTGTGCGTGATGCGCCAATCAGGACAAATAGTTTCATTAGGGGATGTTGAGTAGGGCAAATGAAGGAGAGACTGTGTATATGGAAGGAGTTCAGTGAGTGGAAGGGGGAAGAATGAAGCAAGGCATGAGGACTTTGGAATTAAAGTTTGTGTGAGGTGTGAATGGTTCAGGGAGCAAGGGGAGTGTTAGATTTATAAAGCTTTGATGTTATTGTTAAAGTTTAATAAAGTTGACTGTTTGCAACCCTGTCCCAATAAATGGCCTTTTACTCTAAATTACTGACATGGCATGTGTTTATTGCACGAATAAACAGTGTGGCGTACAAGCAGCCACCGAAATTGATAAAGTAAGAAAATATATGGCGCCCTATACTAGAAGAAACTATGCAAAAGGGGTTGCTGTGACAAACATAAAATGCGGCACCACTTGCAGCTGCTCAAAAACAAAATTGCAAAGTGCACTCCACCCCCCCACCGCCGCCCTCTGCAGCCGTAGAACGTTAGAGTGAAACAAGAGGGGCAACTAGCAACCACTCTTAGTCAAATACATTAAACAGTGGGGCACACAAGTAGCCACTGAAATCCACAAAACAAGAACATGCTTACCTTACACTAGAAGAAATTATGCAAAATGGGCCCCAGCACCCTTAATGAAGGAAGGCTGCCCCAACAAACCCTCAAACAACTCTCGTAGCAGAACAACAGGGCACAAAAAGGAACAGGAAGTGTTGATGGGGAGGATGGACTTTATGGGTAAGGCTCCACCTAAGCAGTGGAAATGAAAGAAACAGCTTGGAAAGTGGTGGAAATGAGGAAGTGAATGGGCACATTCACTCATAGAGTAAGTAGTGGGACGAGGAAGGAGTAGAGGAGGTAATGTGTTTTGGGTGCGGAGACTGGGACGCTGGATCTAGATCAGGTGCACATTGCCAATTAGGCTGAAAGGGTATCAACTAACACTCCTCTGCCCTCCCAAAAATATCATCTTGTGTCTTAGGCTGTGCCGCTGCAGCTTCCAGGATACACACAGATCTTTAGCTGATGTGTGCTGGGCTGTGCTGGCGATGGAGCCTCGATAGCAGCCACTTACAAACATGTTCGCAGTTCATCCAGAGGTTGAAGTGAGTAAAAAATAAGAACGTATGGGAACTGTGATCCTTAGTGCAAATGCAATTGGAGCAGGGAATTTGGGGGGAGTGGTAAAATGGCTAAAAAGAATAAAATATTCTGCAATTATTTTGTTGGCCTTTCCCCATCTGGTAAATACCTATAAAATATAACACATATCTGGAATGAAAAATAAATGCAAGTTAAAGTAATTGGTAGGAAATGCATAATTTAGTTTTGTGAAAGCTCAACTGCTTAATGTGATCATTGTAGATATCTGTGTCTGTAACTAGACACAGACAGTTGGTGTACTGGGGAATAGTGACTTACATTTGTAGTGCTATGAAGTTCCAGCCTGTCACAAAAGGCACTGTGAATATGCAAGTCATTATTTTAAAATTGTATTACACACAACATGTACAGAGAGATTTAGTGTATGCGTTGAAATAGTTATTTTTGGTAATGCGCAATCAAACTGTAACTAGTGCAAAAAGGACACACTTCAGAGTCAGAACTCAGCTCTCATTACCTCTCAAATACAATACATTTGTGTTTCCATGAAGCCTCAAATGACTCTATCAATTCAAGCCATATGCTGGTTCCCAAGCAACATTTGGATTTACTACAAGCAGGCATCCTGACGATAATGCTTTATTTCTTCTTTTGCTGTGATCCTCTCCAATGGCTTCACAGAACAGAGGTGGGGGAGCCAATCAATTAACAGAGAGAGCCCAGCCAAGGGTTTGGGTGGCTCTAAGAGCCCATGCATGAGCCAAGTCTTGAAAATATTTGTCACGAAAATTAAGCGACTGACATCATATAAAAATCAAAACGTGTATTTCTTAAACATGCAGAAAGTGTTTCACCTATAAATCATATTATATCACTGCATTGGGAGGCATTTATTAAGAAGTGATAGTGATCCTTTTTAACATGAACTTGGAGGCCCCCAAACTTATGCCCCAACAACAATGCCACTAGTAAACTATGAGACGTCATTTGTCATGTGTAACCTATATGTGGCCTAGATTCTTTTTTATGCATGAAGCAACATTATAGTCTATTAATCTAAAAAATCAAACACTAGGTTTTTATACTGGTGCTTTCATATTTGTTAATGGAGAAAAAGGAGGCTTGTTGAAATAAAATATTTATCTTGGATCTCACAGTTTTTTCAAGGAGGAAAGTCAGTATTCATCCCAGGTTTTCGGGTTTCACATTGTGCAATTTAGCCACTAAATGGGTATCATTCGTTCTCCTTTTTTTTTTTTTAAATAAATTAATGTTATCAATTTTTCACAATGTAACACAACAGAAACAGTCCAAACCTCATTTTGCATCAGATCGTAGGCAGCACTCTTAATTTCATAATTTACTCCATCCCATAGTAGCTCCACCACTTTCCCCACACTTTGCAGAATTTGTGGGGACAACCTCTTACCATTTGTGGGGACAACCTCTTACCAAATAGACATGTTCCTCATGCTTTGCACACCAGTCCATAGCGGACCGCCACGCCACCAACGAATGAAGATCATCAGAGTTCCGTGCATGTGATATGTTTCTTTTGACAATCATGATGCAAAGTCCAACCAAGGAGCTATCTCCCATGCCCCCCCATGTCTTCCAAAAGTCCCAAAAAAACTATTCGGGGTGATGGGTCAACGAGTCTCCCCAGTTTGTGAGATAGGGTGTTGAAAATAGCAGACTAGCATTTCATGATCACAGGGCATGACCATACCATATGAAAGAAATCACCAGTTTTTTATGTACAGTGAAAGCATGTGGGTGTCGGACGTTTGTGTGCTCGCCAGATGCTCTTTCTCTTTTTTTTACGTCAAAAGTCGCTGCTTTGTTTTTATTAATTCTTTGTGCATGAAGTTAGTGTGTGATAGGTAGAAGTCACATGAAAGCTCGGCTTTCTTTGGGCTCGATGGCCCAAGAGGACTTCGAGCTGCGCCAGAGTCGAACTTCAGGCTTGAGCCTGGCTTGAACTTTCAGTTGCTCGCTCACCTCTCTGAACAGGAGACCGACTATCTTCTCTTTCAGTCACAGGCACCTAAAGGTTGATGTTAATCTGTTCTGGGATGGTTATTTTTTTAATAAAAAGTATGGGAACTGTTATTGAAAAATTAAAGAAGACTTCAAACATCTTTCCCAATAGATCCCACCCACTTCAACCTCTGAGGTAATCTAAAAGCCAGTTGCAGACAGAGGAGGCTTTGTTTTCGATTCCATTACTTCTTATGTCTCATGGTGTCGCTATCTCTGCCTAATCAACCCACCTGCAAGGTCCCCATAAAGACATGGGCCTCGATTGAGGAACCATGTGGAATTCCTGGGTGGAATTCCATTTGGGATAATTATAAGAGGTCCAGTCTTATTGCATCCGGATTAACTGGGTGCGGGAACCATGAAGCTGATTTTACTGGCCAGTAAATCTGGAAGGTAAAATCGCTGTGGGAAAAGGCTCCATGCCCAAACCTCAGACAAGGCACCCTGACAGACAACATTCTCCACTCCTTCCTTCATCCTCCTCTCACCCTCCACTCAACCCTACCTTACAACAGCCTCCTACGCACTTCTACCACGGACCCCTGCACTTTTTACCATAAGGTGGTAAATGTGTGTGTTAAGGAAAATGGAATACCATGCAGAATCCCACCTGATAAATCAGGGTCCGCAATGTAATTCCCCATTCCATGGAGTTTAACTTGTAATTGCATGGTACTGGTGAGTTGTTACCTGCTGGTGTGGAATTAGCACCCAGCTAGTACCATGCTGTTGTAGTCCTGTAACAGCAGCTTTAACTTTAATAACAGACAGAGAATGCAGATTACATCAAAATATAATAGAGAGAGGTAGTGATATTGTATTGTACTGTCATTTGTGTAATACTTTCCTAACCCTTGAGAGGCCCAAAGCGCAGATTTGGCAGACCTGTTGCTTTGTTTGATATGTTTAATGCTTTGAACCCATCCATAATATCAGGCTCTATTTAAACAGAAACTGAACGAACAAATGATATAGTCTGTCATCAGGTTTTATCAATCATTCTAATTAATTCCGCAGCCCTCCAAAGCCTGTTCACACTCCTGATCCAAGGTAATTGTTGCCATAAGCAGAGTGAATTGTGGGTGCTGAAGGCCCGGTTGTACTCTGAAGCTCATATGGCTTGTTCCTTCCACATGGCCTGTTTTGGGGCTTCTTGGATGCTCTCTTTGGCCTCATAATTACCTGAATCTGTACCTCCGTAGGAAGGGCAGCTCCCTTCATGTCTGTGCACATTTTTAGCCCCATATTCGGTTTGGTGTGAATTGTATATAGACCAATCTCTCCATAGATGGCTGGTATTGGGTTGTATGACTGTGCCCATCCTCACACTTCCCTCCTACAGCCATGGCAAAGCACAGCTACGCACTTGTTTATGACACAGTTTTAGAAATATCCGCCACCGAAACACTTCAAACATAGGCCAGACTACACTTACACACTTCTGTCCTCCAATTACATTATAATGCTTAGGCAACATTTCTCTCACTCATTTTCCCTTCAAGTTCACACAGAGGCATAACAATTGAACTTATTAGGAGCCTAACTCTGATCCTGATACATTATATCAAAAAACTCCCCATGAACAGCTACACAAATGTGCTTTGGTTTATTGTAAGGAGTATGAACCACTGTAGAAATACAACTACAATACAATAGAACATATTCAAACCTACAGCACAGCAAGGCCATAATAAGGGCAGTACTAAGCCAGCAAATCTTTATTGATATAACCCATCCCTGCTTTCTTTAAATGTATGTACTTTAATTAGACCTTGTGTCAAAGCTGTATTTATTGTATTCCGATCCACGCACAAATGGATGTTTTCACACAAATCGGAACTCTGCATTGTGCGTCAATTACCATACACTGCAATTTTTTTCCTGACACGTCATCAGAAAACGTGCGAGGAAATCTATCAAGATAAAATGCTAAGACATAAATGCAAAACATATATTGTTTGTTGTGTGTAAACACTGACTTCATGTGTTTGGCTTCCTTCTGATGTGTGGAAATCAGAAGTTAATTGTTTACCCATTAAGTACCCCATGACAGGGTAACAGTAATTACTGTGTGCACAAATTATCACCAAAATTCTATATCACCAAAATTCTACATATCTTGCAACCATGGCCTTAGTCTCCAAATCTATATTTGTGCTTTCTTCATGATATCTGTACAGGTACATAGCTTACAATATGTTAGTCTCAGTTTGGGGTTATCCAGCTCACCTAATTTGTCCGGTTATCTACCTTTTGTAACGTCATAGCTTGTAGTAAATCTCCACCTCTGTCTTTGTCCTGACAATAAGAGAGAGAGAGAGAGAGAGAGAGACACAATTGTGTCCCTGGTAATGTACATCCCTAAGTAGCGGAACCCTTCCATGGAAATACGAGCTGCACAATCACTGGGCAGCTGCGGTGCTTGCCCATAGCCTCCAACGGCCTCCGTGCCTTGTGCCACGCCATGCTACAATTCACTGTCACCTGAGCCAGGGGATCAGCGTAGAGGAGCCATATCCATACCATGAAGCGCGGGCCAAAGCCCAGCTTGGTCAAGACCTCAAGCATGAAGGTCCACTCAAACGTGTCGAAAGCCATTCGTGCGTCAAGGGAGAGTACAAGGACGTCCGTCCTCTTTAATTCCAGCTGCGTGGCTGAGGACCCCATGGAGGCTGCGTAAAATAAGAGAGGTGTTTCATGTCGGCATGAAGCCACTGTTTGAAGTATTAGTCTTGCCTCTATTGGTTAACCTGTGAGCCCCCCTAACCCGACCCCTCCCCCCCCCCCCCAATCTTGCGTCTAGTTGTGCTCCTGGTCTGGATCGTCGAGAAGAAGCAGAAGAACAAAAAGAGGATGAATGGGAGGAGATGGGCATCTGAAGCATGAAAAGCACATTCTACACCCAAAACCCCCTCTGGGAATGATTTCTAACCACTTCAGATAGGTAAAGCAGAAAAACATCTCCTATTCCTTTAGACTAGAATTCTTGTTCGACTAGAAACCCTTCACGGTCTGTTGTTGAGCATACATGGGAGGCTGGATGGAGCATGCCTGATGAAAGTTTCATCCCATGCAGACTTTGATGCAGTCTAATGGAAAGAGCGAGGCCTAATATAATACCCCATTGTGGCCCAGGGGAAATCAACCCCATAATTTGTATAGTGCTAAGAATCGTAGGCATCTAAGCACTTGGAAAGAAAATAGCAGCATATTCCAATCACTCGATGCTTTCCTGAAAGGGAGTAATTCTTCATTGTGACTTAATTGGTTAGGGAGGCTAATCCAGAGAGTGTTTATCTGAGTCAGGAAGTCATGACCCTCTTGCTATTTCGTGGAGGGACCTGCTTGGATTGAAGATAGAGATACCGTTGCTCTGATATTCTGGAACAGAGCCAAAGATAAACTTGTGGGTTAGTGTTGCATTGACCGGCAGCCATCACATAGATCTCAAAGTTGATTTAATGCAAATAATATATTGAATATTCGACTGCAGAAGTCTGTGTCCCATGTATCTAGGAAGTGGTATTTTTAGTGGTACATTCAAGTAGCAAATTACAGTAATCAATGTATGCACGAATGAACTTGTCTCTGATCACCTTCCGATAGCAGCTTAAGTTGATAATGCGAGGATGCTACTATGGTAGGGGCCTGCTGCACATGTACGTCTTTGAGTCAAACTTAACGACTAATGCTGTTTTTGGTACGGAAAACCAGAGTGGGAGGACCAGACTCTCTGATTCTGGCTGGCATTCCCACATCAAAATCTGGCCATTGCAAGTTAATGAGCACAGAATGGCGGAAAGCCTGTGGATACTGTTTTACTGGGTCCTTTTATGCAGGTATACCCAATTTTGAGCCCTTTTCTGTTGCAATTTACCACATGCTTGGAGCCGAAAGGAGCACACCTCTGGTAATTATGAAACGCATCCTCTGTATATGCAATATCTTTTCACTCTCTACTCTTTGCTACAGTGCTCTGTTAAGACATTCAGCATGGATAATCTCCACTTTCTGACCGCAGATTTCTTACCTTGTGAATCTCCCCAGGCATGCCAGACTGTATCTGCAAACTCCTTGCAGTAGCTCCTGCCTGTCAGCAGGTGGCACCACCGGATTGATGTGTGACTCCATCCCGACTCCGGGACGTGTTGATAGGAATATATTTGCACCTGTAATAATGGTGAGACAGGGCCTACTCAGGTAAAGTACCTACTCGGTGCTCCATTGCGCCCCTGCTCTGTTATGTTGTGCATGTTTAATCTCGATTGTTTTCTAGTAACATGTAAAGTCATCTGGTGTGGGTGCACCATAGAAAAAAAAAAGATAAATGACAAAGAAGCTAGCAAATCTGTGAAAGATCCAGCACTGTAGAAGAAATAGTTAAGTACCTATTACTACAGTTCTCCACTGTTGGTATCCTTTTTTTTTTTTTTTTTTTTTTAAGTTTCAAAAACCTTTATTAAAATAAGAAAAGATACAAAAAGACAAAATAAGACTTAATGCACAGCTATCTGCCTACACCCACATTGTGGCCGGCATCGTAGTAGCATTTGTGTGTAGGCAATACTGGAGGAGGGTGGGGAGATACACAGCAAGCCGCCTACAACCCTCTCGGGCCGGCCGCGTTATGAGGATAAGGTAGGTATGTAAACAGCAAGTGTGTTATACTCAGGCTGCATAGAATTCTGGCGGAGTGCTTTCATTAAGACAATAAGAACAATTGAGAGAGATGCATACACCAATATACAGAAACCATCAGATGTAAGACATAAATTCTGACCGGGTTTAGACGTTTAGTGTAGTCGGAATGTCTTCTTCAGTGTCCCGTCACAATTATTAGGGGATATGCGCAAGGGCGAGGGTGCCAACTCCGTCAGGGGGGGGTGCCATGCGTCTAATGTGACGTTGTGTCGTCTTCGTCTGCTGTATGTTCTAATAGATAAGTGTGTAGTGGGCCCCAGATGTCTCTTGGTCGTGATGAGGGGAGTTGAAGGTCGGCATATGTATGTAGTTGTTCTTGACAATAGATCAGATCATGCATCCAGTCTTTAAATTTCGGCGCCCGTCCCCTGCCCCATCTACAAGCAACTTTCCGTTTGGCTAGAAGGAGCGCAAGGGAGGCGTACCTGCGTATGTTTATTGCGAGGAGTTTAGTGTATCCTAGTAGGGCAGTGAGGGGATCAGTAGGGATATGGACTCCCGTCATGAGGTCTGGTGCAGTCAGGACCGCCGCCCAAAATCCCTGTACAGGAGGACAGTCCCAGGCCAGATGCATAAAGTCCGCTCCCTCACGTCCGCAGCGTTCACATCGAGCGTTATCTCGTAGCTTCAATCTGTGCTTGCGTGCGGGAGTGTAATACAGGCGTGTACGTATTTATAGTGAATCATACGGTATCTACTGCTAGCGGATATTTCGCCCGTTTGTCTATAACAAAATGTCCATTGTTCCTCAGTTAGAGGGTATCCCAATTCCTCCTCCCACCGCTGACGAGCCAGGGGGGGACCATATTCCCTAACATTCTGGACCGTGCGATATAGAAGTGACAGCACATGTGCGGGGGTGTCCTGTTGCAGTAACGCATGGAGTGGGAGCATGGGTGGGGGCTCTAGGGGAAAGGTGGGCGTAAGAGATCTTGTTTTGTCGGAGCCTTATATAGTAGAAGCGTTCTAAGGGGGTGGGATTGACATCCTTAAAGAATTCCTCAGAGGTATTAAATGTTCCTTTAGTGTATAAATGGCCCCAGGTGTGGATGGAAAGTTTACGAAGGAGTCGACGGCAGCCGCCTTCCTCCGTAACCGGGATGTCTTTCCGCCCAGAAAGGGGCAGAAGCGGAGAGTACATTAGTGTGGTTTCTGTAGCTTTGGCGAGGTCGTGCCATGCGCTGACGGTGCACTGGACGGTGGTGGAGGCCAGATAGTGCGGGACCGTTGGGATGCTAAGATATGCGGTGCTTGGGATGGGATTCATATATCCATCTTCTATTGCAAGATGTGGCATAAAAGGAGGGGGTTTCATCCAATATGTGGCATAGTGTGCCTGCGCGCAACTAAAGTATAATTCCATGTCTGGAATAGCGAAGCCTCCGGCTTCGAACGGTGTGTAAGTATGTCCCACCGAAGCCTGGCTTGTTTACCCCCCCATGTGAGTCTAATGAGTTGAATCTTTATTGCGGAAAAGAAATGCCGGCTGGGAGCGTACGGGATATTCACAAAGAGATATAAAAGTTTAGGTAAAATCACCATTTTAATTATAGCCGTTCTGCCCGCCATGGACAGGGGCATCGCGATCCAGCGTGTTATTTTATCAGTGATAGAGTCCAGTGCCCGTCCATAGTTAGCCCGCATAAGTTCCTCGCGGCTGTGAGAAATGATTATCCCCAAGTAGGTGAGAGTGTCAGGGCTCCAATCAAGAGGGAAGTCCGGATGGAATTTTTGTGTAGCAGCAGTAAGGGGATAAATCTGGGACTTGTTCCAGTTGATATTCACTCCAGCCAGTTGTCCAAACAACAGAAACAGGCGAAGAATAGGATTTAAGCTCATCTCAGGGTCACGCAGATAGAGCGTGATGTCGTCTGCATATAAGGATATTAGTATTTGCCGTTCCGGGTAGATTATGGCATATTCGCGGTAGTGTTGTCGGATTTTAGCAGCCAGGGGTTCTACTGCTAGGGCAAAAAGGAGGGGGGATAACGGACATCCCTGTCTGGTGCCCCTGCCCAGTGGAAATGAGGAAGAGCGGAGCCCATTTACCATTACAGTGGCACGGAGGCCGGTGTAGAGCAGGGTGATCCAATCCAGAAAGGGGGCCGGAAATCCCATGCGCACCAGGACATATGAGAGATAGTCCCATTCTAGGGAGTCAAATGCCTTGGTGGCATCTAGGAACACAGCAGCCGCATTAGCGTCCGGATCGATGTCATGCATCAGTGCAAATAGGGTTTGCAGGTTGTGGGCCGTACTTCTGGTGGGAACAAAGCCCGACTGGTCCGGTAGGACCAGCACCGGCATCAGTGGACGGATGCGGTTGGCAATGAGTTTGGCTAGGATTTTAGCATCTGTATTTATAAGGGATAAGGGACGGTATGAATCTAAGTGCGAGGGTGGTTTGCCGGGCTTAGGCAGAGAAATTATGAGCGCTTCGCGCATGGAGGGGGGAAGGGCGCCAGTCTCTCGGGCTTCCTCAAGTACATGTCTCAGTTTCGGAAGCAGTAAGTGCCGGTATGTTTTATAAAATTCGGCTGGGAGGCCGTCTGGGCCTGGAGCCTTTCCGGATTGTAGCTGCATAATTGCAGAAGTGATCTCTTCGTCTTCGTGGTGTGCCAGGAGAAGCTCTCTTTGACCATCTCCCAACCAGGCTATGGTGGTGTCCTCAAAAAAGGGATCAAAGTCTGCCGGTGAGAGGTGTACAGTGTCCTATAAAACCTTCTGAAGGCGGCGAGTATGTCGGAAGAGTTTGTGTGTGTCTGACCATCCTCGTCCTCAATAGCAAGCACTGTGTTAGTAAATCGAGGGGTCGAATAGTGGAGGCCAGAGCCCGCCCCGGTCTATCCCCTCGCCATATCGGCGAGCTGTGTGATATTTCCCTCTGAATTTGCACTCTCGTTCCGCTGTTTCCTGATATTCAGTGAGCAATGCGCGCAAGTGCGCTCGCAGTGCAGGGGAGGGTGTGTCTTGTATATGTAGTTCGGTCTGTTTTATATCTGCCTCCAGCTTACGAAGTGTATTGCGGATATCTTTGAGTACTCCTCCACTCTTGGCCATACAGATTCCCCGCATGGTGACTTTGAAAGCTTCCCATATGGTAGAATATTGCGAGACCGAGCCTTCATTATGGAGGAAGAAGTCAGTTATCTCTTGCTCTATCTCCGCCTTAAAAACTGGGTCGAGAAGCGACTGCGGATTGAGGCGCCAGGATAGGCATGGGGGTTCCGTCTGCGGTGGGCTGAGAGACAATAGGACCGGGGAATGATCGGAGAAGATACGAGGAATGTGATGCCCAGGTCGCTAGGCCCCTGTCCACCAGCCAGTAGTCAATAAGTGACCAGGAGGAGTGAGCAGTGGAATAACAATACCCCTGACGATCCAGCGGGCACTGTGCTCTCCAGGGGTCCACCAGGGCTTGATCTTCAACAATGTTTTTCAGAGCTAGGTGTGCAGCAGTGTAATGGTGTGGTTGTGGGTGTGATCTATCTAAGTGTGGGTAGATAGTAACGTTGAAGTCCCCTCCCCATATCAAGTATGTGGTGCCGATGTCTTGGATTTTACCCCATAATACCCTATAGAAATCCGGATCATCTGTGTTCGGGCCATAACAAGACGCCAGCGTAATAGTTTGCGTTAAGAGCCTACCCCATAAGAGAGTGTAGCGGCCCCGTGGATCTGCGTAGGAGCCGAGAGGGGTATACGGGAGTGTGTGTTTAATAAGGATTGAGTTCCTCGCGAATAGGAGGAGTAGCATGAGAAACCTCTATGGCTAGCCCATCGAGCGGCAAAGGAGGGGGAGACGTGAGGAGGCAAGTGAGTCTCTTGAAGCATGGCACAATGAATGTCGTGTCGGTCCAAATATGCAAGAATGTGACGGCGTTTGCGGGGGTCCCCCAGCCCGCGCACATTCCACGTCAGAAAGTTATATTTGAGTATGTTAGGTCGGGATTCCATCGTGCGGTCAGTAGATTAAAATGATCGTGTGTACCAGCTTATGTCATTGTGTGTCGCATCCACATCTCATCGCAATAGCGTAGAACAATACTTAAAAAAAACATAACATTTCCCAACCCCGCCCTCCACCCACAACAGCAGTCCCAACCTGCCGTGACCATTACCCCCCCCCCTCCCATCCCATGTCAAACAATTTAGTCCCAACCGGGGACTCCGTAATAAACTAAATCCCATTGCAGTAAAGTGTAGGGTTCACCTGGTGGGCAGCGGCCAGAGGGCGACCAGGTGCTCCTCGCAGGAGCGAGGGTGTTCGGGGATAATGATGGTAGTCCGGCATGGTTAGAGTACGGCATAGGCCATCGTTATGGACAGTGTTAGCCCATGAAGGAGGGCCGGCCTCTCGCAGAAATGCAAATATTAGTTACCTGTTGCCAGCTTCCCCATCACTGCTCCATGAGAATGAGTTCCATTCAGACACACTCTCCCTGCAGATTCTCCCTCCAGGAGTTGCGGTCTGATGAGGATGGATGTGCTAGCGTCTAATCCGCTATGGCGTGTCATTGTTAGTGCACTGTAGGAGCTATACGGTTTGGTAGACAAGGGGATGTAGCATAGTGTCTAGCTGGTATGGAATTAATATGAGGTGAGTTGCCGGCACGTGTGCATGAGGCGGCTAGATCCAATACTCCCTTCTGGCGGTGTAGGAGTGTCTCAGGGTCAGCAGAAGAACCAACGGCAGAGACAGGGGTCTCGCTGCCATATTATGTGAGGCTATTCAATGTCAGATGTGCCTCCCTGTTCGTCCGCCTGGTTTCTCGGGGATGAGCGGCCTTCCTGTGACTTAGGTATAGTTTTTATGAAATCCAGAGCGTGTTGAGGATTGGTAAAGAAGTGTGGACGTTCCTGAGAGATTATTCTTAAACGGGCTGGGAAGAGCATAGCATATGGGATGTTGAGTTGTTGGAGTTTCTTCTTGACTTGGAGGAACTTCCGCCTTTGCTCCTGTACAGCCATGGTGAAATCGGGAAAGATAGAGATCTCCATCCCTTGATAGTCGAGACGTCCTTTTTCTCTGGAGAGCCGGAGGGCTGTGTCCCTTTCGCGGTAATTTAATACCCTTCTATGATGGGTCGCGGGGGGGCCCCCGGAGGAGGGCGGCCCGCCAGCGAGCGGTGCGCCCTTTCCACCACAAGGATTGATGAGAATGCTTCCCTGCCGAATAGGGTGATGAGCAGCCTTTCAACGTACATCTCCATCTTTCCGGTGGCTGTTGACTCTGCCACTCCCAGGATGCGGAGGTTGTTCCTCCTCGAACGGGATTCCAATTCTTCATTCTTGGCAGCTATGACTTTCAGTACTTTGTCCATGTCAAGGGTGTGACTGGTGGTGTCATAGGGTTTCTGCACATACAGAGCTATGCACAGGATAATAGGACCTCGGAATATAGTGGTGAGCCAACCATAGACCTTAGCACCCAAAACCCCAACCCAACTAGCCTTAGCGTCCCATTAGCACCAATGTACCAATGATTAGACAACCCAGAACACGGTATCTCTCTCTCAGGACTCGCAGAGGCAAGAACACTCTTTCGTCACACTCGTACCTGTCCACAACGTGCGTAATAAGAGACACTGTATAGTTCAAAATGTTTATTTCAACTTACGTGCTCTAAGATACAGTACACGTGTCAGTACTATTATCATAATGCATATGAATAATATAATCAGCATGGATACAACTCCATAGAATACAAACGGGGAAAGCATCTCATAAAGCAGTGGATATATGTCTAACTAACATTACCACCCTCCCCGTGCTGTAAGCTAGTTTATTATAAAAATAGAAGACCTCTGGGCTTTGACTAGCGAACCCCCATACCTCAGTCTCTAGATGCAAAACTACATCAGCAGACAATCGCAGCTCTTCTCCCTGGAAAGGTTGTCTCCAAGTGTGTCTAGAGCGGGCAAACCGCAATATTAAAAGCACACTAATTTCTCCATGGCAGCTGTACATAGTGTTATGTCTAGGTGCGAGGGACAGGCCAAATCAGCAAGAACAAGGAAACGTTGTTATTCGACCTTGTACATGTTGTGCAGTCTGAGCCCAAAGTGAACAGGAGAAAAGGTGAAAGATAGAAAATGCCAGACAGTGCTAAAAGAACTTGGCAAGAGCAGAGGTCGATAGAACAACGGTTCAGAGTAACGTGTGCAAAGAAAAGCAGTATGGCAGCCAGGCCTAAGACAACCCAGCAAGGCAGGCCAGGGCCAGGCTGCCGCAAACCACAAGACACCCTCCCCTGGACAGTCCATCGGACAAGACAAAGGACGAAGACAGAGTTCAAATGGGCCGAGCAGAACAGAAATGTCGATAGGTCACGCAGTCACCATGAGGGAGAGGGACAAAAAAAAACAAAAAGGCCCAACGAAAAACGAGAGCCAGCGAGGCAGGCCACATCAATCCAGAAACGTAGAAGTGCAGAAAAACGCAATAGCATCCAAGAGGACATCATTGGAAGTGTCAGAAAACATAGACGCCATCCAGTCCAACAGATCAAATGAGCAGGAATGTTCCTCAGAGGAGGGAGCATCCAACAGCAATGCGGGACAGCTTGCGTGATATTCAATATAACTTCGTTGTAGGAGATCCTGAGCAGCCGCCCAGATATCCCATTGTGCCAAAATCCCCAGTGCAGCCGCACGCGTCATAAAGCCAGCAACGGAACAGTCCCGTTCATGGGCCTCTAAGGGACCCACCAACTGAACAAAATCCGGAACAGACAACGACGAATTGGAGAGGCAATAATCCATGGTCCAGGTGAAAGGACAGCGGATGCAAGACATCACAGGTTGCACGCAAGTGAAATACGCAAAGCGAAAAGAAAGGGTGTAGGACACACTGATGGTCGCCAAGGGCAGAACACCGAAGCCAGCCAGAAGTCGCTCACGGAGCAGCTGGAGGCGTTCGGGATCGAGAAGGGCCCAGCGGGGAGCAGCCATTGCGCAGAAAACAGACCAACAGCAAGACACCAGCCGCCAAGGCGAGGATTAATGGGAAACCACCAAAGACGCTAGAAAAAATAGAATGAATGAACGCCGGTATCACACCGAAAATAGTTTGGAAGGTGGACACCAGGCCGGACCCCACAATCTTAAAAAAATGCACTAGACCCTCAGTGTTTGATGCGTTAAAAATACGATGAATTAACTCCCCGAAATGTTAGGGGAAAGTTGGTGTTCAAAAGGGCCTGTATTTCACTGTGGGTACTCGCCACCTGGAGAACGAATGTCTCCCGGGCGGACGTGAGCGTAACCTCCTCATTCAATAATAGGGCCTTTATTCTGCTCAACTTATTGAAGTCTGCCTCCATGGTAGGAATGGAAGGCCAAATAGAGTTATCAACGATGTCGTGAGGGGGAGGAAAAAGCACATTCTTGCAGCAGACAACTCTGTGCGAAACCGTAACAATATACGGAATGCCGGCCTGTAGGCCACAACATTCTTCGTTATTTAAAAGCAAATAGCTACCGTTAGTAAGCAAAGTAAAGGTAGGAGAAATAGCAGGAGCAGGAATACCCTTTAGCACACATGCAAGATTCGGAACTGAAACGCTACAAGCTCCGTGCAGTTTAATATGTTTACAAACAAGCGAATGACCCACAGTTGAATCACAAGACTCCCCGTGAGAAAAACTTCCTTGCCGTCTCTAAGGCATTTATACATGAAAGGCAAGGACCAGAGTTCATGCAGGAAAGCACTACCCAAAGGCTGGAAACGGCCCACAGGATAATGTTTCATGCACGAGCTAAATTCAAACAAGGAAAAAGGTAAAGCGATAACCCCATGAACTAGCCACACAGCAGAATCTAGTTCCGCTACAGAGAATGGTAAAGGATCCACTTTCTCGATATGTAACAAAGTGTAAGATGCATCTTTCATGGACATGAACTGCTGCCTTTCAGTCAAATTAAAAGGCAGAAAAAGGGCAGTGGTGTTCAAGAAATTCCAAGGAACTTTACCTAACTTAAGGGTTTGCAAAGTCCACGCAAACTGCATTACTGAACGCAATTGATTCTGACCATGATACAAAATAGAAACATCATCTTGTACAATATCAACAACAGAGGACACAATATTCTCTAATGTGTAAATGCGGGAAGACAGGGTATTTATACTATTGTCAACAACAGCAAGCACCTTTTCCAAATTTGCTTGGTCTATTTCCCGAAGACGGGAAGCAGCTTCCATTTGTGACAGCTTCCAGAGTTCATTATACGCTTCATAAATGAATCTCTTCGGTCGGGGACCACGAGGTCCCAAGATAAAGTCGGACAGATCAATAGTGCCTGATAGGAGGGACAAATGTTGTTTAACAGAGTCTAGGGACGAATGGTGTAGCCATTGTTTACATAATTTACCAACTGAATACGTGGTGACAGTACGAGAGTCAGCAAATCTCGGATCAGGCTTGTCCTGTCTGTAGCCAGGAACTGTGCCATGAAAACGCAGTTGGCATGCATTCGATGATATGGGCCATGCCAACCAGGGTGACTGTACCAGTGCAGAAACATTAAAGGAGTTGTTTTGAAACAGAGCCTGCAACGCCACAAGGGACATATTAAAACGCAAGCTATCATTTGGAGAACTCGATAAGGAAGGGATGGCTGGCGCATTTAATTGTTTAGTGGTAGCCAACCCCCAACACGTGGTTTGATGAATGGAAGCATTCAGAAACACAATTTGGGCCGGGATAAGGCAAGTAGGGTGCAAAGCCTCGGTGCCCTGCACCTGCCATGGCTTTGAACCCCAGATTGATTTTAAATCCACTGTGTCTTTCCAGTACTCATAACCACCCACCGCCAAGGCGCTCAAAAAGGAACCCGAATAAAGTAATTTGGTGTGGGTCAACATGATTTTTTGAGTCAATGGGGCATTCAATTTAAAATAATAGGACCCAGGGTTCGATCGATTAAAATCAGTGAAATAGGTGAATTTATTTCGAAGAGTCTGGGAGCTACCTGGTAAGGGGTTTGGGCAATGTTCCCATTTAGTGTAGGTAACAGGGCTGCGTAGTGCACTCGGTTTGTGGAGAAAATGGTTGCCCCAATGCTGGTAGCAATACAAATCGGCATAATTCGCAGAATTCATATACAAATCCTCAGCATTAAAGGAAGCATAATATTTTAAATCAGCAAACAATGCTTCAACGGCATGCACATCCCAATCGTCAGAATGAATATTACTTTTTACTACATCACCCATCGAAACTCGAAGGATATTTGGTACATTAATAATTTCTGTCGGGCCATGGATTTGAAAGTTTACCGCATCCCATACGATGCCATCAGCAACTGGAAACGCTGAAATGTTCACAAATGTGTGGTCACGCTTCATGATGTGTGAAGAGGAATGCGGAGCCAAAGTTCCAGCAACACTGTTCACAGCAGAGCGTTCAGGTAAATAGTGACCATTGATGAGTAGAAAAAACACTGTGACAAAGCCAATGGACATGAACAAAAAAATCAAGAAAAGCACCATCCAGATGTATGTCCAGGGTGGAATCAAAAATTGTCCCTAAACCAGGATACAAAAAGACTGAACTTGGACGGGACCGTTGATGAGTTGGAATCCGAGTCAAAGGAATAACGTGTCGGGCTCAGTGGCGTTGTTGGTTGGTGTGCCACCGACTCTGTGGCGGGATAGGTATACTCGTCCTCGTCGATGCAGGGGGAGACAGGGGTTCGAATATATTTTCAGGCAAATCAACCATCTCCATGGTAACATCAGTGACCGTTCGGGCAGGAGTGCCTCGAACACATGTCCGATAAATGGCAGGACAAGAGACCGCTGGTGTGACACTATTCAGGATCGGCCAGATGTTGTAGCTTGACATTTTCCACTGAGATGTATCTGTTCTCCTTGCGACCAGGAAGCGGTGGTAAGATGACTGTACGTGTTCCCTTCAAGCCCAGGACTGGAACCGGTGCACGAAAAGAGGGGCCGAATTCTTTTTTGTTCTCCACCTTCTCTCGAACCAGGTCGCCAATCTTCGGAAGCCAGCCGGCAACCGGAATCTGCAGAGCAGGGTCTGTGGCTGAAGGCAAATGTGCAATTGCAAGTTTGTCTCGGGCTTCTTGTAAGTCCTGTAACATAGTAGAATGGTTATCTACATCAAACTTGGCGGATTGCGCCGCCATGTCTAGACCATCAAGGTCAGGCACAAACATTCGTATGCCAAAGAGCATTTCGTAAGGGGTCCGCCCACCCAGAGGTCTTCTAGGGAGATTATTAAGTGCACGCTGAACGGTATACAAGTGGGCCAGCCAGTTCCTGCCAGTACCTATAACTCTAGCTGTCAAGGATTGCTTTAAGTCACGGTTCATTCGTTCAACGATAGAGTTGCCCTCAGGCCTATACGGAGACGAAAATTTCACCCGCACCCCCAAGGAACCCATTGCGTCCTTGTAAGCCTTAGAGGCAAACGCCGGACCTTGGTCAGAATGGAAGGTGCCGCATGCGAAAATTCCCACAAAGACACGCAAATCCCTGATGACATTTCGAGCGTCAGCACTCCGTTGTGGCCAGACCCAGATGAACCGTGTGCACGAGTCCACTGCCACTAAGATATATTTATAGGCAGTGTCCGAAGAAAATGGACCGCAGTGATCCAAGTAAACACACCCAAAGGGTCTGTTTGAAATTCCGAGCGAGGTCTGTGGTGGTCGTGTAACCGTGGAAGGCTTAATCTGTTGACAAACGTCACAGGAAAGCACATAAGTACGGGTGTCTTTATATAAACCACGCCACCAGTAACGCTGCTGCAAAATGGAAACTGTCGCAGACACACCAGCATGAGCCGAAGCCATGCCTTCGTGTGCTGCCGTTATCAAGGAAAGTCTGCGGTCCGCGTTGGGGATCAGCCGATCACCAACGTCAGGTATTGTTACATAAGGAGCCTGATCGGGACCTAACTGGTAAGAATATTTGGAAGGGAAACCCCTAGGGTAATTCGTTCCTTCCTTTGTTGCAGCAATAGCTGCCAAGATATCAGTGTCTATTTTAGACATGGATCTAGTAACTGCTGCTACTGAACACGTGACTACTGCTGATCTGGCAGCTTCATCTGCCAGACTGTTACCAACAGCGTGTGCGCCCACCCGCTGATGGCCTAGGGTGTGAACCACCTGTGTGAGCGGCAGACGTTGTTGTAATTCTGCCACTCGAACCCAAAGCATTTTATGCTTGATTGTGTTGCCTTTAGCGTCTCTATAGTCGTTTTGCGACCAAAAGAACAGATTGTCATTGTATGATTGAACACAGTAGTATGAATCGCACACAATTAAAGTGGTCACGTCAGGATTGACGAACTCAAGCGCAAGCACCAACGCGCGCAACTCGGCCAATTGTGCGGTACTGTCCCCGAGTGTCTGAGTGTGCACCACAGTGGATTTGAACTTCCCGTTCACAAACGTACCCGCAACAATAGCACATGCGGCTGAATAAGCATGCTTGGAACCCGTGGCCGGTTGTGCCGAACCATCGGTGTAGATCACACAGTCGTAATCCTCAAGCGGCAATAAAGACAGAGGAGGAGGATGAACGAATTCATACTGTAAGAACTCCTGAGTCTGAAGAGAAGAATCGAATATGAAAGTGACATCCGGAGACGTCAACGAGGTTGCCCATTGTATCCAACGGGGGTGCAAAGCTTTAGAGTTCGGTACACTTGCTTTGGTCACTGCCTCTAGAGCAGGATATGGTGTTACCACCAGAATGCGTTTTCCCTGTGCCAGTGCGCGCTCCTTTAGAATCGCCATTTGCACTGCTGTCAGAACTTTTTCCACAGATGAAAACCGCATTTCTGCGGAAGTGTACAGATGTGACTTGTATGCGATGGGTACTGTATCACCTTCATTAAAGGTTAAGTACGTGAAACCCACTGCCCCTGGAATGATTCTAATCACCAGGTTTGTGTGGTTATCACGTGTCAAAAGATATTTAGACTCAAGAAGGTCAGTCTGTAAAGACTGTAGAATGGAGGTATGCTCCGGAAGCCAGCAAGACTTCGAAAAGGTAGGTTGTATCAAGGCATACAGTGGCTTGATACGCTGGGCGTATTCGGGAATGTATGTACGTCCGAAGTTCAAAAAACCCAGCAATGACTGAAGCTTCTTCAGATTAGTAGGAGGGCACAGAAGTGCACATTTCTCCAGAAAATGGGGGGCTAAGCCCTTACCTTCATTGTTGAGCTCGTAGCCCAAGAACAAAACGGTAAATTCAGCGATATGAGATTTGGCAAAGTTAATTTTGTAACCTTGAACCGCAAATTCAAGAATAATGCGGTCTACTCGGGTTAGATGCGGAAACAATTCGTCGTCCGTCAGATAAATGTCATCTACGTACGAACAGGCGTCTGGATCGATGCCGTCTAACAAAGAGACAACACGAGCGGCGAATACGCCTGGACTATTCTTGTAGCCCATAGGAAGACGCCTGAATTTGAACATTTTACCACCGGAAGTAAAAGCGCTCCATTGGCCACTCTCCGGGGCTAAGTTGTGCGTGTAGAATCCATTTGAAAGGTCAAGGGTCGTTTTGTATTTTTTACGAACAAGACTGTCTACAAGCGCAGAACTATGGGTGTTTTGCACCGCAAAGGTCCGACAATGAGAGTTCAAATGCCGGTAATCCAAAACTAAGCGGTACGATCCATCGGGTTTAGAAACCGCGAAAAGGGGATTGTTCATAGGTGATACACAGGGTTCAATTACTCCCTGATATTCCAACTGAGTCAGAATTTCGGAAACGGGGCCTTTGGCTTCACGTTTTATGGGATATTGGGGTTGTGGCTGCGGTAGTGACCGCAAAGGTATTTCATGGGGGGAGAATCTTCGTCCCAACCCACGTGGTTGCGGTATAACGCAGGAGCTAGGGACACAGCCCACTCAGCTGCCAGAGCCTCCGCTTTGTCCTTTGGGACATGTCGAGAAAAGCTCGGAAGGATTACCTCCTCCCCCTTACTCGCAGCAAGAACGAATGGGGGTGGCCAATCCACCTCTGCTAACAAAATGTCATATGAAGAGGTTAGATTTTCCCAAAAATCCCTTTAATTATACGCTGTATATCACCTTCGATTTGAATGACAATATTAAACAGTCTATCAGGGGGTGCCACTCTGGTGTCAGCTGTCTCGACAGTAATGAATGTTTCAGTTGCTGTCGCCTCCATATGAGGACGTAGCGCCTCCCACACTATGGTAACTTCTGCGGCGCTGTCTAGGAGGGTTACTGCCCACGTCCAATTCAGGAGCCTCGTTCTCACCGTCTGTGGCATATTTCGCTGTTACAGCGGCAACTTTCTTCTTCTGAAATTGTGGTCGAAAACGTTGAAAGTCTTCTGCTTTTCCTCTGACTTGTTGTCGAGGTTGGTCTCGTCCCTGGGGAGCCTCTCGGTCCCTTCCTCTATCCTGGCGGTCTCCTCCACCGGCCTGTGACGAAGTCTGTGCCTGTGAAGAACGAGGAGAACGCGCATCAGGGATCTGAAACCTATCCGGTGATTTAATTCTCGCTCTATCGCGTAAATCATAAGTGCGTTCAGAAGAAACTGAAACCGGGGATGCGCCTCTCGACCCCGGCTTCTTTTGTTGCTTACCCTGTTTTTTCAGCCTCCAGCTCTTTTTAGTGAAGACTGGTTTCTCATCTTTCTCAGATTGAGATTTGGTTTGTTGTTGTTGTTGCGATTGTGTTTGCTGTTTTGCAAAAGGCTTGTTGCCCAGGCTATTTCTACCAATAGTTTTGTAAGCCTGGGTAATAATTTTCGGTAATTCGCGAGGCCTGTCCAATTCTGGGACCAGAGCCAAAGCGTTCGCTACTTGAAAGTTCACTGCATCGCCCTTGACATTCGCAAGGATCAGCTCAGCTACTACTTCAAACACTCCCACCAGTCTCATCCCTAATTCCACAGCCGCTTCAGGGCCATGTTCATCCTGTACTTTTTTAATTACGGAGGGGAGAACCGTCATGGAAGGAGTACCAAAACATTTAGAATATACTGCTGCGAATACCTTACCCCAGTTGTCGCATGCTGTCAACTCGGGAATTAAGTCTTTTGGCAAACTAATCGTTAAAATACGGTGTTTATCCACTGGGGTTGTGTGTGGAAAAACTGCCTCCAACTGGTCAAATTTTTCTGCAAGCCAATAAGGAAAGTCGTCCTTATTTTGTGGACGTTTGCCCATCACTGAGTTCACCATTACAGGACTTATGGTAACTCCGGCTGCACCAGTTGGATGGCCTGCAACTCCAGGAGGGGCTCCCTGGATGTTGCCTGTAACATATTGCACTAGGGCTCGATGCACTCGCACCAAAGCCGAATACATGTTGCGCAGTTCCGCGACTGGTATTGTCATATATCGCGGATGTGGGGTGTACCCGGCCAAAACAGGCCAAGTGGCCCCATCAATAGACAAGGGGCCTAAACGAACCGTGGTAGTCGGTTGGGGGAGGGCGCCATCAAACCAAACACGGTGTTGCCACGCCGTGAGCGGTACCTCAAGACAAGAATAAGGTATATAGTTATTAGGAACTGCAGTGGCTGTATATTCATGGAACAAATCGTCAGTCCCATCCACTGCAGGAAAAGTGATCCATGAGTAGAACACCTCGAAGTGGTAAGCCGGATCGGCTTGTACCACAAAGATCAGGTCAACTCCAGTATCTGGCACTCCATACACCCGTAAGTGTGTTCGGAGTGCTCCGCGGCTATGTGCCGCTATTTGAGTAGCCATATACGGCTAGAAAATATCGACAATCTAACAGGAGGCAGCACAACTAGGGTTTTAATCAAGAAACCTTTTTTATCAACTTCAAGCTTGAAAGAACCTACAAAAACTTCAATATAGGAGGTATCACCGTCACACACGCTTCCGGAAACGTATGTGAGGGGGTTGTGGACAAGCACAAGTACTACTCAAGCGTCTCGCAGATAAGCGGCCCCACTCGTTGGTCGCGCCATGTCATAGGGTTTCTGCACATACAGAGCTATGCACAGGATAATAGGACCTCGGAATATAGTGGTGAGCCAACCATAGACCTTAGCACCCAAAACCCCAACCCAACTAGCCTTAGTGTCCCATTAGCACCAATGTACCAATGATTAGACAACCCAGAACATGGTATCTCTCTCTCTCAGGACTCGCAGAGGCAAGAACTCTCTTTCGTCACACTCGTACCTGTCCACAACTTGCGTAATAAGAGACACTGTATAGTTCAAAATGTTTATTTCAACTTATGTGCTCTAAGATACAGTACACGTGTCAGTACTATTATCATAATGCATATGAATAATATAATCAGCATGGATACAACTCCATAGAATACAAACGGGGAAAGCATCTCATAAAGCAGTGGATATATGTCTAACTAACATTACCACCCTCCCCGTGCTGTAAGCTAGTTTATTATAAAAATAGAAGACCTCTGGGCTTTGACTAGCGAACCCCCATACCTCAGTCTCTAGATGCAAAACTACATCAGCAGACAATCGCAGCTCTTCTCCCTGGAAAGGTTGTCTCCAAGTGTGTCTAGAGCGGGCAAACCGCAATATTAAAAGCACACTAATTTCTCCATGGCAGCTGTACCTAGTGTTATGTCTAGGTGTGAAGGACTGGCCAGATCAACAAGAACAAGGAAACGTTGTTATTCGACCTTGTACATGTTGTGCAGTCTGAGCCCAAAGTGAACAGGAGAAAAGGTGAAAGATAGAAAATGCAGACAGTGCAAAAAGAACTTGGCAAGAGCAGAGGTCGATAGAACAACGGTTCAGAGTAATGAGTGCAAAGAAAAGCAGTATGGCAGCCAGGCCTAAGACAACCCAGCAAGGCAGGCCAGGGCCAGGCTGCCGCAAACCACAGGACAGTGGTGGCACTGACCGTGTCCTCCAGATCGGATATACGTCTTTCAGCCTCAGCGAGACAATCGTCATGTTTTTCAACTTTGTGGGTAAGGCCATCCATTCTGGCTGTCATAGAATCCATTTTGGACTCTATAGATGTGAGGCTCGACTGCATTACCAGCAGCAGGTCTTTCAGATCCGCCGTTGAGGTGGTTGGAGCCTCCGCACGGTCATCATCTGGCTCCGATTGAGAGCGGGAGGTCTTCCGGGTATCAAAGGTTAATTTTGGTTGTCTACCGTCAGGTTTACCCATGGTTGGTGGATTGAATAGTCCCAGACCGTGCCGAGGCCGAGGGAAGTCTGCGCTGCGCTCTAGGCGGAGGTGTTGCACAGGTTATGGCACGAAGCAGGAGCGCCGCCCGGTTTGTCAGCTGGGGGGGGGTAGGCCACGCGTGTTCCTGGCAGTGTTCCCCGTACGCAGCCCCAGTGGTGCAGGCTCCGTGTGAGTAATGCGGTAAATCCTCCCCGCAGCGGGTGGTATCTGCCGTCCGGCAGTGTCAATGCGCGGAACACGGGCGACCGTTTCGGCTCGTCACCGGTCGTGCCTCAGTCCGCTCACAGTGCTCCACCAGCCGCCGCTCCTATATTCGAGCCCCCGGTGTTTTCAGCAGTGGAGTCGCGGAGAAGTAGAAGCCTTTATTGAGTGCTAACATACAGGCATATTGTGGTGCCCCGTGTAGTGTTTCCTGTTTAAAGCATTTCGTGAGAGCGGAGCAGAGATAGTGCAGCCCCCCCCGCTCGACGGCTAGGCCGCAGGAGGGTCGGATCCAGCAGGGAGAAGCGGCAGCTTGGGTTCACCCCCCGGTGCGGGAAGCAGAGATTCACCCCACCCCTCCGGAGCCAGCAGGGGCCCTCAGATGGATCCGAGAGCGCGGCGGAAGAAGGTAGGGCCGTGTAGCGTTTTCGGGGCGCGGCCTCATCGAGCAGGACCAGCAGGGTCCAGGCAGCTCCGTAGTGTCCCGTGTGCCGCCGCAGTTGTTCAGCCTCGGGGCCGCCGGCCTCCCCAGAGGGCCGCAGTAGCGAGTCCCGGAGCCTCCAGACAGGGCCACGGGCTGTGCGTGTCGCTCCCCCCGCACCGGAACAGCGGGGCCAGGTGGTACGCGCAGGGGCCACAGCAGCACTCTCCTCCGCCGAGAGGGGCTCCTCCGATCCGCTTCAGGCGTCCCGCTCCGATCGGTTCTCTCTCTGCTTGAGGCCCACGCCACGGCGATCCTCCAGGCAGCAGCCGGCAGCGTCCAGGCGCTACCCAGGGGTCAGCGGAGCAGGCGATACGTGCGAGTCCCGTCGCTGTATAGCCACAGGCCCTCGGTCTCAGCCGACAGCCCTCCTCACCCGTGTGTCAGTCCAGGCCGCGCGGCTCTCCGCCATTGCAGGAAGCGTGGTCAGGGAAAGTCGGCGGTGATTTTTGTCGTCTGTAGGGCGCAGCCCGCTGCCATAGCGGGCTCCTGATATGGAGTGGAAGCTGACGGAGCTTGGGGAGTGGTCACCGTCGCATAATATGCCAGGATAATACGGATTAGTGACGGATCATGTCACATCGGTGCGGCCATCTTGCTTGGCGCCCTCTAGCGCCCCCCCACTGTTGGTATCCTTTATGGAGTAACATGCAAGCCTTCCTCCACCCCTAACAAACTTACAGTTTTTCTTTCAGACACAGATTCTTACATTTCCTAAGTATAGTCAGTCACTCCTGTCCTTGACTGATTTCTGTAATTTAGGCGAATGGGCTCTTTAACAGATGCTGCTTTATTTTACATGCATGCATGTTAATACTGTTGTTTTTCAATATTACTGGGAATTCCCTGCTTGCTGATGAGGAATAATTCCAGCATGTGAATCTTTGAAAGATTCCAATGTTGAACCACTGTAGTTTCACATAATTCGTACTTTCGATCCTGTTGGACAAAGAAATGGCAAAAAAGCCATGGTGGTAGTCGCCCACAGAAGATCCTTTCTGATTTTGAGTCTATTTTGAGGATCCATACAAAGAGTCCCTAAGGATTAACTGGACAAGTGTCAGAGTGAGGATGCTGACATTAACATTACATCACTGACCCCAGAGGGCCCGATTACGATGAGGGTCGGAAAGCCTCCGACAGCAGGTCGGAGGTTTTCCGAGCCTCATCACGGTTTCAGTTTTGACCGCTGCATTACGAAACTGAAACCAGACAGTCATTCCGGCTGGATTACGACGGAGTCAAGGAGCCCATCGGCCAGTCGGAGACCTGCATGTAATCCCAGTGGACTGCGTTTCCGCCGTTGGCATTACGATGTTGGTTTCCGACAGGCTTTCCATGCTAGGCTTTTAGACATGGAAAGGCTGTCAGAAAGTGACATTAGGGGCCCCTCCGGTTGGGGGCCGAGGGGGCACCTATGGTGCCACCCTTTTGAATCCCTGCACCGTGTGGCAGGCACCATAAGCTGCCTGCCGCACAGTGCGGAAATTCACAAAAAACTCCCATTACTCTATAGTAGCTTGTGCTCCGGCTGCAGCACAAGCTACGATAAGGAAACAGGAGTTTGCATTGTAATTATGTATGCAGAACTACCGTCCCACCGCCCGACATCGTAATAAGGCCCAAAGTCATTGTGAAAAGTCCATGTGTCACACCAAGAACAAGTGTAGCAAATGAGCCCCGCCCAGCAAGAGAGCAGTAAGGGTGCAGTATGTAGATGGTGGTGAATTGTGGAGCGCACACAAATATATTACTAAAGCATGGTGTGGTTACTCATTGTCATTTGCGAACAGCACCTTTCAAATGGAATGGCCACTAACTTTACACAGATATAGTTTTACTAATAAAACTATATAGAGCATAAACCATAATGTATGGGAATCGTATTTCAGCACATATTTGCCATCTGGGCATCACCAAGTAAAGTGTCCTGATTTGCTTTGATCCTTTTAAAATCTTTGTTTCCATCACATTTCATAATTAACGAAAAGCGCTTAATTTGTGTTTTCCTAAGAGCTGACATATTTGAAATATCAATACAGTTCTTTTAAAGGTATTTATATTTTGTTGTGTGTAAGAAAAAAACAACATCCTCCAGCGTTCCATTTCACACCAGCAAGATTTCCATATTGTTCACTTTAAAAATCCTCCCACTTTGCAATCAGAAAAGAAAAGTAAACACTATTACCCACATTACAAGAAAAAGCAGCAATTTGTTGAAAGACATAAACTGACATTTGACCTCAGTCTTTAAACGCACACCAAATGTGATAAGATGAAAACAAAATTTAAAAGGCATATTTATTGCTCATTTACTTTCGGAATTCCAGCACAGTTGTTATGGGGGTGCTGCAGCACCCCCAACGCTCCTACATCCAGCGCCTGTGGGTTAACCAGAAGAACCAATCCACTTATTCCTCCTGTTCGCAGAGCAGCACTGTTAGTGGAGAACCTTCTTAAAGACAGAAACAAGCTTGACCAAACATATAAGCACTATTGCCACTGAACTATACCTTCCTTAAGCATGATGGACCCATGTAAGTGGAAGGATAGCTCAAGTCATAATGAGCTGGTATGAAATAACTACAGACAAGTAGGTGCTAAGGATTTCTTTGAGATAAACACACCTTAGAGGTTGCAAAGAAAGACACCCACCATCTCCACCTCCAATAAAGGAAAGTTCAAATTAATGTAAATTATACAAAAAATAGAAAAATATATTTTGGAAAAGAAGGCCATGGAAGAAATGTCTCTACACAAATGCAACCAGGGATATATTTTTTGTATTAAAAAGTGAAAAAGAAATCAGATGGGTGGAGACTGATGGGCCCAGAGGGTTAAACAATTACGTGATTAAGTAATATCTTTCCCTAGTGATTCTGCAGATCCAAAACAAAGAGCTGCGACTTGTCACTGAACTTGAAAGGTGCATAGTTCCATGTTTCCATAGAACCAGGAAATTATTATAACTTCAAGGTGGGATAGCACCACGTTCTATGCTACCGATCATCTCCAAGAGTCTTTACAAACAGCATTGTATGTATTGGTATTTATATAGCGGGAACCCAGCTAGGAAGCAACCGAGCACTGCACATTATTTGTGGGGAATTTGGGACAATCTACAAGATCAAGTGTATTGAGTGATGATTACAGAACTACAATTCATACATTACACGTTTTTTTAAATTATATGCCCAAACTTATGCAGTATGTAGCCAGGTGCCAAGGCATAGATTCAAACCAGGATTCCCAGGTACCAAAGTTGGCAGCTCTAGCCAGTAGGCCATGTCTCCTCTCAAATAGCATTGTAATGATGACTGGTCGTTAAGACACTGTGTGTATCCTTTCTAGCTGACTCCGCTGTCAGCACTGTCCAAGCTGAGTGGAATTTGTTTGCATCTCACCTTCTGAAAAGTGACTAGAGGACTTGAAACCTTAGGGCCTGCAATAAGAGAAGGGTTGTGAAGTCAAGACCTGGTGGAAGAGTCATTTTAACAGAGAATTACATTTTGTCTCAGACCCAACCTCACTGGATGTGTTGGTGATTTATTCAACACTTTACACTAGTGATGAAGAAAGTTGCAAATATCCCATGGATTTACAACCAAGCAAGTATGAATATAATGCCTCAACACTACAGCATCAGTCACTTTAACAAACTCAAGTTTAGCTATTGTCATCAAAGTCTGACTGTTGTTCTCACTGGGCATGAATTGTACAAATTGTGAAAGGTCACTGTATAAGGACTACTTTTGACAGGGGCCAACTATGAAGTAAGTTTTCTATTCATACTAAGCAAGTTTGCCTCAAAAGTTTAAACATGAACATCCTTAGAAGAACTTGTGAACTAGTAGTACAAATTTCAGAGAATCTAAAACAAAGTTACTGGTTGAAGTCTTTCCTTTCCTTTTGTTTTTACATTTAAAAAATATCTAAAAATGTTTTTGTCGTTTCCTGTTTCCTCGAGTTGAATTTGTCATGAACTAATAAAAACTGATATTTGCAGGCTACAGTTGCTTTATCCTGGAAAAAGGTATGTTTCGCTTCTCACTTATCCAAACAGCAGTAGCAGTCGAGAATAAATGCATATATAAAACGATGAAGTATCTGCAGACTAGACTGCGAAAAGAGTCTGGTCAGAAAAAAAGACACATCATCATTCAGGAACAGAGAGTGGTCAAATTGGCTCAAAGATTTTTCATAAGGCCAAACACACCCATGATGGACATACAAAAACAAGGAGGAATAGGATTCTTCACCTCCCTCCCCCAGAGACATCAATGTTTGTGGATGTGGACAGTCAACCCCAAATTGAGGCTATTGATCTAACAATCTCCACTGATACAGAACGACATGACCAGTGCCCTCAGTCTGATTCCACATTCCAACAGAAATATCTATCCTCCTCCTCCATTTGCCCTGACACGGAAAGAATAGCCTCAAGATGATTCACAAGGACCCATGTGGACTAGACAGATCTGGTATTCAGGCTTACTGATGATGCAATTCAATTGTACATTATACTTGCAGTGTACAATCATCTTCTCAACATGGAGGAAACAGGAGGATATTGTATTGTAACCATGTCTCTTGGAGTGAGCAGCCTTCCTCCTGAGCTCCTAGAGAATTGACTAATCTATTTGTTTTTATTATGTCTTGTATTATATGTAGGTCCTCGGATGGGTCTGTGCTACACCAAACTGTACCTATGTAAAGAGATGGAGAAGAGTTTAAACCTTGATTACAAGAGTGCCAAATCAAAATTCATTTATCGGAGCTGTCCAAGTACAGAAAGAGACCTTCAAAACATTCACCATTTCCCCTGTTGTCACCAAGAACATCATGAAGAGCAGATTAGTCTGTTCTTTTCAGTATCAAAAACAGAATTTATGTGGGGAGTGAGCACAGTTTTAGCAAGATTAATGTTAGCAAAATGTTAATCTAAGCAGATGTGCAACATTACACATTTATTCTGAAAAGAGCGATGTTGGTAGCCTGATTTTGGACAGGTGAGTCAATGAAATTGTGGCTTTCAATTAAAAGGAGACTTAACACAGTTTTTTAGAGTCCGGGCCGTCCTCCAAACTTGCTTGTTTTCCTCTAAAGTTCCTTCTGACTTTCAAGTTAATCATATATTAAGTGTTGCCTATGTTCCTCAAAAATACATCTCTACAATTTGACAAGGATGGATTGGTCATGTGGACACATGTAAAGCCCTTGGTAGGCAATTCACCTTGCCCAGGATGACCTGCTTGCTCTTCAATTTCATGTGAGTCTAAAAAAAGACATATTACTGGAGAAAAAACTACCCTTTGCCAGTGTGGGTACCTTTCATAGAACTAAATGTGACCTGTCTTTCCTTCAATGTTTGAATCCTGAAGCACACTGTCTATGTTATAGAATGGAATGAGGCTGCCAGGGACAGGGTTTATGTCTTATCCATTCATTGTTTGTTCAAAAGAATCCATATGATGTGGATCGATGTGTTCAAATGTTACGATCTTAGTCAAGTACCCAAGATTTCTATTGGGACTTCAGTATTTATGTGAAATTGTTACTTTATGTAAGATTTCAAAGCTATTGTCACATTGACAACAAAAATATCATGATACTAGTTTGCTACCTAAACATTGACTGGTATAATATCAACTTTCTATACACCCTATGTACAATACCACAATATCAACAGCTGTCAATGGATGGTCTTCTTTCTGACTCAAAAATAAATGTCTGTGCAGTAAAAGCTGCTTCTTCCTGAAGCAATCTGTGACTATTTCGAAACAATGTTAGAGATAATATAGAAGCAGAAAAATCAATTCTCTGGAAGGGAATAAAAAAGGCTGAGACCACTAATACTCTTGCAGGGAACAAACATGTTTAAATAAGGAACAGAGATATCTGAAGCAGGTGAAACAAATCCAGACACAGAAGAAGAAAACAGGAGCACAAAACTGGGTCCCCTGGAGTGAGCAATGATCTAACAAGTGAAGTTGTGATGCACTGACTAACCCAAAATGGCCTCATTTTATAGTGATGTTAGTTGTTGACCTGGAAGTAGTTCTATATGGCAAAGAGGAAGTGATAATCCACAACCTTAGTTTGTGAAAAAGGAATGGAAAAGAACATGTTCAGCGATTTAAACCCAACATGAAAATCCTGACTGGATTTCTAGCAGTGTTATGTGGTCATGAGTAAAAAGATCAAAGGACTGGAAAATGTCCACTACATTAGCAAAGGAAAAAGTATGCAGCAGCCCAATGTGAACATTAAGGAGCAATTGTGAAGTTCCCCAAAACACTTTCCTTATCTGCTTGTAAGTTGTTTAAGAGAGTCGAGGAGCTGGGGCTGTGACCTGCTGAGTGTGAGTGGCTTTAGAAAATCACCTGCCCCAGAAGTACTCTGGTGGGTAGCTTAAAAAGAGTTGGGTGCCCTGGATTGTGACCTGCCACATGGGAAAGGCTTCAGGAAGGATGGTGCCCGAGGCTGTCTCTACTTCGTAAACACAGTAAGGTAAAATATTTACAACAAAAGAAATAGAGATAAAAATCTGTACAATAATATGTATTACAAAAATGTAGAAAACAGAATTATTATTTTCCACAAAACACAATAGAAAGTTGCAACATATCAATATAGTAAATATCCACAAAACATATATTTAAAAAAATAATAATAAATGTATAATCCAAAATAAAGGTTTGTATGACAAATTTAAAGATACACCAGCTTTAAAAAATATATTAAAGTAGTACCTCCCTTATGACACATAATCAAAAAATCTAATTTAATTACTGAACCAATCACATTTGAAACTACAATGGTTAACAAATATATACCCTAAATTACTAATTGAGAGATATAAATAGAACACAACACAATCAAAAGGTTTACCAAACCTGCCTTAGGAGAGAGGTGAATGTTACTCTGCATGACAGAAGCAACTACGACTCAACTGAAGTGCACATATTTAATAATAAAAAATATATTTCATCAAACAACTCCAAACAAACTCCTAAACGCAATGCAATATTATATCTATACATTTAAAAAGTCCACTATTATATCCCCACTGCAGACACATCATCTGAAAATCTTCCTGATTATGAAGAAGGCAACCAGTAAGTCAAAAGAAATCTTTTTATTTAAGTGTAAAAAATAAATTAATTGTAACATCTCACAAAAATCTAAACCTATGGCAATAAATCTATTTCATTTAAATTTGTATCATGGCATGTACTTTGTGGAAATGTACAGCCATGGAGAAGCTGTCCATTGATTTAAATAAAAATTAAAACATTAAATTAAGTTAATATTTAATATTATGTTTGTTGCCATTGTTACTGTGGTAGTCCTAGGTGAATAAGTGGTAGGAAAATGTGTTTTAGTATTTTTAATTAATTTTTATTTTTATTTAAATTTATTTTTCTTAATATTTGCTACTATGCTCTGTGAGTAGATTTCTGACTCTGTGGCAGAGATCAACACAAACAGGCAGCAACTTTACTTAAAGTAACTTTATTGTCATAAACTTGGTCGATGCGAGTCTTCACACACTCATTTGAGAGGGTACAGACTCACAAGTTTAAATCTAGGTGGACATGTCTGCGTGGAAATAGCAAATTCGATCCACAAAAAGATCTACACCTAGGTGTAGGTAATAAATCTGCATGTGAAGAGATCTTTGCATATAAGCATACCTTTGTGAATAGGCCAGTAAGTGTGGAATGCTCAGCTAATAGAAAATTTGCTCTTGAATTAAAAAAAAAAATATCTAGACTTTGTTTCTGCAACTACATTAGTTAAACTTCATATCCTAGTAACAGACTAATGACTAATGACTACTTTGATCATTTTGAAGAGTCCTGGGTGGGTACCATGTATTGGGAAGGGCACTGACAGCAAGCCAGGTTTCATATTCAAGATGGAACATCTATGGAAATACATCAGACACAGAAGCCAAAACAAATTGTGCAGAAAAGCTTGGCACAGCGTTTTCCGGGGAACCCTACGAAGATGCCACCTCACCTTCTTCCAATTTATTGAACATTTTTATGGAAGCATTCTGTTTATTGAGAGATCCAAGGAACAAACACAGCTATGTGCCTACAACCCTGGGGCCGGCAGCGTATCAACAATAAGTGGATTACACAGCTTATATGCCAACAACCCAGTAGGCCGGCAGCGATCAGGAATCTCATAAAATAAATAATAACGAGAAGAAACATAAGGAAAAATAAAACCAAAGAAGAAAGAAAGAAGGGAAGGAAGGAAAAGGAAAATGCCCTCCCTCCACTACCACCCTCTCCCCCCCCTCCCTTCCTCAACCCAACAGCATCGGCCCTGGCAAGTGGACAAGTTTATCTATACCCCTCAGTCTGCGGGAGGCAACCGCATGAGCAGGTTCAGGATAACATTCAGCGTTACCCTCTTAGCTAGGGATGAGTCGCAGGATACGTAAATATTGAGGGCAAGTGACTTCCCGCAGTTCGATCGAAAGTATCTGAAAAAATGGGGACCAAAGGTTACTATAAGTCTCCTCTTTATGATACGCCACCAACGACATGCGCTCCATTGCCAAGGTTAGCCACAATTTATGTAGCCAATGTACATGTTCTGGGACGTTCGGGGTGCCCCACCTAGCCAGGATTACTTGTCGTGCAGCTAGCAGCGCAAGAGCCATTTGACGGCCTCTTAAGGAGCGTCAGTGGATTTGGAAGACCCAAGAGCGTGTATGCTGAAAGCGCGGGATGGCAGTATCAAATGCTCTATCTATGTCATCCAGGACCGTCCCCCAGAAGCGCTCCAGTTTAGGGCAGTGCCAGAGCAAGTGGACAAGCGAACCAGACTGACCAAACCCCCAGCAGCACTTCTCAGACCTGCTTTTGTCCCAGCAGTGAATGCGCGCCGGGGTAATATACCAGTATGAAAGCACTTTATATGTTGATTGATGTTGTGAGAAGCTCTATAGTGTATGTCCTCCCATTCCTTCTCTGAGAGCACCTGCCCCAGTTCCTCCTCCCACCGTTGCTGTACCTTGAAGCGACCCCCTCTCGCATGCTTTGTCAGCATCGCATAGAGTTCCGATATGAGATGTTTGTCATCCTGTTTGCATACTATCCATTTCTCAAAGACCATCAGCTTCCATGATGCTGCCTCTTGATACGCGGGCCCGGTGACCCAATGACGCAATTGGTGGTAATGGAATGTATCCGACTGAGGGAGTTCGTAGTCCTGTTTCAGACGATCAAAGGGAATCAAGCCGCCCGGGTCGAATAACGACCCGACACGCTTACAGCCCTGCTCTCGCCATCTATCGAAGACCATCAAGTTGCGTCCCGGAGGAAAGTCAGGGTTCCCCGCAATCCGAGTCATCGGGGAGGGGAAAGACGTCAGGTCTTTGGAGCCCGTCACTCTGTCCCATATTTTCATTGTGTGTGATGTTACTGGGGAGGAGTACAGGCCCCATGCCCTATGCTTACGAGGGAGCCAAACCTCCCTCCATATGTTGACCCCTGCAACCATCTGGTCCATAAATGACCAATGTTTTTCTGACAGAGGACGGTTTCATACAAGTTTATACTGAAGGTGTGCTGCCTGTAGGTATCTATGAATCAAAGGGAGTCCCACCCCTCCCTCCCGTTTGTGCCGGGTCAGTTGGGCAATAGCTATTTTCCCTCCCCAGACAAATTTGATGATGGCCAACTGCAGAGATTGGATGACCTTCGCGGGGGAGCCACCGGAATGGTTTGAAAAATGTATAAGATGCGCGGCAAGACCGTCATTTTGACTGCCGCCACCCTTCCGAACCAGGCCAGTCCCAATCAGCCCCAGCTGCTCAAAGCCTGCGACGTCTGTGTCATAAGGGCCGAGTAGTTCAGCGCCAGGGTTTTAGGAATGGTGGGGGCAAGCAAGATGCCCACATACGTTATAGACTGCTCTGCCCATGGTAGTGGGAGTGTTCTTTTCAGTTGATCCCTCTGGTCAGGGGATACCGAGAGGTTTGAAATTTGGGATTTACTTAGGTTCACTTTGAATCCCGACACTTCCCCGAAGCGCTCCAGCTCTGCTAGCAGGGCCGGTAGAGATGTATGCAGTTGAGTTAATGAGAGGATCACGTCATCGGCATATAGGCTTATGGTATGTGTGCCCGCACCAATCTTGATACCACTGATCCGAGGGTTGTCGCGGATTTTCTATGCGAACGGCTCCATATAGAGCGCAAAAAGGAGCAGCGACAAGGGGCATCCCTGCCGGGTGCCTCTTGCTATAGGGAACCGATTCGAAGACACTCCATTGACCCGAACAAAGGCTCTCGGAGCACGATATATACAGGAGACCCATTTAATAAAGGCCGAAGCCGAAAATGCCTCAGCGTGTCAAATAGATAAGACCATCTCACCCGGTCAAATGCCTTTTCAGCGTCAATAGAGAGGAACACCGCCTCTTTGCGCGATCTGTGTATAACATCCATGAGGTGTAGCAGCCTTTTCGTGTTGTCTCCACCTTGCCGGGTGGGGATAAAGCCTGACTGGTCAGTGTCTATTAGTCCCGCCATCAGCGGGTTCAGCCGAGCCGCTAGGATTCCGGCGAATACTTTGGCATTGATATTCAATAAAGAAATAGGACGGTAAGAGCCACATTCTGCCAGGTCTCTCATTGGTTTTAGAATAACCGAAATCGAAGCTTCCAGCATCGAGGCGGTCAGTGAACCTGTCTCTCGGAAGAAGTTAAATACTCGTGTCAATAGGGGCGCCAATTCTGGACAGAACAGTTTATAGAATTGCGCCGCAAACCCATCAGGGCCCAGGGCTTTATTCCCTTGGAGGTGTGCGATGGCTGTGATCACTTTTTCAATGAAAATTGGTTGATCCAGCTGCCCTGCGATGGTCTCGGGCAGTCTAGTGACATGTATATCCCGCAAAAAAGGGTGAGGGGATGCCTGGGTTATATCCTCTTCTGCATAAAGGGTCGGTTAAAATTTTGAAATGCCCCCGTTATGTCCCAGTGTACATGCACTGAGTCCCCTGAGGCGGTTTTTATGGACCGGATCGATGTCGCTAGAGTCTTTGCTCTAAGTCTTTGCGCCACACTTGTCGCTGCTTAGAAAAAATTTGTGTCAAAGCCTCAAGAGTGCATAATCTGCCCTGTCAAGGTCCAGTCGCGTCAGCAAAAGTCTTTTCTTCTCTAGTTCCCTCCAGACTCCAGGAGCCCCGGTTCTCTTATGTATTGCTTCCAGCTCCCTCACTTCCTGCTCTATGCTCTGCCTTTTCTCCCGGCGCAGTTTGTTTTCTCCTGCCGAGATCGCAGTGCATTCTCCCCTGACCACTAGCTTCAGCGCTTCCCACACTGCGGCTAAGGACGTAGTCCCTGTGTCGTTGATATTCAGATAGTCTACGATCCGGGCGCGAATCGCCTCTGCTGAAGGCTTGCATTGTAGGAGGCTAACCCTCAGTCGCCATCCCGCCAGATGTGGAGAATGCGTGTTCCTGTGTAAGGTAACCATGATCATGGCATGGTCTGACAGAGAGCGAGGCTCGATGGTGGGATCAGTGAGGCTCGGGGCCAGCGACGGCGAGGCTAAAAAGTGGTCTATACGCACGTACGTTTTATGTGCTGCCGAGTAGTGTGTGTAATCTCTGGTGTCTGGGTGGTGGTTGCGCCAGATATCAAGGAAACCATGCTCCGTGAGCCAGCGCTGGCCATCCACCGATAGGGACCCTGACTGTGTGTACCGCTGTCCTGAGCGATCTAGATTCGTGTCCATTACCAAGTTAAGATCTCCACCCACCAAAATTTCTGCATCTGCGGATGCCAAAGTCTCCCCAAGGGCTTTGCGTATGAAGTGCTCCTGTTGTGTGTTCGGGGTGTATATGTTGGCGGGCGTGAATTGTGAGGTCTCCCACTGAATCCTGACAGCCATTAGTCGCCCCTTAATTTCAGCAATTGTAGAGAGGAGTTTGCCGCTAAATTTTGCGCTAAAGAGAATAGCGACCCCATTGGTCTTTTGGGATGTGTTGGAGGACCACACCTGGAGGGGGAATCGCCGGGAGCGCATGCGGTGTACGTCTCGTTGTAGGAGGTGGGTTCCTGGTAAGAGGCAGATGTCCCCCTGAGAGTTTTCCATGAGGGACAGGATCGCAGAGCGCTTCACTGGGTGGTTAAGGCCCCGGACGTTAAGGCTAACAATTTTTAAGGTTTTGCCCATCATTTATGTGTGCAGACGGGGGAAAGCTTAATCGTACATAAACATTGTACCGCGCCAGGCCTGTTTGTCCCATAGTTGTCCTCGTCCTGCCAGCAAAGCTCCATTATCAAACATCGGTGAGGAGGAGGAGAGGATCGGAAAAAAAGAAAACAATAACAAACCCAAAACAGACCACAAAAATTTCCCTCCCCATAAGAACTAATAAACAATCTTATCTCAGTTGGTGACATCAGTTCATCAAAGTGAGAGAACTCTCGGGGGTGCGCCGTCTGCCCTCGGCTGTTTCCACAGTGGTGAGAACGCTGGAATCGCCTGGTTGACTCTCAGGGAAGAACTGTCCGACTGAGGAGAGTCCCCCGGTGCCCTCCGCTTCCGCGAAGTCCGGTGCCCAGGACAAGCATCTCAGGGTAAGGCAGGGTGTTCCGGTGAGTTGGCCAGTGCGTTGATCACTGCCTTTCTTTCACTGGCTATTGTTTCTAAGTCAGGTTTGTGGCTAGCGGAGGGCCCTCCGACGCGCCGCCAGCAAGAGTCTTTGAATTCAAGTTCTTCAGGGGCCTGCTATTTTCTTCTTGGGGTGGCTCTGCTGTGAGGCCCAAAACTTTGAGTGCTTCTTTTAGGGATTTTATTTGCCATAGCTTGCTCTCGTACCGGAAGATGATGCAAAAAGGGTGACCCCATTAGTACGATATCCCCTTCTCTCTGAGATGGGCAGTGACAGACCGGAACTCCCTCCTTTTGAAGAGTGTGGTCAGGGAAAGGTCAGCAACCCCAGATGAATTTCTGTTTTTTATCTCAACTGATGAAGGATAATATCTAGAAACACATGTGTCTAGAGATTGACAGCAGTAACCTGCACCAACTTTGGTGAAACACTTCAGCAAAAACTCAAGTGAGCATTTAAAATGAACTGCATTTACCATAATGCTAAGGGGTGAACTGTGCTGGGAGGTGAAGCAATGTGCTCCCATCCCCCTTCTGTTTGAAAAGGCTCCCTTGAGCCATTGAGCTGACGAGCTTTTGGAGATGCACCTGTGTGCCTGTGAGAGGTATTGAGACCTGAAAGGATTGTGGCAGCTTGCGCAGCAACCCCAGATAAATTTCGTTTTTTATCTCTACTGATGAAGGATAATATCTAGAAACATGTGTCTCTAGATTGACAGCACTAACCTGCACCAACTTTGGTGAAACACTTCAGCAAAAACTCAAGTAAGCATTTAAAAGGAACTACATTTACCATAATGCTAAGGGGTGAATTGTGCTGGGAGGTGAAGCAGTGTGCTCCCATCCCCCTTCTCCTGGAAAAAGGATACTGTGTGGCCCCTAAACTGTACCGGATGGGCCTTCCTAGCTTGGCGAATGATAGAGTCTTTAAGCTGGAAGTCATGTACGCATACCAGGATGTCAGGTGGGGGAGCGTTGTTGCTTTTAGGCAGTCCCACATGGTGCGCTCTATCAATCTGGATCTCCGCGCGGCATTCGTCGCCCGGCACCTGTTCGAAAAGAGCGAGAACATATTGGCGGATGTCTTCTCCTTCTGCACGGGATAGCTCTCTTCTGATGCACACATTATTTCTGCGTGAGCGGTTTTCTAGGTCCTCCGTAGCTGCTTGCAGTTCGATATGTTGCTCACGTAGTCGCAGGATTTCCTGCTGCATCATCTCCAGTTCTTCATCCCTGCTAGTTTCTCGCTCTTCCAAGGATGGGACACGGTCCCACACCTCGTCCAGATATTTTCTAACATCCTTCAAGTTTGCTGAGAGGTGGGTTTGCATTGTGAGCAGGTCTTCACGGAGAGAGGTGAAGAGCGTGGTCATAAAGGCCTTGGTCGCTGGGGCATTAGCGGCCTCCGACCCTTCTTTTTGATCTTCATCTCCTGCAGACGCACTCACCGTGGTGGACGCCGTGGTTGCTTCAATAACATGTCTTTCACTGACCTGTCCTTTTTAATCCTGGCTGTGGCCATTTAAACTGTATTTGTAGGGGGCGTGGCCAAGATGGCGGCGAGGTAAGACGCTCGATTTTCGGTTCCTGCTCGTCGTCCGCCTGTAGCAGCACAGCACGGCCCCCCAGGGGCCCCAGCAGCGTGAGCCGACCCAGCAACACCATCTGCACCCTCCGGACCCGGTTTGAGCCCGGAGCCTGCCTTACAGCGTTGTCCGTGGGAACGAGATCGGTGGCGCGGGGGAGACGGACCCAGCCGGACTACGCCAGGGCGGCCCCGACAACGCGGTGGTCCAGGTCCGGACCGCCGAGGCAGGCCTCTCTTCTCCCGGTGCCCCTTCTCCGCCCACCGGACTGCAAACTTGCTGACAGCGGGGTGACGGACGGCCGGTCCACTTGCCTATAGAAGCCGCAGTCGACGCTACCGGAGGGAGCCGTCCGCTGCCCCTGCCGGGTTTGGAGGGCTCCCCCTGCACCGGTGATACCCTCGGGCGCCCGCCGCAGCAATAGGAGAGGCCCGCGGGGCCTATGCACACGGCCACCAGCAGCGTGAGAGGAGGGACCCGGGCCTAACGGAAGCACTAGGCCGCTGTGATCCCCGGTCTGGGGTAGATCCGGGCCCGCAGAGGACGAGGGGTGCCCGGGTAGAGACGACGCAACACCGCGGGCTCCGGGATCGGCCCCGACACCGCCTTGGCCCTGTCTTCTCTGGATCGGGATCTCTGGGGGCCCCCTCCGGTACACGGACACGATCGTCTGCCCTTTGTGGGGGCCGCTGGCCCCGCCGATTGTGAAGCGCTAGAGGCGAAGCCACGCACTGCCCTGCAGGAACCGCCGAGGTCGCTGGGCCGCGTTGCCTGCACTAGCGGTAAGGAGAGGGCTTCGAGACATGCGGGGGCAGAGGCAGTGTTGAAGTGACCCTCGGACACCGCTGCGGTGCCTGGCCTGAACAGCGCAGTGGAGGGGCGGCAGGAGGCTGGGCCCTGTGTCGGTGGAGGGGGGCCTTTCCACCAACATCATTGCTCACTTTGACTACGTCATTGCTCACACCTGGCGCCTGCCCGGTTTGGGACCCTGCACGCTTCACTGAGCCCGCGACCTTCCTAGCCTAGGTCAGGGGACACAGATACACCGGCAACCACCGCCACATTAACCCCCACCCTGGGGATACAGCACAAGCAGAGCCACGTGAGAGTGCAGGCGGCGCGGGCGCTACCTGGTAAGGGACACCGCCACTAGATTTGCATTACAGAGCTGCTATCACCTCGGAGAAGACAGCGAGGAACTCCCGCTTGCCCGGAGGGGACAGCCACCCCGCAAGAGGCTCCTTCTGGGCCCCGTGCCCAGACCGGCGACTGCTGGCTCGGGATTGACAGAATGTCCAAGACCAGAAACAACAAAGTGAAACCCCTCAAGGACATTTTTGGCCGCTCGCAATCTATACCCAATATGGCGTCCGCGACCCCCGAGGTGGAGGCTGCGAGGTGCCCTGAGGCTACTGGAGAGGAGCCAATCACGAAAGCCTTCCTTGAATCGCTGTTCCTCACTCTTAGAGAGGACATTCAATCGGTGAAGGCTGAATTTGCCACAGAACTTCGGGAGGTACGCCGGGACGTGGATAGCGTTGGGGAACGGGTTGCCTCTCTCGAGGAGAAAAGCGACGCCACAGTATCGGACCTGACCACACTCCAGCAGGAGGTTATCCGACTTCAAGACCAAAACGTCGACATGCAGACCCAGATGGAGGACTTGGAAAACCGATCCCGAAGGCACAACATCAGGATCCGTGGGGTCAAGCCTTCAGAGGACTCCCACGACCTTTTTGCTTTCACCCAGGGTCTCTTCCGCCACATCTTGGGGGATTCGCAGGAGTCTGATGTGGTTTTGGACAGGGCGCATAGAGTGGGGCCACCCCGGGCCAACAGCGCTCCGCCGGCGGACATCTTGGTATGCGTTCAAGACTTTAAGACTAAGGAGGCTATACTAGCTAAAGCACGATCACTCCATCCAATATCATTTCAGGGTCACTCTCCGGTGCTCTACCAGGACCTTGCCCTGATCACATTACAGAGGCGCCATCAGTTCTGTCCGGTTACTGAACACCTCCGTCAACAGGGGATATCATATTCTTGGGGGCACCCCTTCCGCCTCATCTTTCGTCATAACGGGAAGCTACACCAGCTTCGCTCTCTCATAGAAGCATGTCGCTCGCTGGGCCTGGCGGAGCCGAGCGGGGAAGACGATGATCGCAGCACCACCTCAGGGCCCGAGGTCTCCCCGTCGGGGTGGCAGCGGCAGGACAGGAGGCGGCGTTCCAGGTGGCCGCCCAAAGCTGAGATAGCCAGGGGTCAGCAGGCGGCCCTCACTGCGGCCACTGAGGCCCTTGCCGGAGGGGACCAAACTGCCAAGTGACCTTCTTTGAACCACCGGACCTTTCACTTGCATCTTTGCTGGCTGCGGGGGGGCGGCGGGTGGGACGATCCCTCTACTTGGCCACACGATGACCCCCATCTGGTTGACTGACCAGTCGTCCTGGGACGACGGACTATTTGGATCACTTATTCTTGTTCGAACTGTTCCCCATTGGGGACAAGTTATGGGGACTTTTTCCCTGGGGGTTTTGGTTTTTCCCTCTTTTTTATTCATTTTTCCTTTTTGCATTTTTCTGGGTGGGTCCCTCCTGTCCACAGTTCCCTTCCTACTACTGGTATGGCTTGATGAACAACTCTTCACAGTTCTCGCTCACTGGTACCGCTCAATGGGCTTGCTCCCGGGGTACCCCGCCATAGCCCACACATCCTCCGCACGTTAGATGTCGCGTAGGCTGCTTAAGGTTCTGACCCTTGATGTCCGGGGACTCAACAACCCCATCAAACGTAGGGCTGTCCTCAACTATTTGGAGCACTCCACCGCCGATATTTGTCTCCTACAGGAGACACACCTGCTGTGCAAAGACCATCACAGGATGAAATCCCGAGCCTTCCCAATACAGTTCTTTTCCTCCAACTCCAATAAGTCGGCAGGGGTGGCTATACGTGTTTCCCGTTCTTTCCAGGGCAAGGTGCTACAGAAGGATGCCGAGATCAGGGGCCGCCTACTCACATACCAGTTCCTAGTAGCTGGGGTATCCCTTATAATAGGTTCGGTGTACGCCCCTAATGAAGGCCAGGACAAATTCCTCCACGATGCACTCACTGAGGCCACAGCCAACTCGGAAAGGCGCCTGCTCCTTGGGGGTGACTTGAATCTTGTCTTCGACAATATCACCGACCGCTCCTGTCAACGCACTAGCCAAGCAGGGGCCCTCTCCCGGTCGGGGTTAGCCCGCATCCAGGAACTTGGGCTGGTCGACCTATGGCGTCATTTTCACCCTCACAGTCGAGCGTATACCTATTACTCAGGAGCCCACAAGACCTATGCCAGACTTGACTATTTCCTATGCTCCACCCCATTACAAGCGCTAGCCACTGACGCCGATATTCTCACTGCGTCCCTGTCGGACCACTCTCCGGTCATGGCCTCCTTCTCACTACCACACACACAGCTACCTCAGCGACACTGGCGCCTGCGAGACTCCCTATTATACCAGGCCTCCATAATCGACCAGATTAAATCCTCCATCTCGAACTACCTAGCCCTTAATTCTAATGCAGATACCTCACTCGCGACACAATGGACCGCTCTCAAAGCTGTCTTACGGGGAGAATTCATAGCTATCTCCACAGCTATCAACAAAGAGCGCAGTCAAAAAAGAGCTGAGCTTACTCAGAGAGTCGCTGAAGTGGAGCAGATGCACCAACGTACTGGGGCAGCCATGGCCTGGCGCCAACTTTGCACGGAACGAAAGCAACTTGCGGCGCTGGACCAGGACAGGGCTGAATATGCGGCCCTTCGCCTGCGACACTCCTACTACACCGGAGGGGATAGGAGTGGCCGGCTTCTGGCCCAAAAACTGCGGGAAGCGAGACAGCGACAGGGGGTGCAAACCATCCGCCCTGCTGGGGGGGACCTCACATCGGACGATGTAGCCATCGCAGAAGCCTTTCAAGTCTTCTATGCTAAGCTTTATTCGGGTGACTCCCTGGACATGCTTCGCAGCTTTGAATATCTGGAGGCGGCGCAAGTTCCCACTCTTGACCATGCGCAGGCCGCCTACCTAGACAGAGACATCGGGACGGAAGAAATCATTGCGGCGATCTCTCACCTCCGACTCAGCAAATCACCTGGCCCGGATGGGTACTCCGCAGCCTTCTATAAAACCTTCTGTAATCAGGTGGCCCCTTTATTGCGGGATCTCTTTAACGCGTTCGCACACACAGGCGCCATCCCGGAGGAAATGCTAGAAGCCTCGATTGTCGTTATCCCGAAGCCCGGAAAGGATACGACTCTCTGCAGCGCGCACAGGCCGATCTCCCTCCTAAACATAGATATCAAACTATACACAAGCATCCTCGCGACGCGTCTGGCCACCTACATGCCCCAACTGGTGGACCCGGATCAAGCGGGCTTTATATCCCAGAGGCAAACGAGTGACAACACGAAGAGAGTATTGCACCTCATAGAAAAAGCATCTCGCACACAGGGGGAATACATGCTACTAGCAATCGACGCGGAGAAGGCCTTTGACAGGGTCCACTGGCCCTATTTAGAACAAGTACTACAGAGATTTGGCCTCGGAGACAAGATGCGCACCCGCATTCTGAACTGCTATCGTTCACCTCAGGCCACAGTTCGAGTTAATGGGCAGACATCCTCCCGCTTCCCCATAGGCAGGGGTACACGACACGGTTGCCCCCTCTCCCCCCTCCTTTTTGCACTGTACATGGAGCCCCTAGCACAAAGAGTCAGACGCCATCCCCTTATCACTGGGATTAAATTCGGCGGAGACACACATAAGATAAGCCTCTACGCGGACGACATTCTGCTCTCTCTCACTGACCCTATTCAGACACTGCGAGCACTATTTATTGAACTGCACAGCTTTGCGCAGGCCTCTGGGTTTAAAATTAATATGGACAAATACACTGCCCTTAATATCTCGCTATCGGCAAATACGCTGGCTTGCATACAGGAAGAGCATCCTATTCAGTGGTCCACCACCGCGGTCCCTTACCTAGGGGTGCAGCTAGGCTCCACCATTCCAGCCACTGTAACTGCTAACTATGACAGGCTCCGCACCCACATTCGAAGGGAACTGGGCAAATGGAAACACTACCCCCTCTCCTGGCTCGGTAGAATAGCTGCTATCAAAATGACAATTCTTCCCCAGATCCTTTATTTATTTCAGACCATCCTACGCCCTCCCGTTGGTTGGATCCTTCAGACCCAGTCCGACCTGGCACAATTCATATGGCAGGGCCGCAAACCACGGTTCAAGAACGCGATCGCAGTCCTGCCCCCAGAACGGGGAGGGGTTGGAATACCCGATCTACAGCTTTATTTTTATGCTGTACAGCTTCGCTACCTGGTGGAATGGAACCGCCTAGAATCCGGAAAACACTGGTTGTTCCAGGACCAGGCAGTTGCAGCCATGCCCCTGCAGGGTGTCCCATTCCTTCGGAAGAAGCATAGACCGCCTAATCTCTATGCTTCGTACATCACGAGCACGATTATGGAGGCATGGGACCGTACCGCTATCACACACGAGCTGACATCATTCCCCTCCCCCCTGACACCACTGTTTAATAACCCTGATTTTCACCCGGGGGTAGACCCTAAAGCGTTCACGAACTGACGCTCCACCCCATGCAGATCTATGGGTCATCTGTTCGATCTAGAGGGCATCATTCCATTCCCACAGCTTAGAGCGAACTATGGTGTCCTGGAGACGGAACGCCTGCCATATCTACAACTCAGACACTGGGCACTCCAACCATAGGTCAAACCTGGCGCTCAACGCCTGTTAACCCCATATGAGAAGTGGCTGATCACCCGAACTTCCGATAAAAAACTTATCTCTGACCTCTATCAACACTTACTGGCAACCACTACCCTTACATATAATGCTGGACGGGCACGATGGGAGCGGGAGCTGGGTAGGACTTTATCTCACAAGGAATGGGACGGCATATACTACAGGGCCCGACACTCGGCCTATCACACCGGTCTTACGGAAACGCTGACCAAGGTCGCTACTTATTGGTATTACACACCAGAACGCCTGCATCAATTTGACTCCCACCTTAGCGCACTGTGCTGGAGGGGCTGTGGGGAGGTGGGAACCCTGGAACACCTTTTATGGAGCTGTGCCCGCATTCAACCATACTGGACACCAATCCTCGATGACATAGATTCTCATCTTGATACTCAACACCCGCGCTTCCCAGCATACATTCTCCTTGGACTGCCCAACCCGTTAACTTATCCCTTGAAATCCCAGAGGGGCCGACTAATCGCCATTGCCCTAGGGGCAGCCACCCAGAACATATTAGCACACTGGCGCTCACCCCAGACTCCCCCCCCATTCAGGTTGGCTACAGAGGCTTTGGACGATAATGGGAATGGAGAAACTATCCCTCACACTGGCGGGCAGGGGGGATGAATTTCCGGAGTTGTGGCGCCCCTTCCTGACCTTGCTTACAACCGAATTTCGGGAATTGACATGCCCTCACTATCTTCGGCTTCTCCGGTTAGCGGATACACAGATCCCACCAAAGCGCAATCCCAAAACGCTACGATAAACTGCCTTACGCTTAGCACCCTTCCCCTTCTCTGGGGCTTTTTCGTTTTGTGGACAGGAGGTGGGGGGGGGGAGGGATGGGGGGGTGGGGGGAGACAATTGTTATTCTGTTTCCTTTATTCCTACTGAAGGCCTTCTTTTATAGACCCGCTCCCAGCATATTACTTGGTAACACTCTCATTATTGACATACGTTGTCTGTATTGCACTGTCTTTAAGGAGCAGGGGGTCCTGTTCTTCTTTCTATGTTCGAAAATCAATAAAAGATTTAAACCATAAACTGTATTTGTAGTGTCGGCTAATGGGATGTAAGAAGTCAGAGGGAGCCACCCTCCAGTTATACGCCCGGGCTTCACTCCTTGTGTTGCCTCCCACAGCCTCTCTTAATAATGTCCCTTGGCCAGTCTCAGATGTTCCCTCCTGGTCCCTGGGTACCGACCGCGAACGGTTACCCTACGACTGGTGGGTGTCCTCTGCATGCAGCAACCCTACTTTGATGTTGCTAACTGCCTTCAGCCCTAGCGCCAACGAAGGCACCCTTGTGCCAGGGTGCAACGGTGTCTGGGGTTGCAGGAAGGATTATTTTTGTACAGGAAGGGAGGCCTTCCTGCACAAAAACAATCCTTTGAGGAGTTTCCCACTTTCTAAGTTGTCTACACAATGCAGCACACTTAGAAAGAAGAAACAACAAGGAGAAATAAATATATTTCTCATTGTTGTTCTTCTATCGGGAAGGCGCATAATTTTTGGTGCATTCCCAGGTTTACCAGTCATGATAAATCTTGGAATGCGCCAAAATACATGGGTAATGCGTAGGAACACCCACACTCCACCTATGTAATGCCTTCCCGGTACATAATAACACAAAGCTGCGACTTGCACGGCCTTAGCATTACTTCAGATTTACCAAGCAACGCAGGGCCACGCAAGGTGGAATTGCATGCCTTGGTAAATCTGACTTAAGGATTGAGTAACCCTTGCGACACCCTGCATGGCACAAGAGCAACTTAATCCTTTGATAAATCTGTGTCCAAGTACTAATACAAAATTAAAAAACAAAAGACTACTCCCACAGCTTCTATTATAGAATATCAACCACAAGAATATTGAGCATCCTACTATACACTTTCATTGCACTGATTGGAAATCGATTTATAATATCATCTTCAAAAATACTGAGTTAAAAAAAAAAAAAAAACTAATATCGAGCACAAAAATATAGAAATCCACAATATCAATTATACATTAAAACCAATGAAACACTACCTAAACAATGATGAAAATATCACACAGCAAAATATTGATAAATTACATTTAGGAAAATACATATATTTCAAAAATATCATTCCCAAGTAAAAATATATTACATATAAATATTTAAATCGACAAAAAAAGAATTAGCATCTACAATACAAGGTTGAGAAAAAAACCTTAACTAATCATTGCCCAAAATCAATTCAAAATAAAACTAGTTAGCACATAGAAACACATTTTTAGTTTAAAAAATACTATAAATAGAAAAAGAAAGCGTGCAGCAAACTGCTGCATATGAAGCCAATTGAGCAGGAGAATGGCATTCTGCCCAACCAAAGCTCGACAAAGAAGGACTGCACCAAACTGAACAGAAAAGGCCTCAACAACTATAAAGTAAATAAAAATGATGTAGTGTAATTAACCTACTAAAGTTTAAAATATGAATTATAAAAATTAAACACTGCTAATAATTATTTTGTCAACAATTTCTCCAATATGGCGAGACCAAGACTAAAGAACACCAACACAATCAACCAGAACACAAGAAAAACCCAGAGAAATTAACTTAAATTCCACAAAAACACTGCCAAAATGTACATGTAGAAAAAATATACTATAAACGGTAATAAATTGAAGGCAACTGGTTTTCTTTTACAAGATAGAACATTTAACATAATATAATATTTACTTTAAAGAGAAAAATGAACATAAATTACCTCTTCTAAAGTAAAATTGAAATAAACAGAAAAGCAAGGAGACATAAAAAAGAAACAGAAGAACCAACGGACCAACAGACAAGAAAAAAGCATAATACAAGTATATTGCAAAATGTGGCAAAATGCAATAGCATGTACAATGTTAATTATTATTTTAATATATAACAAAAACATTCAATGTTACTATAACCCACAGATATCAGAATGTCTGTAACTGCAATCTACATACATCACACAAAGGAAATCATCTGTTTAGCTACAGGGGTAGACCTGAAATAAAGAGTACTAGTAATAAAACAATGAATTGGAAATGCAGTACATATTATTCCAAAGCATGGTAAGGTAAAGCTACAAGAAAAGATGACAGTGAAAAGTGTAAGGAACCACAACCATCACCCAAACATAACTGAAATACAAGTCGGAAATGTCATACGGGACTTAAGAGAAGCAAGTACCATTTTTCGAAACACCGACAGGAACTAAACTACAAGCCATTATACAGTAAGTTCCTGAAGAAGCCACAACATAAGTGCTAGGAATAGCAAATCTATAAAGACTGATCACAAGAACCAGGAGAGAAACAAGGCAAACACAAGAGCCCCGGGATCATTCGAAGAAATACAAGTCACAGAAAACCTTATCCCAACACACACTAACCAAGAATTCTTTATATACAATAATGAAGAGAATTATTGTTTTTACAACAAATAACAATCTACTAACTCTAACACAATAACAAAAATGGATGACTAATGCGGCGTTTAAATATTGTCCACCAACATTCTCACAAATTATACAATACATGGCCAGTACCGTAACACAAACATCACATTAATATATGCCCTACTCTCAAATAAACAAACAACAGCATGTAATGAACTCCTCACAAAAGTAAAACAAACACAAACTACACCCCGAAACAGTATTATGGACTTTGAACAAGCCATGATCAACACCATCCTAAACTATTCCCATACACACCCATACAAAGTTGGTACTACCTTAAATCTTAAATAATCTATCTTAAATATTAGCCATATTATACTGTTGAAATTACACTATAAAAGATATACAATAAAATAAAAAGTAACATCAAACCCAAAAATTAATGTGTAACTTCAGAAAGGCATTTTTATAAATTATAAAAAATAAATGTTAAATATGGGTGGGGTGGGACAGACTGTGCGCAGTTTTCAGTGTACTGTTATTGTTACTTTTGTTATCTATACAAATTGTACCCCTGGATAGCTTTATCTATTTTGTTGGGCTCTTGCCCCTGTGGTACTTTCAAAACCTAATAAAATATGTTTTAAAAAAAAGAATAATATTTGTCTATGCTATAGAATGGAATGAGGCTGCCAGGGACAGGGTTTATGTCTTATCCATTCATTGTTTGTTCAAAAGAATCCATATGATGTGGATCGATGTGTTCAAATGTTACGATCTTAGTCAAGTACCTAAGATTTCTAGTGGGACTTCAGTATTTATGTAAAATTGTTACTTTATGTAAGATTTCAAAGCTATTGTCACATTGACAACAAAAATATTATGATACTAGTCTATTGCTACCTAAACATTGACTGGTATAATATCAACTTTCTATACACCCTATGTACAATACCACAATATCAACAGCTGTCAATGGATGGTCTTCTTTCTGACTCAAAAATAAATGTCTGTGCAGTAAAAGCTGCTTCTTCCTGAAGCAATCTGTGACTATTTCGGAACAATGTTAGAGATAATATAGAAGCAGAAAAATCAATTCTCTGGAAGGGAATAAAAAAGGCTGAGACCACTAATACTCTTGCAGGGAACAAACATGTTTAAATAAGGAACAGAGATATCTGAAGCAGGTGAAACAAATCCAGACACAGAAGAAGAAAACAGGAGCACAAAACTGGGTCCCCTGGAGTGAGCAATGATCTAACTAGTGAAGTTGTGATGCACTGAATAACCCAAAATGGCCTCATTTTATAGTGATGTTAGTTGTTGACCTGGAAGTAGTTCTATATGGCAAAGAGGAAGTGATAATCCACAACCTTAGTTTGTGAAAACGGAATGGAAAAGAACATGTTCAGCGATTTAAACCCAACATGAAAATCCTGACTGGATTTCTAGCAGTGTTATGTGGTCATGAGTAAAAAGATCAAAGGACTGGAAAATGTCCACTACATTAGCAAAGGAAAAAGTATGCAGCAGCCCAATGGGAACATTAAGGAGCAATTGTGAAGTTCCCCAAAACACTTTCCTTATCTGCTTGTAAGTTGTTTAAGAGAGTCGAGGAGCTGGGGCTGTGACCTGCTGAGTGTGAGTGGCTTTAGAAAATCACCTGCCCCAGAAGTACTCTGGTGGGTAGCTTAAAAAGAGTTGGGTGCCCTGGATTGTGACCTGCCATATGGGAAAGGCTTCAGGAAGCCTGGTGCCCGAGGCTGTCTCTACTTCATAAACACAGTAAGGTAAAATATGTACAACAAAAGAAATAGAGATAAAAATCTGTACAATAATATGTATTACAAAAATGTAGAAAACAGAATTATTATTTTCCACAAAACACAATAGAAAGTTGCAACATATCAATATAGTAAATATCCACAAAACATATATTTAAAAAAATAATAATAAATGTATAATCCAAAATAAAGGTTTGTATGACAAATTTAAAGATACACCAGCTTTAAAACATATTAATTAAAGTAGTACCTCCCTTATGACACACAATAAAAAAATCTAATTTAATTACTGAACCAATCACATTTGAAACTACAATGGTTAACAAATATATACCCTAAATTACTAATTGAGAGATATAAATAGAACACAACACAATCAAAAGGTTTACCAAACCTGCCTTAGGAGAGAGGTGAATGTTACTCTGCATGACAGAAGCAACTACGACTCAACTGAAGTGCACATATTTAATAATAAAAATATATTTCATCAAACAACTCCAAACAAACTCCTAAACGCAATGCAATATTATATCTATACATTTAAAAAGTCCACTATTATATCCCCACTGCAGACACATCATCTGAAAATCTTCCTGATTATGAAGAAGGCAACCAGTAAGTCAAAAGAAATCTTTTTATTTAAGTGTAAAAAATAAATTAATTGTAACATCTCACAAAAATCTAAACCTATGGCAATAAATCTATTTCATTTAAATTTGTATCATGGCATGTACTTTGTGGAAATGTACAGCCATGGAGAAGCTGTCCATTGATTTAAATAAAAATTAAAACATTAAATTAAGTTAATATTTAATATTATGTTTGTTGCCATTGTTACTGTGGTAGTCCTAGGTGAATAAGTGGTAGGAAAATGTGTTTTAGTATTTTTAATTAATTTTTATTTTTATTTAAATTTATTTTTCTTAATATTTGCTACTATGCTCTGTGAGTAGATTTCTGACTCTGTGGCAGAGATCAACACAAACAGGCAGCAACTTTACTTAAAGTAACTTTATTGTCATAAACTTGGTCGTACGAAACTTCACACACTCATTTGAGAGGGTACAGACTCACAAGTTTAAATCTAGGTGGACATGTCTGCGTGGAAATAGCGAATTCGATCCACAAAAAGATCTACACCTAGGTGTAGGTATAAATCTGCATGTGAAGAGATCTTTGCATATAAGCATACCTTTGTGAATAGGCCAGTAAGTGTGGAATGCTCAGCTAATAGAAAATTTGCTCTTGAATTTAAAAAAAAAATATCTAGACTTTGTTTCTGCAACTACATTAGTTAAACTTCATATCCTAGTAACAAACTAATGACTAATGACTACTTTGATCATTTTGAAGAGTCCTGGGTGGGTACCATGTATTGGGAAGGGCACTGACAGCAAGCCAGGTTTCATATTCAAGATGGAACATCTATGGAAATACATCAGACACAGAAGCCAAAACAAATTGTGCAGAAAAGCTTGGCACAGCGTTTTCCGGGGAACCCTAGGAAGATGCCACCTCACCTTCTTCCAATTTATTGAACATTTTTATGGAAGCATTCTGTTTATTGAGAGATCCAAGGAACAAACACAGCTATGTGCCTACAACCCTGAGGTCGGCAGCGATCAGGAATCTCATAAAATAAATAATAACGAGAAGAAACATAAGGAAAAACAAAACCAAAGAAGAAAGAAAGAAGGGAAGGAAGGAAAAGGAAAATGCCCTCCCTCCACTACCACCCTCTCCTCCCCTCTCCCCCTCCCTTCCTCAACCCAACAGCATCGGCCCTGGCAAGTGGACAAGTTTATCTATACCCCTCAGTCTGCGGGAGGCAACCGCATGAGCAGGTTCAGGATAACATTCAGCGTTAACCTCTTAGCTAGGGATGAGTCGCAGGATATGTAAATATTGAGGGCAAGTGACTTCCCGCAGTTCGATCGAAAGTATCTGAAAAAATGGGGACCAAAGGTCACTATAAGTCTCCTCTTTATGATACGCCACCAGCGACATGCGCTCCATTGCCAAGGTTAGCCACAATTTATGTAGCCAATGTACATGTTCTGGGACGTTCGGGGTGCCCCACCTAGCCAGGATTACTTGTCGTGCAGCTAGCAGCGCAAGAGCCATTTGACGGCCTCTTAAGGAGCATCAGTGGATTTGGAAGACCCAAGAGCGTGTATGCTGAAAGCGCGGGATGGCAGTATCAAATGCTCTATGTCATCCAGGACCGTCCCCCAGAAGCGCTCCAGTTTAGGGCAGTGCCAGAGCAAGTGGACAAGCGAACCAGTCTGACCACACCCCCACCAGCACTTCTCAAACCTGCTTTTGTCCCAGCAGTGAATGCGCGCCGGGGTAATATACCAGTATGAAAGCACTTTATATGTTGATTGATGTTGTGAGAAGCTCTATAGTGTATGTCCTCCCATTCCTTCTCTGAGAGCACCTGCCCCAGTTCCTCCTCCCACCGTTGCTGTACCTTGAAGCGACCCCCTCCCGCATGCTTTGTCAGCATCGCATAGAGTTCCGATATGAGATGTTTGTCATCCTGTTTGCATACTATCCATTTCTCAAAGACCATCAGCTTCCATGATGCTGCCTCTTGATACGCGGGCCCGGTGACCCAATGACGCAATTGGTGGTAATGGAATGTATCCGACTGAGGGAGTTCGTAGTCCTGTTTCAGACGATCAAAGGGAATCAAGCCGCCCGGGTCGAATAACGACCCGACGCGCTTACAGCCCTGCTCTCGCCATCTATCGAAGATCATCAAGTTGCGTCCCGGAGGAAAGTCAGGGTTCCCCGCAATCCGAGTCGTCGGGGAGGGGAAAGACGTCAGGTCTTTGGCGCCCGTCACTCTGTCCCATATTTTCATTGTGTGTGATGTTACTGGGGAGGAGTACAGGCCCCATGCCCTATGCTTACGAGGGAGCCAAACCTCCCTCCATATGTTGACCCCTGCAACCGTCTGGTCCATAAATGACCAATGTTTTTCTGACAGAGGATGGTTTCATATAAGTTTATACTGAAGGTGTGTGCCTGTAGGTATCTATGAATCAAAGGGAGTCCCACCCCTCCCTCCCGTTTGTGCCGGGTCAGTTGGGCAATAGCTATTTTCCCTCCCCAGACAAATTTGTTGATGGCCAACTGCAGAGATTGGATGACCTTCGCGGGGGAGCCACCGGAATGGTTTGAAAAATGTATAAGATGCGCGGCAAGACCGTCATTTTGACTGCCGCCACCCTTCCGAACCAGGCCAGTCCCAATCAGCCCCAGCTGCTCAAAGCCTGCGACGTCTGTGTCATAAGGGCCGAGTAGTTCAGCGCCAGGGTTTTAGGAATGGTGGGGGCAAGCAAGATGCCCACATACGTTATAGACTGCTCTGCCCATGGTAGTGAGAGTGTTCTTTTCAGTTGATCCCTCTGGTCAGGGGATACCGAGAGGTTTGAAATTTGGGATTTACTTAGGTTCACTTTGAATCCCGACACTTCCCCGAAGCGCTCCAGCTCCGGTAGCACGGCCGGTAGAGATGTATGCAGTTTAGTTAAAGAGAGGATCACGTCATCGGCATATAGGCTTATGGTATGTGTGCCCGCACCAATCTTGATACCACTGATCCGAGGGTTGTCGCGGATTTTCTGTGCGAACGGCTCCATATAGAGCGCAAAAAGGAGCAGCGACAAGGGGCATCCCTGCCGGGTGCCTCTTGCTATAGGGAACCGATTCGAAGACACTCCATTGACCCGAACAAAGGCTCTCGGAGCACGATATATACAGGAGACCCATTTAATAAAGGCCGAAGCCGAAAATGCCTCAGCGTGTCAAATAGATAAGACCATCTCACCCGGTCAAATGCCTTTTCAGCGTCAATAGAGAGGAACACCGCCTCTTTGCGCGATCTGTGTATAACATCCATGAGGTGTAGCAGCCTTTTCGTGTTGTCTCCACCTTGCCGGGTGGGGATAAAGCCTGACTGGTCAGTGTCTATTAGTCCCGCCATCAGCGGGTTCAGCCGAGCCGCTAGGATTCCGGCGAATACTTTGGCATTGATATTCAATAAAGAAATAGGACGGTAAGAGCCACATTCTGCCAGGTCTTTCATTGGTTTTAGAATAACCGAAATCGAAGCTTCCAGCATCGAGGCGGTCAGTGAACCTGTCTCTCGGAAGAAGTTAAATACTCGTGTCAATAGGGGCGCCATTTCTGGACAGAACAGTTTATAGAATTGCGCCGCAAACCCGTCAGGGCCCAGGGCTTTATGCCCTTGGAGGTGTGAGATGGCTGTGATCACTTTTTCAATGAAAATTGGTTGATTCAGCTGCCCTGCGATGGTCTCTGGCAGTCTAGTGACATGTATATCCCGCAAAAAAGGGTGAGGGGATGCCTGGGTTATATCCTCTTCTGCATAAAGGGTCGGTTAAAATTTTGAAATGCCCCCGTTATGTCCCAGTGTACATGCACTGAGTCCCCTGAGGCGGTTTTTATGGACCGGATCGATGTCGCTAGAGTCTTTGCTCTAAGTCTTTGCGCCACACTTGTCGCTGCTTAGAAAAATTTGTGTCGAAGCCTCAAGAGTGCATAATCTGCCCTGTCAAGGTCCAGTCGCGTCAGCAAAAGTCTTTTCTTCTCTAGTTCCCTCCAAACTCCAGGAGCCCCGGTTCTCTTATGTATTGCTTCCAGCTCCCTCACTTCCTGCTCTATGCTCTGCCTTTTCTCCCGGCGCAGTTTGTTTTCTCCTGCCGAGGTCGCAATGCATTCTCCCCTGACCACTAGCTTCAGCGCTTCCCACACTGCGGCTAAGGACGTAGTCCCTGTGTCGTTGATATTCAGATAGTCTACGATCCGGGCGCGAATCGCCTCTGCTGAAGGCTTGGATTGTAGGAGGCTAACCCTCAGTCGCCATCCCGCCAGGTGTGGAGAATGCGTGTTCCTGTGTAAGGTAACCATGATCATGGCATGGTCTGACAGAGAGCGAGGCTCGATGGTGGGATCAGTGAGGCTCGGGGCCAGCGACGGCGAGGCTAAAAAGTGGTCTATACGCACGTACGTTTTATGTGCTGCCGAGTAGTGTGTGTAATCTCTGGTGTCTGGGTGGTGGTTGCGCCAGATATCAAGGAAACCATGCTCCGTGAGCCAGCGCTGGCCATCCACCGATAGGGACCCTGACTGTGTGTACCGCTGTCCTGAGCGATCTAGATTCGTGTCCATTACCAAGTTAAGATCTCCACCCACCAAAATTTCTGCATCTGCGGATGCCAAAGTCTCCCCAAGGGCTTTGCGTATGAAGTGCTCCTGTTGTGTGTTCGGGGTGTATATGTTGGCGGGCGTGAATTGTGAGGTCTCCCACTGAATCCTGACAGCCATTAGTCGCCCCTTAATTTCAGCAATTGTAGAGAGGAGTTTGCCGCTAAATTTTGCGCTAAAGAGAATAGCGACCCCATTGGTCTTTTGGGATGTGTTGGAGGACCACACCTGGAGGGGGAATTGCCGGGAGCGCATGCGGTGTACGTCTCGTTGTAGGAGGTGGGTTCCTGGTAAGAGGCAGATGTCCCCCTGAGAGTTTTCCATGAGGGACAGGATCGCAGAGCGCTTCACTGTTGTGGTTAAGGCCCCGGACGTTAAGGCTAACAATTTGTTAGGTTTTGCCCATCATTTATGTGCGCAGACGGGGGAAAGCTTAATCGTACATAAACATTGTACCACGCCAGGCCTGTTTGTCCCATAGTTGTCCTCGTCCTGCCAGCAAAGCTCCATTATCAAACATCGGTGAGGAGGAGGAGAGGATCGGAAAAAAAGAAAACAATAACAAACCCAAAACAGACCACAAAAATTTCCCTCCCCATAAGAACTAATAAACAATCTTATCTCAGTTCATCAAATGCGAGAACTCTCGGGGGTGCGCCGTCTGCCCTCGGCTGTTTCCACAGTGGTGAGAACGCTGGAATCGCCTGGTTGACTCTCAGGGAAGAACTGTCTGACTGAGGAGAGTCCCCCGGCGCCCTCCGCTTCCGCGAAGTCCAGTGCCCAGGACAAGCATCTCAGGGTAAGGCAGGGTGTTCCGGTGAGTTGGCCAGTGCGTTGATCACTGCCTTTCTTTCACTGGCTATTGTTTCTAAGTCAGGTTTGTGGCTAGCGGAGGGCCCTCCGACGCGCCGCCAGCAAGAGTCTTTGAATTTCAAGTTCTTCATGTGCCTCCTATTTTCTTCTTGGGGTGGCTCTGCTGTGAGGCCCAAAACTTCGAGTGCTTCTTTTAGGGATTTTATTTGCCATAGCTTGCTCTCGTACTGGAAGATGATGCGAAAAGGGTGACCCCATGAGTACGATATCCCCTTCTCTCTGAGATGGGCAGTGACAGACCGGAACTCCCTCCTTTTGAAGAGTGTGGTCAGGGAAAGGTCAGCAACCCCAGATGAATTTCGTTTTTTATCTCAACTGATGAAGGATAATATCTAGAAACACATGTGTCTAGAGATTGACAGCAGTAACCTGCACCAACTTTGGTGAAACACTTCAGCAAAAACTCAAGTGAGCATTTAAAATGAACTGCATTTACCATAATGCTAAGGGGTGAACTGTGTTGGGAGGTGAAGCAATGTGCTCCCATCCCCCTTCTGTTTGAAAAGGCTCCCTTGAGCCATTGAGCTGACGAGCTTTTGGAGATGCACCTGTGTGCCTGTGAGAGGTACTGAGACCTGAAAGGATTGTGGCAGCTTGCGCAGCAACCCCAGATAAATTTCGTTTTTTATCTCTACTGATGAAGGATAATATCTAGAAACATGTGTCTCTAGATTGACAGCACTAACCTGCACCAACTTTGGTGAAACACTTCAGCAAAAACTCAAGTAAGCATTTAAAAGGAACTACATTTACCATAATGCTAAGGGGTGAATTGTGCTGGGAGGTGAAGCAGTGTGCTCCCATCCCCCTTCTCCTGGAAAAAGGATTCTGTGTGGCCCCTAAACTGTACCGGATGGGCCTTCCTAGCTTGGCGAATGATAGAGTCTTTAAGCTGGAAGTCATGTACGCATACCAGGATGTCAGGTGGGGGAGCGTTGTTGCTTTTAGGCAGTCCCACATGGTGCGCTCTATCAATCTGGATCTCCGCACGGCATTCGTCACCCGGCACCTAATCGAAAAGAGCGAGAACATATTGGCGGATGTCTTCTCCTTCTGCACGGGATAGCTCTCTTCTGATGCACACATTATTTCTGCGTGAGCGGTTTTCTAGGTCCTCCGTAGCTGCTTGCAGTTCGATATGTTGCTCACGTAGTCGCAGGATTTCCTGCTGCATCCCTGCTAGTTTCTCGCTCTTCCAAGGATGGGACACGGTCCCACACCTCGTCCAGATATTTTCTAACATCCTTCAAGTTTGCTGAGAGGTGGGTTTGCATTGTGAGCAGGTCTTCACGGAGAGAGGTGAAGAGCGTGGTCATAAAGGCCTTGGTCGCTGGGGCATTAGCGGCCTCCGACCCTTCTTTTTGATCTTCATCTCCTGCAGACGCACTCACCGTGGTGGACGCCAGTGGTTGCTTCAATAACATGTCTTTCACTGACTTGTCCTTTTTAATCCTGGCTGTGGCCATTTAAACTGTATTTGTAGTGTCGGCTAATGGGATGTAAGAAGTCAGAGGGAGCCACCCTCCAGTTATACGCCCGGGCTTCACTCCTTGTGTTGCCTCCCACAGCCTCTCTTAATAATGTCCCTTGGCCAGTTTCAGATGTTCCCTCCTGGTCCCTGGGGACCGACCGCGAACGGTTACCCTACGACTGGTGGGTGTCCTCTGCATGCAGCAACCCTACTTTGATGTTGCTAACTGCCTTCAGCCCTAGCGCCAACGAAGGCACCCTTGTGCCAGGGTGCAACGGTGTCTGGGGTTGCAGGCAGGATTATTTTTGCACAGGAAGGGAGGCCTTCCTGCACAAAAACAATCCTTTGAGGAGTTTCCCACTTTCTAAGTTGTCTACACAATGCAGCACACTTAGAAAGAAGAAACAACAAGGAGAAATAAATATATTTCTCATTGTTGTTCTTCTATCGGGAAGGCGCATAATTTTGGTGCATTCCCAGGTTTACCAGTCATGATAAATCTTGGAATGCGCCAAAATACATGGGTAATGCGTAGGAACACCCACACTCCACCTATGTAATGCCTTCCCGGTACATAATAACACAAAGCTGCGACTTGCACGGCCTTGCATTACTTCAGATTTACCAAGCAACGCAGGGCCACGCAAGGTGGAATTGCATGCCTTGGTAAATCTGACTTAAGGATTGAGTGACCCTTGCGACACCCTGCATGGCACAAGAGCAACTTAATCCTTTGATAAATCTGGGTCCAAGTACTAATACAAAATTAAAAAACAAAACACTACTCCCACAGCTTCTATTATAGAATATCAACCACAAGAATATTGAACATCCTACTATACACTTTCATTGCACTGATTGGAAATCGATTTATAATATCATCTGCAAAAATACTGATGTTAAAAAAAAAAAAAAACTAATATCGAGCACAAAAATATAGAAATCCACTATATCAATTATACATTAAAACCAATGAAACACTACCTAAACAATGATGAAAATATCACACAGCAAAATATTGATAAATTACATTTAGGAAAATAAATATATATCAAAAATATCATTCCCAAGTAAAAATATATTACATATAAATATTTAAATCGACAAAAAAGAATTAGCGTCTACAATACAAGGTTGAGAAAAAAACCTTAACTAATCATTGCCCAAAATCAATTCAAAATAAAACTAGTTAGCACATAGAAACACATGTTTAGTTTAAAAAATACTATAAATAGAAAAAGAAAGCGTGCAGCAAACTGCTGCATATGAAGCCAATTGAGCAGGAGAATGGCATTCTGCCCAACCAAAGCTCAACAAAGAAGGACTGCACCAAACTGAACAGAAAAGGCCTCAACAACTATAAAGTAAATAAAAATGATGTAGTGTAATTAACCTACTAAAGTTTAAAATATGAATTATAAAAATTAAACACTGCTAATAATTATTTTGTCAACTATTTCTCCAACATGGCGAGACCAAGACTAAAGAACACCAACACAATCAACCAGAACACAAGAAAAACCCAGAGAAATTAACTTAAATTCCACAAAAACACTGCCAAAATGTACATATAGAAAAAATATACTATAAACGGTAATAAATTGAAGGCAACTGTTTTTCTTTTACAAGATAGAACATTTAACATAATATAATATTTACTTTAAAGAGAAAAATGAACATACATTACCTCTTCCAAAGTAAAATTGAAATAAACAGAAAAGCAAGGAGACATAAAAAAGAAACAGAAGAACCAACGGACCAACAGACAAGAAAAAAGCATAATACAAGTATATTGCAAAATGTGGCAAAATGCAATAGCATGTACAATGTTAATTATTATTTTAATATATAACAAAAACATTCAATGTTACTATAACCCACAGATATCAGAATGTCTATAACTGCAATCTACATACATCACACAAAGGAAATCATCTGTTTAGCTACAGGGGTAGACCTGAAATAAAGTGTACTAGTAATAAAACAATGAATTGGAAATCCAGTACATATTATTCCAAAGCATGGTAAGGTAAAGCTACAAGAAAAGATGACAGTGAAAAGTGTAAGGAACCACAACCATCACCCAAACATAACTGAAATACAAGTCGGAAATGTCATACGGGACTTAAGAGAAGCAAGTACCGACAGGAACTAAACTACAAGCCATTATACAGTAAGTTCCTGAAGAAGCCACAACATAAGTGCTAGGAATAGCAAATCTATAAAGACTGATCACAAGAACCAGGAGAGAAACAAGGCAAACACAAGAGCCCCGGGATCATTCGAAGAAATACAAGTCACAGAAAACCTTATCCCAACACACACTAACCAAGAATTCTTTATATACAATAATGAAGAGAATTATTGTTTTTACAACATATAACAATCTACTAACTCTAACACAATAACAAAAATGGATGACTAATGCGGAGTTTAAATCTTGTCCACCAACATTCTCACAAATTATACAATACATGGCCAGTACCGTAACACAAACATCACATTAATATATGCCCTACTCTCAAATAAACAAACAACAGCATGTAATGAACTCCTCACAAAAGTAAAACAAACACAAACTACACCCCGAAACAGTATTATGGACTTTGAACAAGCCATGATCAACACCATCCTAAACTATTCCCATACACACCCATACAAAGTTGGTACTACCTTAAATCTTAAATAATCTATCTTAAATATTAGCCATATTATACTGTTGAAATTACACTATAAAAGATATACAATAAAATAAAAAGCAACATCAAACCCAAAAATTAATGTGTAACTTCAGAAAGGCATTTTTATAAATTATAAAAAATAAATGTTAAATATGGGTGGGGTGGGACAGACTGTGCGCAGTTTTCAGTGTACTGTTATTGTTACTTTTGTTATCTATACAAATTGTACCCCTGGATAGCTTAATCTATTTTGTTGGGCTCTTGCCCCTGTGGTACTTTCAAAACCTAATAAAATCTGTTTAAAAAAAAAAAGAATTTTTTAAATGTAATCATTCTGAAATGAATAATATTTTTTTTCATATATATATACATAAAAAATTAGGAAAATAAATATAAATGACTATCATGTACATAAACAAATGCAAAAATACATCATTGGAATGCACACAATGTTATAAAACATAACATAGTACGATACAACAACACAAAATAAATACATATACTTATAGCTAAACTACATTCATATAAATAATTCACATCTTCAACAAAGATTATGAATTAACACATAATAATGCAAACACATGAGGTAAGTACGTATTATAATCAACAATCCCACCAAACATTTAACCAATAAAAACATTCCCACACTTTAAATTTAGTATCAGAATTTCATGATCCACAGCAGAATACCCAAATTAAAAATATAGATCTGCCAAAAAAATATAGTAAAGTATATACCCACAAATGCAAAAAATGAATAAGAACAAATCTGAAAATCCATCCATTGAGACCATAAGAAATGCATTGATACACCACAAAACACAAAATATATTGAAAAATAGAACAATCGCCCTAGAAAATCTGCAAAAATTAAGTAAAACATAAAACAGTTGTTAAAATTTTTCCAGCATATCTGCCTTGGGAAAAAAACACAAGCCAACCATTCAAAAATAATGAGTCCAGGACTATACAAAATTGTGAGAAAAAAAGTAAAACAGACAAGCCACTCTCAAAACAAACAATGTTATCTGCAAAGGAGTACTGCAACGAAGAAATGCTAGGGCCGAGATCTGCCACCAGACTGTCAAGGAGAAAACATCAACCCATAACAAAAATGTTAGAAAATGGAAATAAAAAAAGACATTCTATACACTAGAATAATTAGAAAAAATAAGATTAAAATTGCCGGGCGTGATAAGAAATAAAAAAAAATTGTAATAATACGCAAACATTTATAAATAATATGTAAAAACAAATATAAATAATGATCTAAATATATTAAACAAATACTAATAAATAAGTGTATCTTAAATTATTTACAGTATTTATATATAATTAAATACAATGAAATGCATTAAAACAGTTAAAATGCTAAAAATACACGACTAATACACTGGGAATATAATTGTATAACTAGATGTAACAAAAATTGAACTTAACATTTTTTTTGACTATACAAAATCAAAACTTGCTTTCATTAGAACATTAACCATATAATTTGTAAATAAAAATATTAAATAAATATTACTCTTATGTCAATAATGGAATAAATGTCAATTCATAAAATGACCATGGAAACAGTGTTTATTATAATAACATGCATAAATTAATATTATGGAAAACTGACAATCTGTTTTATGATACCTTTCAAATTTAAATGAAAATGTTATAATGAAAGTTAAATATAAAAGAAAATATTTGTAACGCAAACTAAAATACATATATTAAATGTATTATTCTAAAATGCTCAAAAATGTACCATTGGTTACTGAGAAAAATTGAGATTGTTGTACTCTGAAGAGGTCAAATCTATTGGTCCTACTCCGATTTGGACTCTCTTGGGGTTGGATTAACTGTTCCCACTCCAACCTTTGCCAAATTGGACAAAGTGTTGACTCTGGAGAAAACTGTTAGACTCTGGGAGATTACATTATTTTACTCACTTCAAATTTAGCCACACTGAAGAAAGTGTTGGGCTCTGGAGAGGTCAGTTTTACTATTCCCGCTCCAAATATAGCTGAATTCAGGAAGGTGTGGGACTCTGCAGAGATCAGATTTACTATTAGCACTCCAAACTTATCCATTTTGGAGAAAATGGTAGGCTCTGAGTGGATTACATTTACTAATCCAACTCCAAGCTTAGCCAAATATGGGAATGTGTTGGACTCTGGAGGGGTCTGATTTACTAATCCCACTTCAAACTTAGGTCCTTATTACGAGTTTGACGGTCCAGTGGACCGTCAAACCTGTGGTGACGGTTCGCCCGCCGCATTAGGACTGTAGCGGTTAGACCACCATGGGACCACTGCTGCCACCAGGGATCATGGATCAGCAGTGTGGTGGTGCGGTGGTCTAAGGCCCCTAATATGCTGGTGGTGTCGGAACTAGGGCTCTCACACACCCAGCAAGCTAGGTGTCAATCTTCATCATATGAGCCTGCCCCTCGTCAGGTCGGCGCTGCAATACCTGACAGGTATGATGAAGCATGACACCTAGCTTGCTGGGTGTGTGAGAGCCCTAGTTCCGACAAGGGGAATCCCTCCTTCTTTGCATACACATCAGTGGTCTTCAGTGACTCACTCATCTCTACAGCTTCCCTAACCTAATCACAGAGGAACTTCGTACTCTTGTTGTACACTGCTTATTTGTTTAACCCATTAGTGTTTACAAACTCGTCTCACTTTGCAGTCAGAGAACTTAAAGTAAAGTGAATTATGTGACAATCTTGCTGGGGTACAGAGAGTGTCAATGGAAAGTTTATAGAATGTCATTATTATAACCTGCTACAAAATGTAAATACCTTTAAATGAACTGTACACATTCAGCAGTTAGGAAAGCAAAAATGAAGATCATTTTTTTGTAATTCTGAAGTAAAGTTTTTAATGGTATCAAAACAATTTCAGACACTTTACTTGATGATGCACAAATTATACATATTCACTGAAACCAGATATCCACACATTATCATTTGTGTGTAATACAGTTTTTATCAGTACAACTGTATGTCTGTGCAAATTTAGTGGCCATTTTAATGGAAAATGTGCTTTCTGTAAATAACAGTGCCCTACGGCACAATGCTTTAGTTAAAATGAAAAATCGCCCATCTCATTGCCATTAAAGCTAGGTGGGTTACAAAGGTTTGTCATTCTAAAAAGTGGGTCGTGGTTCTAAAAAACTTGGAAAGCACTGGCATAAAATAAGGTTACATTATTAGGTAAATTTCAAAATAAAAGAATAAATCTATTAGTAGTTGATATAGAAAAACAGTCACAGAAATATAAATAAAAATGTGTGTTTTAAAATTGTCTAAACCCACCCATCTTTGTATAAAAAATATATTAACAAACATTTGTATTGGAGTGTTCATCATACCATATTCTGAATGCATATTCCATACACGGTTTTGCTCGCACCTAGCTCTGGGTCTTAAAAATCATAAGTAACGACCAAAGAAAGTATTGTCAATAATGGACTGAACTCAGACTGTACCATAAACAAATTTCGACTTCGGAATATTTCGTCAGAATTTTTTTGACTAATGCCCCTCAATATGGCTTTACATTCTAAATTTTTCATTTTCATCACTTTTGTTGTTCATAATAATTGTACTTGTAATGATGGGACTTTCTTAGCCTATATGGTTGTATTATAATATAATTATTGTCATTATAGTTGTAGTAGTTTTCTATAGTGACTTCAATAAATACAAAGCAACTTCGTATTCAACATTCCTTCTTTCTCCACTTGCATGGATTCACATGTTCAAATTACTTCTTTCTCTCATCGCCATTAAATAGGATAATAAACCTATATATCTACTACTATTGTAATACATCTCTTGCATTGTTCATTCTTGACTTTTTCACGATTCACAAGGTTAAACTGAAAAATGTAACCATTCCTACTCTCTTCCAAAATGTTCGTCCCCTGTGGTTGGTTTCCCTAGCGATTTTCACGTAAGGTTACGTCCCCTTGGTAATTTCCTTTCAGTAACCTTCGACCCGGTACAACTACATGCACTACGGTGTCTAACTCTGATACTTTAAAACTGCGTCCGACCTCTCTGTAAGTAGGGATATTTTCATAGATGACCGCAGTGGCTATTCGCACCTTACAAATTCAACTATTTTGGTAATCGCTTTACTTGCACACTGGCTAGTTATGATAAGGTCTTAGGATAAGTTGTGACACTTTACCGGAGGTAACGATTTACTCTTTTCTCTTTAGGACCCCAACTGATTTATTCCTGGATTGTTACAGTTATTCTTTCTGCAGGTACCAACAACTCCTTATATTTATACTCTTGCTAGCGATATTGGACCACTTAAATCTCAATAATATTTATTTTCATTACAGAGGAAAAAATCCACGCATAACTTTTTCACTGACCTATAGGCGACCCTGTTACTTGACACTACTGATTGATAGGAACTTAGGGGTCCATTACGATGACTGGCGGATGCAACTCCGCGATGCTGGCGGTGGGAGAAAACGCTGTTTTCCGCCCATGAGCTGCGGGGCACCCGCCCGCCATATTACAATGGCCAAATCCAGCTCATTGTCCGTCCGCCGCGGTGCGACGTGGACCGCCATCAAAACGCGCCCGCCACCGCGGCGGAGACAACCAATCGAGAGCCACCGCCGTGCGGAATGACGTCCCTCCCGCCGTACAAATTAGGATGCGCAAAACAGCCAGGCACACCGCAGCGGAGAAACCGGCCAATCTGAGCATACGGAAGCACCACAGCGGAGCGCAAATTCGAATCCCGGAGCCAACCGCCATGGGCCCGGCACTACACGTCTTCCCGTCGCTGTACATGATACACCTCCAGCAAGCCATGGACCGTGGCGGACGCCGCCGCAGGTACGCCACCACACAACTCCGCACACAAACACAACCCACAACTCCATGTCTGATGTAAGGTCCCTGCCCCCACCAGACACCCTGGTGGCGACAGGAACACAACCACAGGTGTAGCCACACATGTCCTACCTGCCACTAGTCCACCCCTCCACACCCAGACCACCATGTCCGCAATTCTGAAATAATGTCCAGTTCACGTGACCGCAGTGGTGAATCCGCGTAAAAAAATGCACACAATGTAGTAGGCTGGGCCAGCGCAAGGCATGGGCAGTGCACAAAGTACACAGGGTAACACCTCCACACTCCACACACTAGGCCCACCCACACCATGAAGGGCCATGCCACGTGATCTTCCTGTGCTCCCACATGCCCAAAAACCAGGCAGGTGAACACACACACTGCACCACACAACAAACAACTAGGGAGACAGCCTTATCAGGTGTGGCTGCAGAGTAACACACAGCGTAGAAGCACTGGGCCAGGGGAACACACACACCACAACAACATCACACTCGTGGCAAGTAAACTGAGTCCAAGCACAAAATAAACACACACAGACAATGAACAAACACTCCAATGGACACACAGCCTGCCAAGTCACACTGACATACCCCACACTGACACACAGCAACAAACACAGACCACATGCCAACAGCAATGGAGGACAACAAATAGGAAACCCAAAGAGAGGTGCACACAAATGGAATGGCAAGGAGCTGAACACCAACAACTTGTACATCACATGCAAGGGAAGGAACACATCACAACAACCCCAGCCCAAAACTCCACACATGGCAGTCACAGTGAGTGAAGTCAAACCACAGTCACCTTACTGCAACAACTCAGGGAGACAGCAAGGCAACCCATATATAGGCACAGGGATGAAAGGAAGGGTATGAAGTCTAACACTGATCAGCCACACATCTGTATCCAAATACATCACAGGAGTATGTCAGCAGCACAACACACAGGGCCCATTGCAACACTCCATGACTGTCAAACACAAGTATGAACCTTCACACAACTCCCACACCCATCACACCTGCAGCACACAACACCAGTGACAAACACACAGAAGCTTGCCAATAATATCCAGTCAAGACACTGACAAGCAAACACACCCCCTGGGTGGTATCCACAAACATCACACACACACACACAGGTATGGCAGTACCACTGTACGCACAAAAACAACAGTCAAACACAGAACACAATCAAAACACACACACAGAACTACTACAATAACAGACAAGACCTGTGCAGCTAAACAGTGCAAAATCAATGGGAGCACAGACACAACAGGAGTACACAACCACATCAGTCATGATAAATGCACAGACAACATACCACAACACATATAAGAAGTGCATCCACTAAAAACAATAATGGAGAACAAAAGGCAGAAATGGGCCTACAATGACACATAGACAGACATACCACACCACCCATCAACTCAAAATGGTGTCATAGTGTACCACATGTCTGCACATGCACAACAATGACAAGAGACACATATCAAATATGAGAGGAGAAAACACCAAGGATGCACATAAAACATGCACTGGAACCACAACAGACCTCAGTCCATGTGACAGACACACAAGTAAGGCACACCACAATGGCAACACACATCTGAATCAAACACAACAACAACACACACACTGACAGGCAAATAGAACACCACACACAGAGCATCTGTCAACTGCATGACACAACACAACACAAACACTGCACACAGCCACATCAGCCCCAACACATGCACAGGCAAAGATATCAACATGCTACAACAGCTAAACATCAGGGGGTGCACAACAGGCAAGGACAAGGCAACATACACTCACAGCACTGCATGCACACCAAACAGTGTGTGCACAACACACATACCAGTTACAGAGATGAGTGACACACCATGAACACACCCAACAACAATCTAAACATCACACACACAACAACACACCCAGGAAGTCAATCAGTGCACAGAAAACACACCTACTTCCAAGCCAACACACACAGATGCACAAGTCTGGGACACAAAAGTTGAAACAACATGATCAGAGGAAACAAGACATTGGCAATGTTGAAGTGGCAAATAGAGCATGTGTCACAGTAAACCATACCCACACTGTAACCCTTTATTTAGCAAGGACACTGACAAGGCAGACAACAGGAGTACATTTCTTTTTATTTACATCTCACACAGTTATGCAGCACAAATTAGACAAGAGCAAGGCCAGTGGCCAGGACACAGTGCAGGTGAGGTACATGAGAAGCTGCACAGGCAAGGGGCACACAGCAGTGAACCGCAAGGCCAGTGGCCAGTCTAAAGTGCAGGTGAGGCACATGAGAAGCTGCACAGGCAAGGGGCACACAGCAGTGAACAGCAAGGCCAGTGGCCAGGACACAGTGCAGGTGAGGTACATGAGAAGCTGCACAGGCAAGGGGCACACAGCAGTGAACAGCAAGGCCAGTGGCCAGTACAAAGTGCAGGTGAGGCACATGAGAAGCTGCACAGGCAAGGGGCACACAGCAGTGAACAGCAAGGCCAGTGGCCAGCCCAAAGTGCAGGTGAGGCACATGAGAAGCTGCACAGGCAAGGGGCACACAGCAGTGAACAGCAAGGCCAGTGGCCAGTCCAAAGTGCAGGTGAGGCACATGAGAAGCTGCACAGGCAAGGGGCACACAGCAGTGAACAGCAAGGCCAGTGGCCAGGACACAGTGCAGGTGAGGCACATGAGAAGCTGCACAGGCAAGGGGCACACAGCAGTGAACAGCAAGGCCTGTGGCCAGGACACAGTGCAGGTGAGGCACATGAGAAGCTGCACAGGCAAGGGGCACACAGCAGTGAACAACAAGGCCTGTGGCCAGGACACAGTGCAGGTGAGGCACATGAGAAGCTGCACAGGCAAGGGGCACACAGCAGTGAACAACAAGGCCAGTGGCCAGGACACAGTGCAGGTGAGGCACATGAGAAGCTGCACAGGCAAGGGGCACACAGCAGTGAACAACAAGGCCTGTGGCCAGGACACAGTGCAGGTGAGGGACATGAGAAGCTGCACAGGCAAGGGGCACACAGCAGTGAACAACAAGGCCAAGGGCCAGTGAAAAGTGCAGAGTGAGTACATGACATCCAGCACTGTGAATGTGTGGTACAGTACTCTGCCATGGTCAGCAACACACTCAGGGTGTGAAAAATGGGCAGTCTATGGCACCACTGTGGGAGAGACATGTGTGTGAGGGGGACTAACACTCAGACTTGTCTGGCAGTATGACTGGGAGGTGGCTATCTGTCAGGGCCAGTTGGGGTACTGGCTCGGGGAGAGAAAGGCCCAGCTGGGGTCGAGCCATCAGTGTACTGGGAAGCCTGAGGGCTGCTAGGTCCAGGTGTGGCAGAGCCAGCAGTGGTTTGGGAAGCCTGAGGGCTGCTAGGTCCAGGTGTGGTAGAGCCAGCAGTGGTTTGGGAAGCATGAGGGCTGCTAGGTCCAGGTGTGGTAGAGCCAGCAGTGGTTTGGGAAGCCTGAGGGCTGCTAGGTCCAGGTGTGGCAGAGCCAGCAGTGGTTTGGGAAGCCTGAGGGCTGCTAGGTCCAGGTGTGGTGGTGGCACGTGGAGGTGGACTCATGCTTGTACAAGACCCAGTGCGTGTGGGTGAATTTTGAGGGGTGCCCTTCCGCTTCTTGGGGATTTGATATGGCTTCCCTGTCCTGGGATTCATGCCAAGTGGGGTGTATACAACAGGCACACTCGTCACAAAAGCTGGATCATGTGCAGATGCTAGTCCCCCCTCTGGGGACGTGCTGGATTCTTTGGGACGCTTGGCCCCGGATTGCCTCTGCCCCTGCATCACCTGTTTACCAGGTGTCCCCCCTACAGTGGCCTCCTTTCCCTGCTTCACAGGGCTCTGGATGGGAGTAGATGTTGTGGGTGAACTTGCCTTGGAAGTCTTCTTACGGGTACCCTTATCAGGTACCTGTTTGTCACTGGGCACGGAAACTGTGTGCTTCTCTCTGCGAGACACTTTTGGGACAGGTGAGTCCTTGGCTGGGGATGCCCCTGGGGCATGTGAGCCTGAGGCCTGCTTCTTGCCATCCTTGCCCTGGCTGTGGCCTGAAGGGCTTTTCCCTCTGCGCTCTGGTGTGGGTTTACCTTTCTGTGGGGATGGTGTCTGCGGCCTGGACTGCTTGGGCTGCTGCTGCTGTGTGCTGCGTGTGACGTATCTGTCCCTTGATGTCTGGGGTGTGTGCTCACTATCATCAGATGCGTCCACTGGCAGGGTGGTGGGCCTAGGGACTGGAGCTGGACCATGGGATTGGGCAAGTTGAATGGCTGCTGTCACTGTGTTGTAATTTGGCAGCACTTAAGTTAAGCATTAGCCGAAGACATCCTGTGTTCAGAGGCTAAATTGTCCGCTTTGTGGAATCCATTTTATATTTCTGGCAGCCATTTTGGTTGCCATGTGCTCGCCATGTGCTCTGTCCTACCTTCCTGTTAACTGCTCTTGAAATCTGCCTAGAGACGAGTTATATTTAGTTTCTTTTGCTTTGCACATGCTCAGTTGAGCTCGCAGCTGTCCATGCAGCTGTTCCGAGTTTATAAATGTCAGGATGTGTCTACTAGAAGTAGAAACTGTTAGCTCCACCCACTTGTCGACTGTGCATTTCTTGTATGACCTTATATGTACCTAAAACCAGCATATTGTGTTTGTACCGCCTTCATTTGAGCCCCTGTGTGGGTATAAAAGGACCAAGGTCCTTCCATTCGGTGTGCTACTTCATGCATTACCGAAGGGTGCTGTGTGAATGTAGTTCCACCTCATGAGGTTTAATAAACTCTGTTTTTTCTATTCCAGTTTCTGTGCCAACTTCTTCCTATTGGTCTGAGGACTCTGTGCAGAAAGGGAGAACCCCTAAGCACTGGTAGGCCTTGTTGAGGCTCACCACCACAACTGCAGAGGACAGAGACTGTACAGTCCGGTGTAGCCCACTCACGTCGGAATGAACGACCTCCATGAAAGCCACCACCTGTGCCAATTTTTTGTCATGGTCCAGGAAGGCATTGAGGAGAGCTGTCTGACCCACACACAGCTGGCACAAAAGGTCCACAGACTCAGCACTGATGGCAGCGGGGGGGACAGGGGCAGGGGCAGCGGTGCCTGGGATGAAGGACACTCTTCCCTTTTTTGTGGTGCGAACACGGGCAGCAACAGTGGGAGTAGCAGGGAGGGTGGGCACTGAACGCTGTGTGGTGGACGAGGAGGCAGAGTCCCCGTTTCCTTCTGACGAAAACATAGATGCATCACCGCCGTCGTTAGATGACGTAGAGGTCTGCGTTTCTGGCTGTGACTCCTCTAGAAGACTACGGTCCCCCTCTGATGCGCTGGTGACATCCGTGTCACTATGCAGGTGAGCAGCACTAGTGCCTGATGCCTCACCACTGGTGTCCGTCCCGTGTCCTTCCGTGCCCATGTGAGATGCTGCATGAGAGAGAGAGGGAGAGAGGATCAGTACATTTGCATCAAGTTTACAAATATCTGCAAGGGAAGCATCAGTAATGATGGACAATCATCCATGTTGGACAACACCATGGGCAGTGACATTGTGCAACCTCAATCCAAACATCGAAATTACCGTGGCATGATGCAAACTTGACATCATACGCCCATGTGATGGACACAAAGCCAATTAGCCTGTTGGTGACTTCCTCTAACCACACACACATGGGGGCGGAGCTTGCCTGGCTGTAAGATGGCCGCTCAGTGATCGAGCTCCGCCATCCACCGAAACCATCCGTTAAGATTTGCAGCTTCGACGTTGTTGTAGGAGCGCTGGTAGCCGATGGGATTGTTCCCGATGTTCCGCTGATCACCTGGAGGTGCTTTGATCCTTCCTAGAGCCTGTGGTGCCTGAGACCGGGGCCGCGGCCTCCGATGTCGGCGCACGACCTGGGTCGGGTCCGCTGAAAGTGTGGCGTCCCTTTGCCGCTGTCTGCCTTTGCCGACCCTGCGGGATGCGCTGCGGCCCTACGACGGACGACCGCCATCCCCCGAGGCCTAGTGGGGCATTGCGGATGAGCTCTGTGGCCCCGTGTGGCTGAAGGTGAGCGGCGCGCCCCTGACCGTGGCAACCTGCCGGGCGTAGGCGGACGGGACGGGGGTGTCCCTGCGCCCGGAGTTGCGGCCTCATCGGCTGGCGCTGTCTCTGGTCCCTGCTGGCAGCGGCGCCGAGACACGGACAAGATCTGCGCTGGCGGATAGTAACTCCCACACCTCCAGGGCCACTTCACGTTGGGCGAGCCCTCTCTTGCCATTTTGAGGAGCTGCGTGGTCTGGGCCATCGCTCCCCTCTGGAATTATCCCCTAGTCCACGTTCAACAACAGGACACCAGGGTCTGCCAGTCACGGCCCGGGCGCGGTGCATCTGGGACCGCTTGTTTTGAGCTTGCCGGTGGTGCTGGCCCTCGGCGCCTGCTGCCTGTGGGGGACTCCTTCTGTGTGCCGGTGGGCGCGGGTCGGCTCCTCTGGCCTGGCCCGCCTGGTGCGCTCCACCTCAGCGAGGGAGACGGCCTGTGGGGCGGCGTGGGAGTGTGATTTCCCCTTGCTGCGACGCTGCCAACCGTCCCTGCCTTCCATCGCCCCGTGGCCTAGAGTCTCCCTCGCCACTGGTGCCCTCCGGGCAGGGACGCAGAGGGGTGAGCGTCGTGGTGCGCCCGGCTCCCTCGGGGGGTCCCAGTGGCTGGCGTCGCCATGGGTAAGCCGGACAAGTCCCAGCCGAAGCTAAGCTTCGAACAGCGCAAATCGAGGCGGCACGAAGACGCGGCGGACTCGGCGATGGCTGATTCGGACATTCCTGTGGACGACCCTGTGAGCGACATCAAACAAATCATCATGTCTATGCAACAGGGGTTGACGGCCATAGACTCCAAGATTGATACGCTGGCCTATAGGATGGACAGAATGGCGGAGAGGGTCGATAAGCATGCCGAACGCCTGGACATGGCGGAACGCCGCATCACGGAGACCGAAGAGGCCCAGACGGACACCAATGCTGCACAGCGACAGGTCGAGAAGGCGCTGGCTGCGCTGCAGGACAGGGCGGAGGATTTGGAGGCCAGGTCTAGGCGGTCCAATCTCCGTATCACGGGCCTCCCCGAATCTACAGCCACAGGCCCTATGGAGCCTTTCGTAGAGCAACTCCTTCAAAAATTGCTGGGGGCTGACATTTTCTCCGCCCTGTTTGTTGTTGAGAGGGCACATCGGTCGCTGGGCCCGAGACCTCAGCCTGGTGCTCCCCCGCGGCCCATAATCGCTAAACTGCTCAATTATCGTGACAGAGACGCAACTTTGCGCAGGGCGAGAGAGCTTGGCCCACTTCAGTATGAGGGCTCATCCATTTCGCTCTTCCCTGACTTCACGATTAGGGTGCAAGAAGCTAGGAGGCAGTTCGTCCCTCTGAAGCGGAAGTTGCGTGAGCACCGCATTGAGTATGCAATGTTATATCCAGCGCGGCTGAGGGTCCTCTTTGATGGCAAACCCAGAATCTTCTCAGACACTCAGGGGCCGATTCCGATTCGGGCCGGAAATCTCTCCGACCGAGCTGGACCCGGAGAGATTTCCGACCGAATCGGACCCTAGCAGTCCGACCGAACGAGTACGATGCGTTCGTAGGCTATCGGACTCGATTCGGTCGGACTCCCATTGAAGTCAATGGGAGCCGGTCGTACAACGCGTACGCGGGCTCCCATTGACTCAATGGGTGCGAGGCGTACAAGGGTGCCCCCTACTGCGGCATGGGTCCCCCCTGTGTGCGCCTCGCGCGGCTACGCGTACAAGGGGGTCCGACACGGACCCCCAAAGTACGGCTCCGACTGCTCTTTCGAGCCGGAGTGCGCGGCTCGGTCGGACTGCTCGCGCGGGCATCGTACTTACCCGGCCGGGGAACGTCTCCATTGCGCGGTGCGAGTCGAGTCCGAGCGAGTCGGTCGGTGCGGTTAGACCCGGGAACGAGTCGGTCGGAGCGGTCGGGACGTCCGGACGAGTCGGTCGGCGATTTTGCATCGTACTCGCTCGCCCGGACGCGCGTACGAATCGGTCGGGAAACAGGGCTCCGAATCGGATCCGGTAAAGCCGAATCCGATTCGGAGCCCTACCGGCCGAGATCGGAATCGGCCCCTCAGTCTCTACAAAAGGCCTTGAAATTCTGGGAGGTTGCTGGAAAACGTAAGCGAGATTTGGGAGAAGCTGCTGATGGGGGGGCCACGTCGCAAAGCCTTGACGATAATGAATGAGATCCGAGGGCTGCTCTCGCGCTGCTCTTCTGCCCCGCCGCCCTGTTGGTGCCGCCTACGGCGCTAGCGCTCCAGAGATCAACTAGGTGACTGAGGGGGAAGACCTCTCCATTGTTGGGAGGGGGAATTTTTTTGACTGTTACAGCACTGTTATTTTGATTGTTCTTCTTGCGATGGTGCACGCTGTTGTTATTTGGGTCACTGCGGTCCCCCTCAGTAGCGTCTCCTTCATAAGTGAAGCTTTATCGTACGCTTTCGGTGGGAGGGCGCAGGAATGTGTAGTTGGTTGATCTGCCGGGTAACATCCGCCCGCAGCATTACCTGCCGTTTTTCTTGATGTCAAGAGTTTGACTTATATGTCTTTCTTTTTTTTGTTTGCATTAAGTTTCCCTGATTCGTCAAATAATTGTGGCGCAGAGCCAGGAAGAGGGTGGGCTGTAAGGCGACTATGCAAAGTTGGGGTACGCATGGCGTGGGTGGGGGGTGGGGCTATGGTGGGTTCGTTTTGGTATGTATTTGTTTTTAATTTTTTCTTTTACAGGTCATCGTTCACTGGTATTGTTCCTCTCTCTGGGGGGTTGTGCGGTCACTTGGGGTTAGGTTCCACGATTGGTACCTATTTACTATGCACACTGACCAGTCCACTCTATGAGTCATAGGAAAAGCTTGAATTTATTGACGTGGAACGTAAGAGGTCTTAATGACCACAGAAAAGTGCGCAAAATTTTGGCTTATTTGAAATGGCGGGAGGTGGACGTGGCTTTGCTGCAGGATACGCATTTGCATCCAAGCAGCGGATTATTGACAGGCAACCGCATGCTGGGGGGTTTTCATGCTGCCTGCTTTACCTCACATTCTAGGGGGGTCATCACCTGGGTTAATCCGAGATCGAAGCTCCGAATCGAAAGTTGTGCTGCAGACCCTTCTGGTCGATATGTAATCACCCGCTGTTATAGCCCTTCAATAGACTTGCTGGTGGTGAACTCTTATGGCCCGAACTACGACGACCCGCAGTTTTATCAGACACTGTTCCAATCCATTAAGAAACACTCCCCGGTGACTCTATTGGATCGCTCAAAGGGGCCAAGCAGAGCCCTATCTGCTGCAGCTAGAGCGATTGTGGATGTGTCTGTGCAGTTACAGCTGGTTGACGTGTGGAGATCTCGTTCCTCCGCTAGCGGAGGATTTACTCACTATTCGGCGCCGCACGACGTCCACACGCACATCGATTATTGGTTTATCTCGCAAGCCTTGCTGTCTAGGGTCCAGAACTGAGAGGTGCTGGCCCGCACGTTCTCAGATCACTCTCCCATTTTGTTGACACTGACTGTTCCTCCGCGCGGGGCCCCCCCTTTTCTATGGCGGTTCCCTCCATACTCGTTGTTGGATGCGGTTTTTAAAGCAGAATTGCAGGAGGGGATTTCTGAGTTCTTCACGATTAATGTTGGCACAGTAGATTCCTTTGTGACAGTTTGGGAGTCGTTTAAAGTTTATATTCGTGGCATAGCTATTAGTAAACACGCGGGAGTCCTCCGCTCTATCAGGGGTAGACTCGCACTCTTGGAGTCCCGGCTTGTCGCATTGGAGGCGGATTTGGCCCGTGGGTCCTCGCCGCAGCTCCGTGAGCTTCTGCAGTCCACGTTGGCTGAATTTAATGCTGAGGCCGACAGCGAGGTTAAACACATGGGCAAATACGCTACGGCCCGGCTGTATGGTGAGACAGACCGCCCGGGTTCGGTCTTGACGGCATTGGCGAGGCGTCGACTGGAATCCAAGGGCGTCCCAATATTGTCTGATGCAGACGGTAGGACGTGGACAGACCCGAAAGATATTACTCAACAGTTCCGGAGTTATTATCAAGAGCTTTATAGCTCGAAGGTCTCCCCTAGTGAGGAGGATATCTTACAATATTTGGAGGGGATAGAACTGCTGTGGTTACAGAACTGGCACAGGGAGTTTTTGATGCGCCCCGTGGAGCTCCCGGAGATCAGATTAGCTTTGAATTCGATGCGAGAGGGCAGCGCTCCGAATCAAGATGGGCTCACTGTGGCATTCTACAAGGCCTTTAGCGACCAGTTGGTCCCCCATTTAGCCACTCTGTTCCAAGCGGTCGGGGCTGACGGGATTATGCCTCAGACCATGAGGGAGGCCCTGATTGTCGCTTTGCTGAAACCGGACAAAGACCCGCAGAGGTGTTCCTCCTATCGTCCGTTGTCTCTGCTGAATGTGGACACTAAGATCTATGCGAAGATTCTAGCTAACCGTCTTTCTCCGCTACTGCCTCAGTTAATCGGGTTAGAGCAGGCGGGGTTCATCCCAGGTCGCACGCTTTCGCACCATCTCCAGACGGTGTTCGGCGCCCTTCAGCACACTCGCCCGGACATCCCTGCCGCGGCTGTTTTTCTGGACGCCGAAAAGGCATTCGACTCCATTGAGTGGCCGTTCTTCTATGCTGTGTTGCGCCGCATTGGGGTGGGCGATGTCTTTTTGCAACTAGTCCGGGTACTCTATAACTCACCTACGGTGCGTATCCGTATCGGAGACGTGGCCTCTGATCCTGTCTATATTTCACGGGGCACAAGACAGGGCTGCCCCCTCTCCCCCCTCTTATATGCGCTGGCAGCTGAACCTTTGTTGAGCGCCCTGAGAGAATACCACAGTCACAGAGGGCTTCGCTTCCCTAATTATAATCTAATAGTGTCTTCCTATGCCGACGACACACTTTTATATGTCAGAGACCCGGAGGTTAATCTGTCCCCGGTTATCCGAGAGGTACTGCGCTTCGGGGGGCTATCGGGGTTGAAAATAAACTGGGACAAGTCTTTGATCTTCCTGTTGACGCTGTGTACTACTTCAGTGCAGTTAGATTACCCGTTGCAGTGGACCGTAGACCCGGTTCGTTACCTCGGGATACAAGTCCATTCGAACGTGGAGTTGGTGACCGCGCGAATTATGGGAAAGCTATTGCCAAACTTAGCGATAACGTTGAGCGCTGGATCTGCCTTCCGATCTCACTAGTGGGTAGAATCTCATTGATGAAGATGGTAGTGCTGCCCCGCTTCCTATTCCTGTTTGTCAACATCCCCATTGTCGTTCCTCGGCACTTGTTTAAAGATTTGCGGGGGCTATTGATTAGACTGGCCTGGGCTGGCAAGACGCCCCGAGTCTCCATGGACACTTTAGTGCTGCCGTGTTCAGCGGGAGGTCTGGGTGCTCCGGACTTTGATCTCTACTACCGGGTGGCGCAGGCATCTCATTCACACGCCTGGGTCCATGGCCCTCGTGACCTTCCACATCTTCGCATAGAGGGTGGGGCCGTGGCCCCAGCGCCGCTACCCCGGCTCTTATCCAAGCCCCCAGACAGGCGATGTGGGGTCTTTGACTCAGTAAATTCGGTGGTACATGCGTGGCACGCTCTGCTTGGACTGTTCGCTGGAGCGCAGCTGTACTCGCCTCGGATGCGTATCGGGTGGTGTCATTGGGTCGCCTGTTGCTCAGAAACAGGCGTGACCCGCTCATTACAAAGTCTTGGTATTTCGGAAATGGGCGACCTTTTTAAAAATTGCATAATGTTGACTTGGGAGGAAGCAATCGCTAATAAAGGCCAGCCCTCTGCCCTGTCACAATTTCAATTCTTCAGAACGAGGCATGCTCTTCGGGCGGTACTTGGAGACGAGTTGGTGGAACCCATGGACATCCCCCCCTAACCATTTTACTCTGTTCCCAGTCCCCAATCAAGTTGGTTTCTAATCTCTACACTTCGGCTTTACAGACCAAGGTAGTTCCTCATTCTAAAGCCAGATTGGCATGGCAGGCTGACCTCGGGAAGCAACTCTCAGACGAGATATGGTATTTCTGTTGCGAGGTGACCCGTAAGATTTCTCTGAATGGCAGGCATAGACTGGCACATTTTAAGTTTTTGAATAGGGTACACTACACTCCAGAACGCCTCTGCAGGTATGGGCTGCGGGCTACAGACTGTTGTGAACGCTGTGACATGCCCGGTGCGGGGTTTTACCACCTAGCGTGGATGTGCCCCCCTGTCGCTGACTACTGGGGACAAATTTTTGCTGTCTTGTCGGACATTGTGGGCATCCCTCTCTCACCTGACCCACTGCTGGCGCTGTTGGGCTAGCTGAAGCCCTTGGAAAAAAAAGTTCGTAAGCTGATAGCCATGGGTTTACTTTTGGCCAAACGCAGGCTAGCCATGAGGTGGATGAGAGGCCCTCTCCCTACGGTAGCTGAGTGGAAAAAAGATATGATATATTGTAATACTCAGTCGAATGTGTATAATGAGCTGCTTCCGCCCACCTCTCGCCCTTTGAGCTTCTGGGGTCTCTTTGTTCAATACCAAGCAGCCGCCTGCACTGAGGTTGATGTTCATACTGATTAATGCTGGTGCTATTGTACTGTATGTTATTGATTCACTGAAATGTCGTTGTGATATAGCTGCGAACCAATACCCCAGTCATATGTAAAATAGCTAATGGTTCGTTGAGTCCCTTCCCCCCTTTGGACAGTAACATTTCACTTTTGTAGTGACCCTCCCTGTGTTGCGATATCAGCTCACATCACAATCTGTATGCTCCGAATTGGGACGATACGCGGTGTCGATGACCTATGTTTTTATTTGTGTATGTCCTCATGATTTTGAATTTTGTATATGTTGTTCTTCTTACAAAATTTACAAATAAATAAATAATTAAAAAAAAAAAAAAAAAACATATCCCTCTGTGCACACCTAGGGCCCTGAAGGGGTCAAAGATTCTATTCACAAAATGTTGCCACTGTCACATCTTGAGCCAGCAGAAGTGTCCAACACAGAGACAGACTCCAACATATCCACACACAATGTCCATGGTCACATGCCATCCACCATGTCGTATCTTGGGGCACAACTACAGTTGCACATAGGTGTTAGATGTGTAGCCAGCACAAATCTGACGTCACCCAATGCACACATTGATGATGGCACACTCAGACCATGCACTCTGCTGGACCCTGACATGGGATGTCCGTGACGACACCAATGAAGATGATACCAGAAGGCCACAACTACAAATGTGAAGTCAAGGGCCATTACACCAATGACATGGGAAGGGACATGTAGGTGGAATGCATGACAACTGCACCCAACACCGCGGCCACTTACATGCCATTGCATCACACTAGCAACATCACAGCCCTGCACTGGCCCAGGCTTGGAGCACATGCTGCAAAACTACAACCAAAGTCACACTCACAGAATACTCACCACCAGCTTGCTGCTGATGCACCTTCAGACGTGCATCCAGTTCAGGCTGCTTCACAGCTAAAATGCGTGCCATCAGTGGTGTCATGCTGCGCCGCGCCAACCTGCCGGCCCGAGGGATCAGCCCCAGTGTCATCTCGGCCACGTTCCTGCTCAGCCGGGCGATGTCATCCCACCTCTTGTGACAGTGGGAGCGCCGTCTGTTTGAGACACCCAGTGCACGCACCTTTGATGCAATGGCCCTCCACACGGCCTTGCGCTGGTTGACTTTGAGCTGCAGACATGGGAGACAAGAGGGGGCAACAATCAGTGTAACCGACCACCATTTCCCAGTGCAGGACCATGACACTGACTCATCCCAAATTCAGCCATTACTTTAGCAGAGACAATAAATCAGCAAAATTCAAACATCATCAAGTGGGAAACACACATTAATGCATGCAGGTATGAGGGTGGACACAGTACATGCCCATCTCATGGCCATGCAGGACGCCAGCAGAGAGCTAAATGTGTATGCTGACCACATCTAATGCAATATTCTGGGAATACCAAGACATGCAGGACATCACTACATATGTCACTGTGAATACTCACTGTGCCCAACATTGCGCAGCCCTCAAAGCACTTGCCCTTCAAATGCCACACTGTGTCATGGAGGTCACATTGAGGGACATGACCTCACAAACGCAGAGGCTCATCACAAGGCCTGTCGTGTGCAATCTACATCTCTGTAATGGCTCATTGATGGAGACTCAAGAGGAAAAGCACAGATTTTACACTCTGTACATTCAGTGTTGTGTCACTGTCAGATTGGGCAGTGAATGTGCAGGCCATTTGGGGTCACACAGAGGTCCAACGTGGGGCATCTCATCTTTTACATGGAGGGACTATTTGGAAACACAAACAGTGCCAACACATGCGAGTATGTGCACATGCTGGGGGTGATGGAAGGGTCCGGGCACAATAATGTTGGAATGTACTGTGTCATAGGTGAATGACCAACAAGAGTGTCACCCTGGGGGATTGAGGTCCTGAGTATAGTGCAGAACTAGAGATGAGGCACATATTGAGTCAGAAACAATGCCCTCACTACCCTCTGGACAACAACACTAGCTAAGGCCACAGATGGGCCTGTGAAGGACATCAGGGACACACACAGACATTCAGACTGGCAATCACTATCCTGACTCGTGAAATGAAAAGGTGCAGCCTCACTGTATGTCTGACAAGACATTATACTTCCCTCACATCTGGATGTGCAGGCAGGGAAATGTGTAGAATAGGCTAAACACACCTTCCCCCTGGAAACAGCATGCTAGGCAGTGCATGACCCAACCCCACACTCCCATGCACATACTGCAGCAGATCAACTTCATGTGTGCCCCACCCCTGCACTCTCACTCACACTCTGAGATACTCACCACGACATTTGGCGCACCAAAGAGCCTTGGATACTGGTTGAGCACCTCGTCCACCAGGACCTCCAGTTCCTCGGTGGTGAAGGGAGTGGAACGGATCTTATCAGTCCTCGCCATCACTCTGGGCAGGAGACAGCAGCAGCGGCGGCAGCAGGTGAGGGGTCTCAGGCAGCAGTCCCTGAAGGCAGCAGCAGGTGAGGGGTCTCAGGCAGCAGTCCCTGAAGGCAGCAGCAGGTGAGGGGTCTCAGGCAGCAGTCCCTGAAGGCAGCAGCAGGTGAGGGGTCTCAGGCAGCAGGCTCAGTGAGCTGTGGCAATGTGTGGCTCTCTTACACACATATATAGCCCCCGGGCTCGTTTCTGTGGTTCTAAGCTGCTGCAATTGGCGTTCCAGGTCTGCCTCATTCAAATACATCCAATGACTGGCCCCGCGGTGGCGGAGCACGCCTACCGCGATTTTCAAACTTGCATCAGGCTCGTGCGATTGCGCTTCCCATTGGATGGAAGGGCATGCTCCATGGCGGTGACACACCGCAGGGGACAGGCGTGCTGTACTGCGGTGGTGCATCTTTCAAGTGCATCCAATGACCGGCCCCGCGGTGGCGGAGCACGCCTACTGCGATTTTCAAACTTGCTTCAGGCTACCGCGATTGTGCTTCCCATTGGCTGTAAGGGCATGCACCATGGCGGTGACACACTGCAGGGGACAGGCGTGCTGTACCGCGGTGGTGCATCTTTCAAGTGCATCCAATGACCGGCCCCGCGGTGGCGGAGCACGCCTACCGCAATTTTCTAACCTGCATCAGGCTACCGCGATTGCGCTTCCCATTGGCTGGAAGGGCATGCTCCATGGCGGTGACACACCGCTGGTGCCAGGCGGTAGCTACCGCGATTCCGGGCCCATGCATTGCTATGAGTGACCGGGATCTGGGTGTCGGAGCATGCCATCCGCCATTAGCCATGTGTATATGCCTATCAATCCCGCTATGGTGTCTTGGGCCATGGCGGTGACACACCGCTGGTGCCAGGCGGTAGCTACCGCGATTCCGGGCCCATGCATTGCTATGAGTGACCGGGATCTGGGTGTCGGAGCATGCCATTCGCCATTAGCCATGTGTATATGCCTATCAATCCCGCTATGGTGTCTTGGGCCATGGCGGTGACACACCGCTGGTGCCAGGCGGTAGCTACCACGATTCCGGGCCCATGCATTGCTATGAGTGACCGGGTTTTCGGTGTCGGAGCATGCCATCCGCCATTAGCCATGTGTATATGCCTATCAATCCCGCTATGGTGTCTTGGGCCATGGCGGTGACACATCGCTGGTGCCAGGCGGTAGCTGCGGCGAGGGTGCAGCATGACATTGTTGACTATGGGCGTATTAGTGTTGTTTGAGCACGTTTAAGGCAGCAATGGACACATCGTGCTGTGTCAATGTCATGGGTCATATCTGTACTTCAAACAGTGGTCACTTCCAAAATATCATGGCACTTGATGTAACTTAAATGGGCTATAGTTAGTAATGACATCCTAAATTTCATATCTTACACCAAATGCAACACTGAAAGGACTAATGGGGCACATTACTACTACACAATTTCATATCTGACCCCCAAATTTAGCCCCAATTTCATTTCTCTCACCCCATTTTGGCCCCAATTTCATATCTGACACCAAATAAGTACCCCCAATTTCATATCTGATCCAAATATTTACACACATATTCATATCTCACACAATATGTCACTATACAGTACATGATTGTACAAACATTTTAGCATTATCTTCATTACTCAACACATATGTCACACTGTTGTCTGTTTGGTATCACCAATTACAGCCTTCATGTAAGGTTATTGTTCGCAGTAGCAAATCCAACAGTATATGTCCACATGGACATGTGTGTGCTCTACACACTCAAGGATGTTAATTACATCACCGGCATACTTGGCATTATGTACCTCCTTATTTCTTTGACTTCTATCTATGCCTTTGGGTATGTTTTGTCTCCATATCTGCCAAATGTTATCACCATTACTTGTGTCATTGTGTCGGGTATGTGCTCATGTTGTTCTGCCTGTCATATGTGATTTTGTTACATGTATTTTCCACAGCTGTGAGTATGTTGATAGTGGATTTGATGTGTGTGGTGTGTTACATTGGTACTCACCAAGGACAGGTGCATTGACCTTGTTCACATGAAGATTGTTGGCTTGGTGATGGACTGTAGCCAAAAGTGGTGATGGTGCTCACTGACTGGGAACTTTGATATGGCATCTGTGACCAGTATAAGGTGACCCACAATTTGCTGGACATTGATGTAATGCTTGTGCTTTCATTTGCAGTAATTGTGTGCAGTTTTTGCAGGGTGCACAATTAGGACACGTGTGCAGTGATATTAAACAAACACGAGTGGATAAGCCTGCTATGGCGTAGTAGCCTTTCTGGGGCACAAGCTGTTCCTGCGCAGTGTGGGTGAACTGATGGTGCTGTTGAATCAATCTAATGATGGCATCCAAGACAGGTGAGATATACCTTGATAGGGCTGGCTGTGACACCCATCAAACTCTGACTTATGTTGTATTGAAGGTACCAGAGACCAACAAGTGATGCACAGCCAGCATCTTTTTCTGCGGATGATTGTTGAGAGTCCGCTGTGTTGTTCCTGACAGGCTGTGTGGAATGTGGGTCAGGATGCTTTTGTTAGTAGTCCTTTCGTATCTGTGTTGTGCGATGACATCCGCTGTTGTTATGTGTATGAGGCTGTTGTGTTTTTGTTATGTACTCAGTATGTTCATGCGCTGACTTGTAGGTATACTGGTGTGGCTTTGTCCTGGTGGTGTTGTAGGTTGTTTTTGTGGCACTGTTGTGTCTCCAAGCAGCTGGAGTATTAGCTCCATGGCAACTGTTGTACTTTAGTTGTGTGTCTGAGCAGTGCTACCTTCATACTGCATGTCATAGTGCAACTTAAGTGCAGATTGACGTTTGTCTACAGTCCTTTTGGGTCACGTACCTTATCCACTTTTTGTGTGCCACATTGACAATCTGTGTGCTTGTTGATGATATTGTGCAGTTGTGTCATTGTGTCTTGATCCACGGCGACACTGAATATGCAGATGCTTTTCATTATTAGTCATTGACTGACTTTGAATTGTGATTACCAGCATGTATGGCATGTGTACTGATGACAGTGGATATTAGCACAGGCTTGTGAATATGTATGTGAGTGTCTCTAAACTTGTGTGGATTTGCATTGGCTCACATTCCATGATGAGTCCTTCAGAACTGGACAAATTGTGTAGTTCATGTGTCCCCTGTCATGATTGCATAAGAATGTGTGGCAGGTACAGCAGCCACTTTGAAGCCAGCAGTGTTTCTGTTTCACACATGTCCTGTATCATTCACTGTCAGGGCTGTTTGCACCAGATTTTGATATGTGACTATTAGCATTCACAGAAACAGTTTCCATGTTTGTTCTTTTCACTGTGCGAATACTGAAGAAGTGTAATACAATGTTTTCTCAAGGTGTCACGACTTTTGACTTGCACTGTATGGTGCATTGTGATGCCAGTCAATGTTTGCGCTGTGTCAATCAAAAGCTACAGATTTGTGCACATCTCATGTTCTGTTGCAATGACGTGTCCCCTTTCATCTCTCCTAGGAGGCGACCTAATGTGTATCGTCCAGTCACCCTGCTGGCTAACATTGAGGATGATGACGTGATACGTAGGTTCTGTCTGGACCGCACAAACATCCAAGACCTGTGTGCCATGTTGGATCCACACCTGGGGCTGGCAGGACATACCCAACAGCATTAACTACTGAATCGAAGGTGATGGCGGCACTGCATTTCCTGGCTAGTGGGTCATTCCAGGAGACAGTGGGCATTGCAAGGGGGATGTCTCAGCCCACCTTCAGCACGGTGCTACGGGATTTCCTGTCGGCCATGATGCAGTACAAAGACCAATACATTAGTTTTCCAAGGAGGGCGGCTTTGGCGGATGTGAAGGTGGATTTTTATGCCCTTGCTCACATCCCTAATGTTGTAGGTGCTATTGACTGCACACATGTTGGCCTGGTTCCACCACAGGCACGGGAACACATTTATAGGAGTCGTAAACATTCACATTCCATCAATGTGCAGGTGGTGTGCCAGGCCGATATGATCATATCGCATGTCTGTGCCAAGTTTCCCGGCTCTGCACATGATTCCTACATCCTGCACAACAGCATTGTGCCCCAGCTGATGGCCAATCTACTTCCGGAGAGGGCATGGATTGTGGGTGAGTGGGCAGAGTCAAGTTGTGTGCTGTGTGTGCCATGCTGTCCTCTGCCACAGTTGTATTACTTAATCGGTATGTTTTTTTAACACCTAGGTGACTCTGCATATCCCAACAGATCGTGGTTGTTGAGCCCACTACACAATCCTAGGACACCGTCTGAAGTCCGCTACAACAATGCCCATGGTAGAACACGTCGGGTGGTGGAGCGAACCTTTGGTCTCCTAAAATCGAGATTTCGCTGCCTGGACCGGACCGGAAGGGCACTCATGTACTCACCCAAGAAGGTGTGTCAGATAGTGGTAGCATGCTGCATGCTGCACAACCTGGCCTTACGGAAAGGAATACCCATGATCCTGGACGATGATGACCAGCCGAGGCCACCACCTGCGATACCACAAATGTGCAGTGACGAGGATAGTGGAGAGGAGGAAGGTGTCGACCAGCGTCGGCAGCTCATCAAACGCTACTTCACTTGAAGGTGAGTGACAATGTGCAACTGGTCCATTGTCTGTTGATGTAGTTGTTTGGGTGAAGGTCTATGTGATCTTTGTGAGTGCATCCTGTTGTTGACTCAGTACTGGCTGCCTATGTGTTGGATACAGGGTAGTTTGGAACAGCTACAGGATGTCTATGTTGGTACTGTTGCACATTGTAATGTGTGCATATTGTTGTACAGTGAAGACATGTGTTGTGTGATGGCTGTGATGCCACCACCTGACTAGTGACTTTTGTTCTGTTGTCTTTTGCTAGGTCCCTTCTGCCCCTCCTTGCCTACAGAGGAACCATGCTCCTGTCACATTGTAACCATGGTAAACATTGCACATACTGTGATAAACATGGAGCAGACTCAAATACATTTGTGCATTATTGTTGTTTATTTCCAATGGGTATATGTGAGAGGGAAGTGGATATTTACATAAGTGTGAATGGGGAATCAATGAGTTGGCAGTCATGGTAGATGAGACAATCGGGTAGGCACCACATTGATGTGGTGACACAGTCCAACAGACGGATGCCATTACCATGGCAGTATGGGTAAGGACAGTGTACAGAGTCAATGGTTGGGTGAAGAGTGTTGCCATCATGGCTGGCTCTTTGACTGGCGTTTGCCAGGTGCTTTGCCATGGGTGAGTCCCAAGTTTTTCTTTGGACGGCCCCTTCTTCTTTTGGCAGGGGGTGGCATCGCCTGCTGGGCCAGTGTTGTCTGAGGAGTCACCCCTCTCTGTGCCCGCAGGGGTGGATGAAGAACTGTCATCCTGCATGGCAACGGGGGGAGGTGGAGGTGTGGTCTGTGGCACTGGCCTGTCCCTCTGTACCGCCACTAACTGGCCCATGAGGTCCACAATTTGTCCCATACGGTTGTCCATGGACCTCAGCAGACATTGGAGCTCCAGGGCATCTTCGTAGGCCTGGCCCATATGTGCCTGTGTGCTTTCATAGGCACCCACAACTCTGGTGATATTAGCCAGGGCTTCGGTCACAGTGTCCTGTGGTGTTGGAGTCCCACTTGTCCTCCCACCTGCCCTGCTATCACTGACCTGTTGCCTCACCACTCTAGCCACACGCCTGCCCTCCACAGTTGATGGTGTGGGCTGGGCATCCTCTGGGGCAGGGCGAGTGTTGCAGGCAACGGTGGTAGTGGTGGTGGCGGCACAGGTCGTTCCAGCAGGGGTCAGGGTTGATGTTGTTGCTGATGGGGGGGGCAGTGGGGTCATGTGACCGGTTGTGCCCTGGCACACCAGATGGGCCGGCTAGGAGCTCCTCATACAAAGAATCCAGGGACTCCGCATCAGAGTGTCCATGTTCCGGGGGATGAGACTGGCTCTGCAGGTTGAGGTTGTTGTCCTCTGCAGTCAGTTGGTCACCTGTGGAACAGAGGGTACATAGTCTTTGACTTACACCCATCTTGCTTGCTGTGTTTGATGTCTCTTATTTACATGTTATGCAACACACAGTTACGTATTTCATAAGTTGAATGTCTGCACACTGATGTTCGTCATGACATGATGTGGAGGTACATACATCTTTTTCCATGGTGTGACAAGTCATTGGATACCATGCCCCATGTGAAGCTCTTTGTATTGAACTGATAGGTTGTCATCTGACAACTGGCTGCTATGCGACTTGATGTAATGCATCTTTGCTGATTACTCTTCCTGACAAATGTTACATATGCACATTTACTAGACATTGTACCATTGTTATCTCATGCATACCTTTGTAATGTTCCGTGCTTGTATTTCATTGCTCAACAGACCATGCCTTTTTATTGTAACTATGGTCCTTCATGCTCAGCACCCATGGAATTTACAGATAGCATTCAGTGCAGTGCATATATGGTCCCTGATTTGCTTATACATGGGTTTAGTTGAGTCACAGTTCTGTTTCTGTCACAGTTACATACGCATCGCTGTCTGCATTCTATCAAATGGAATGTAATTGGGGTGTATTTTGTTGGGATGTGTGGCCTTGTGTTGGCATTAGCTCAATGCTTTCGTTGAGGAATGGTGGGGTGCATGCACTGTCTGCTTACCTGTCCAGTTGACATCTTTTTGGTGGACTTTCTACCACATGGTTCTGGGTGGGGGGAGTAGTCCATCCTGCTCAGCTGTGGGACAAGGGGGCCTGGTGGGAGTTGTAGTGCAGGCCTCCCTATTCCAAACACACCTCACTGGAAAGATGGCTACCTACCTGTTAGGTGAGGGTGTAGCACACAATGACTGCCACATGGTTCAGGGTGGGAGGGAGTGCTCCATCCTGCTGAGGGATGGGGCAGGGTGTGCCTGGTGGGAGTTGTAGTGCAGGCCTCCCTATTCCATACACACCTCCCTGGAAAGATGGCTACCTACCTGTTAGGTGAGGGTGAAGAACACAATGGCTGAGACATGCTTCTGGGTAGGAGGGAGTGCTCCATCCTGCTGAGGGATGGGGCAGGGTGTGCCTGGTGGGAGTTGTAGTGCAGGCCTCCCTATTCCAAACACACCTCCCTGGAAAGATGGCTACCTACCTGTTAGGTGAGGGTGAAGAACACAATGGCTGAGACATGCTTCTGGGTGGGAGGGAGTGCTCCATCCTGCTGAGGGATGGGCAGAGTGTGCCTGGTGGGAGTTGTAGTGCAGGCCTCCCTATTCCAAACACACCTCCCTGGAAAGATGGCTACCTACCTGTTAGGGGAGGGTGAAGAACACAATGGCTGAGACATGCTTCTGGGTGGGAGGGAGTGCTCCATCCTGCTGAGGGATGGGGTAGGGTGTGCCTGGTGGGAGTTGTAGTGCAGGCCTCCCTATTCCATACACACCTCCCTGGAAAGATGGCTACCTACCTGTTAGGTGAGGGTGAAGAACACAATGGCTGAGACATGATTCTGGGTGGGAGGGAGTGCTCCATCCTGCTGAGGGATGGAGCAGGGTGTGCCTGGTGGGAGTTGTAGTGCAGGCCTCCCTATTCCAAACACACCTCCCTGGAAAGATGGCTACCTACCTGTTAGGTGAGGGTGTAGCACACAATGACTGCCACATGGTTCTGGGTGGGGGGAGTAGTCCATCCTGCTCAGCTGTGGGACAAGGGGGCCTGATGGGAGTTGTAGTGCATGCCTTTCTATTCCAAACACACCTACCTGGGGTGATGGCTACCTACCTGTTAGGTGAGGGTGTAGCACACAATGACTGCCACATGGTTCTGGGTGGGGGGAGTAGTCCATCCTGCTCAGCTGTGGGACAAGGGGGCCTGGTGGGAGTTATGGTGCAGGCCTCCCTATTCCAAACACACCTCCCTGGAAAGATGGCTACCTACCTGTTAGGTGAGGGTGAAGAACACAATGGCTGAGACATACTTCTGGGTGGGAGGGAGTGCTCCATCCTGCTGAGGGATGGGCAGAGTGTGCCTGGTGGGAGTTGTAGTGCAGGCCTCCCTATTCCAAACACACCTCCCTGGAAAGATGGCTACCTACCTGTTAGGGGAGGGTGAAGAACACAATGGCTGAGACATGCTTCTGGGTGGGAGGGAGTGCTCCATCCTGCTGAGGGATGGAGCAGGGTGTGCCTGCTGGGAGTTGTGGTGCAGGCCTCCCTATTCCAAACACACCTCCCTGGAAAGATGGCTGCCTACCTGTTAGGTGAGGGTGTAGCACACAATGACTGCCACATGGTTCTGGGTGGGGGAGTAGTCCATCCTGCTCAGCTGTGGGAGAAGGGGGCCTGGTGGGAGTTGTAGTGCAGGCCTCCCTATTCCAAACACACCTCCCTGGAAAGATGGCTACCTACCTGTTAGGTGAGGGTGTAGCACACAATGACTGCCACATGGTTCTGGGTGGGGGAGTAGTCCATCTTGCTCAGCTGTGGGACAAGGGGGCCTGGTGGGAGTTGTGGTGCAGGCCTCCCTATTCCAAACACACCTCCCTGGAAAGATGGCTACCTACCTGTTAGGTGAGGGTGAAGAACACAATGGCTGAGACATGATTCTGGGTGGGAGGGAGTGCTCCATCCTGCTGAGGGATGGGGCAGGGTGTGCCTGGTGGGAGTTGGAGTGCAGGCCTCCCTATTCCAAACACACCTCCCTGGAAAGATGGCTACCTACCTGTTAGGTGAGGGTGTAGCACACAATGACTGCCACATGGTTCTGGGTGGGGGGAGTAGTCCATCCTGCTCAGCTGTGGGACAAGGGGGCCTGGTGGGAGTTGTAGTGCATGCCTTTCTATTCCAAACACACCTACCTGGGGTGATGGCTACCTACCTGTTAGGTGAGGGTGTAGCACACAATGACTGCCACATGGTTCTGGGTGGGGGGAGTAGTCCATCCTGCTCAGCTGTGGGACAAGGGGGCCTGGTGGGAGTTGTGGTGCAGGCCTCCCTATTCCAAACACACCTCCCTGGAAAGATGGCTACCTACCTGTTAGGTGAGGGCGAAGAACACAATGGCTGAGACATGCTTCTGGGTGGGAGGGAGTGCTCCATCCTGCTGAGGGATAGGCAGAGTGTGCCTGGTGGGAGTTGTAGTGCAGGCCTCCCTATTCCAAACACACCTCCCTGGAAAGATGGCTACCTACCTGTTAGGGGAGGGTGAAGAACACAATGGCTGAGACATGCTTCTGGGTGGGAGGGAGTGCTCCATCCTGCTGAGGGATGGAGCAGGGTGTGCCTGCTGGGAGTTGTGGTGCAGGCCTCCCTATTCCAAACACACCTCCCTGGAAAGATGGCTGCCTACCTGTTAGGTGAGGGTGTAGCACACAATGACTGCCACATGGTTCTGGGTGGGGGAGTAGTCCATCCTGCTCAGCTGTGGGAGAAGGGGGCCTGGTGGGAGTTGTAGTGCAGGCCTCCCTATTCCAAACACACCTCCCTGGAAAGATGGCTACCTACCTGTTAGGTGAGGGTGTAGCACACAATGACTACCACATGGTTCTGGGTGGGGGGAGTAGTCCATCCTGCTCAGCTGTGGGACAAGGGGGCCTGGTGGGAGTTGTGGTGCAGGCCTCCCTATTCCAAACACACCTCCCTGGAAAGATGGCTACCTACCTGTTAGGTGAGGGTGAAGAACACAATGGCTGAGACATGATTCTGGGTGGGAGGGAGTGCTCCATCCTGCTGAGGGATGGGGCAGGGTGTGCCTGGTGGGAGTTGGAGTGCTGTTTGCCTGGACACATACAACACAGTTGATGTTGTCTACCTTTGTGATGTTTGAAGTGGGGTGGATGTTAAATCAGTGTGACCTGTGTGTGTTTTTGGGGTGCAGATGAGTGTACTTGTGCCTCAGGGATGTAGCTTTGTAGTTGTGCAAGACAGTACATGGCAGTTTTATGGTATACATTAGTAGGTAGTAACCAGCCTCCACTCCCCCGGGTATTCCTTCCAGACTCTCTGGATGCAGTATGGCAAGCACCTTCTCCTCCCACGCAGAGAATGGTTTTGGTGGAATGGGAGGACCTCCACCAGTCGCATCAGCCAGCTCACTGTTCTTGGCCCTCTTCTTCTTGACAACACTCTTCAGGTCATGCCACCGCCTCATGATTTCATGCTTGTTGCGGGCACATTCCCTACTGCATTGACCTTGTCCACTATCCTTACCCACATGTTTGTTCTTGTGGCTAATGGTGTCTGTTGGACCATGCTACCAAAGAGTTGTGGTTCTACTCTGACTATCTCATCTACCATTACTGTCAACTCAGTGTCAGTGAATTTCGGCATTTTCTGTGGTGCCATGGTGTGTGCTGTGCTGATGTTTTGGGGTGCAGTTGTGAGGGTGGTGTGGGTGGTGTAGGTGGTGTGTGTGTGTGTTGTTGTGCTGGTGAGATGTGTGGTGTTTTGCCTATCCTATGTGCTGCAGGGTTTGGTTCCTTCTGGGCTGGAGTAGTGCAAAGGATTGTGGCCAGGGAAGGGGCTGGTTTTATGCTCAGCTATGTGGGTGTGTCAAGATGGTGTAATGCTGTCAGGTGTGCTGTGTGGGTTGTCCTGTGATTTGTATATTTGAATTTGACATGGGGGTGTGTCATTGGGATGTTTCAGGTTATTTTGGGGGCAGGGCTAGTTGCCTGTGTGCATTTGCTGGCCTTATTGTGTGTTTTTTTCCTTGGCCGCCATTTTGTTGGCGGAGCATCCGCAGCGATGGCTATGCTGCAGGCCTTCCGCCGTATCTCACATTCATTACTGTTAGCGACCGCGGCGGACGGAAACAGTGGAACGTACCGCTGTGACATCAGGGATATCATAATATCATTGGCGGTCACTCCGCGTGTCTTGCGGCGGGTTTATGTGTTTCCGCTATGTTACCGACCGTCGCTGTTGGATTTTCACCTTCTCCGCCGTCTACGGGCGGTTTTTCGATGCCTCCTACCGCCGCGGTTGGAATATTTTGGAGGTTGATCCTAATAGGGTCGGCGGTGTTTCCGCGGTACCTGCGGGCGGTAATTTTCCGTCCGCCATCGTAATGACCCTCTTAGTATGTGTCACTCTGTATTTGAATCAGTTGGATTCTCACTCTATATGTGCTTGGCCACATTAATGTGTAGATGTCTTGGTCTTTTTACTACATATACGCATGACCAGGGCCGGTCCTAGAACTTCTGGGGGCCCCGGGCGAAAGGGAAGATGTGAGGCCCCTCTAATTTGCATGTAACATCCAGTCGCGGCCGGCATGACTCGCGGGTGGAGGGTCTCGCGAAGGTTCGCGCGCGGGGGGGGGGTTAATTTTAAAATAAAATAAACTTACCTTCCCGGGCCTCGCGTCGTCTCTGCTCCTGACCTGCTCTCCTGCTTTCCTGCCTCTGGCAGGAACAGGAAGCAGGCAGCCTCCCTCCTCTCCCCTAAGCCAATCACAACGCTGCAATGGCAGCATTGTGATTGGTCGGGACGCCGACCAGCGAGGCGCCTATGGGGAGGCCATTTTCTCCATGTAGGCTGCATTGCAGCCTACATGGAGAAAGGCCAGAGTGCGCATGACTGGTTTGGTCGGCCCCGGAGGACCGACCAAACAGTCAGCGCCTTTAGCAGTGGGCAAGGCACTCCTCCCCTGCCCTAAAGCAGACCCGCCCGCCCCCAACCAAACACTTCTGCTTTCTCGCAGTGCGAGAAGCAGAAACATAAAATGGTAGTTTTAGCATTTTGTGTTTCTGCTTCTCGCACTGCGAGAAAGCAGTGGGGTGACGCTCCTCCGCCCTAGTGGAGGAGCCGCCCTTGGTAACATCACAAGAAGTGACATCACAGAAAGTGACATCGCAGGACTATTGATCTTATTTGGCATCACTGAAGAGACCTAACGTGGATATCAGTAACATGGACAAAAAGATAAATATACAAATGAAATAAGTCCATATATTTTAAAACTGTATTAAATGGATTACATTTGTCACATTGGATGGAAAAGCTAGGTGCAGGTCTCACAAAGATGTATATTATTTACTCCTCGTTAACTGATTGTTTCCAGATGAGTGCATGATACAATTTCCAGTTCTGCCTCATAAAGGGGGGAGATCCTGTTGAGGTAATGAGGGGCGGATCATTCAAAATATAAAATGACACAAGAGAAAACCTCTCACACCATGGATATAATTGCAAATTTCAAAAGGCTCCCTTATCTTTCTGTGCCATTATTGTGCTACCTTAGGATGACATTAATACTTTGCAATTTGTTTTAACGTAAATCCTCTCACCAGTATCCCACACGCACATGCTAAGAGACGTAGGACAATCTTTTTTGTGTGTGGGCTCTTTACTCGCCAGAATTATGTTAAGTGCAAAAACAAAACACATATAGTACAAAATTACAAGACACCATTGCAAACAAATAAAGATTGTACATAAATAAAAAAGACTTAGAACCACCGAGACCACTGCTAAATCATACATTGACTTGAAGGTATGCTTCAGATTCAAGGGGTTTTCAAATCAACGTTTTTGATTTGGTGTTAGAACTGTAGGAAGTAGAAGTGGCCGCCTTTAGCGCTGGTGGAGCCCTGTGCGACAATGTTGGTGCCCCCAATGACTCGCTCTGCCACGGATTCCCTCACTACCACCCTTTAACAGTGCTCCTCAAGTCTCCATAACCACATTCTCGCTCAGATGCATTTAATTTGATTTACAGCGCCACTGATACCATTGTAGGGTGTCAGAGAACTTTATATCACACATTACACAGAGACAATCAATCATACGTGTGTAAATCACAAGAGGTAATGTTACATAAGACAAAGGACTAGGAGTCACATGACAATCATACTAGTAGGCAGTATAGTTTAATAGTGATTGATCTGGAGAAACACAAACTCTGAATTTAGAATGTAATACCATGGTTGTGGGTTGTCTTTAATAACCAGAATTGACTTCTGTCCAAATGAACCCTTTTTGCAACATTAGGATAATCAAAGGCTGGGGAAAAACCATAATGCTATAATTTATACCTTGCAGTTTGCGTGCAGCTCTTAGATGACAGTTAATAGCTCATTGTTCTATGTTAGGATTTTGACTTATAAACTGAAAGTAACAATAGGATCTCTCTGAGAAAAGCAGTAACCCACTGGCCTTTTTACATTATGTGGATTTAGTGATCTGCATGGTACATGTTCTTTGCAGCAGGCACATTAACCCTCTGTGCTACCTTTCCACAAGTCAAAACTTCCACTTGACAAAACTCCATCTCTCTCTAGGAAGAACATTAATCACTGGAGTTATCATGACATTTTTATTGTTGCCGATAATTGCTGGAGGCCAGGAAGGAGGCAGCAAGGAATTAGAAACATAATATACTTGCAAACATGACGCCCCCACCCGAAGTCAGCGCCTCAGTGTGATCTCATCGGTCGCACCGCCCTAGAGCCTTCCTCCTCAAGGGTCCTGTGACCTCAATGACAGAGTCACTGTTGCTCTAGGGTGTGCTGCTTCGTAGGCCTGCCCAAAAGACTCGAGGTGAGCTTCAATAGGGGTTGTAGTGGACAGGCCTTCAAGGTTAACCCACACTTGCCACCGCTATGGTCCACCTGCTGGTGCTCAGACACCACTCTTCTAAGGTCTTTCGTGGCCTTCTAAGGTCTAGCATGGAAATGTGCTCTCTCAGGAGAGTGGTCTGGTGGACTGGTCATGAAGGCTGAACCTGGTTCCCCAGTTCCAAATTCGGCAGCTCTGACCATAGTGCCACATCCTCTCCCCCACTGAACACCATACTGCCCCACTGAGAGAAACTCGCACTGCCTTCAACTACAACCCAATTGCACCCCGCTATAAACACCTGGAGGCGACTCAATTCAAATTATGCACTAGACAAGAGCAATATGCTGCCTAAAAAAAAAGTGACAACATCCTGGAAAAAGCAAACACTCATAAGGAATGCAAGATTAAGTAAAAGCATGTGAAATGTAAGCTGGAACAACATGGTTACCTTGACGCTTTTGCACTTATTATTCAGAAATCAATGAGTGCTTTTGCATGAAAAGTTAAGGCCATGACTACAGGGCCGGAAGGGACCAGTTTCAATGTCCATTGCTTATCTCCTTACAAAACGTAAGCAATATGGTTTAAAAAGACCACATTTGTGAATACAGAGCCGCAGTATGCATTTTGTTTTCGAATCCGCCCATCAAGCAGGTATTGCAGTACATCCAGGAATGGTGCACTTCCCCACCCGAGGAAAACAAAAAGTAGCGCTTCACTGGCAAACTCTGTAAAGTGGCACTAATGTGTTTTGGGTGTGAATAAAATCAATCTGGCCTCTTTTTGACCCACTCTGTCTTGCTTTAGTTCTTTTTACATTTTGAACCTTTTATTTCTCTCCATCCCAAGGCTGCACTTTGGAAGTGAAAAATGTCAGAAAAAAGACGACCTTTCCAGCAAAAGCGTTTTTATATTTTGGATTAATTTCACAGGGGAACAAATAAAGGAAAGAAAAGAGGGAGTACTGGCTACAAGGCCCAGGAAGGGCCCCCACACCTGGACCTCACAGCTTGCTCTAGTGCTTAGAGGCCCAGGGAAAGGGGCCCTCCCCTGGGCCTTCGAAGCAGTAACGAGGCATTTTGTAAAACACTGCCCTAGCACCGGCAGTACTACATACATTTTAAATACACATTCCCATTAAAAAAATGGGTGATGTAAAAGTTAACAAAAGCCAGTTGATCTGGCTACTCCCTCCTCCCCTCATCCACCTCGCCTTACCTGTGTCTGGCTGGTCCTGGAAACAAAAGGGCCTTCTGTCACCCAGCAACAAAATGTAGAAAGAGAATGGCCGGTACTTAACAGAGGTGCTGCCCCTCCCCTGACACTGTGAGCCATAATTGCTGGCCTGGCTGCAGTGCCTTCCCCACTGTTTGTACCTTCCCCCACCCCTGCACCCCCAGGAATGCCACGACGACGCTCTGACCAGCAAGGTCGATTCAAGATGTGTTGATAGTGTGGGGCAGGGGGCCTCGTAGGAGCAGGTGGGCTAACTGTGAAAGTGTGGCCTTTCACACGGAAGCGGGGCCCCCTGTCTTTCAGCCGAGCGCGAGGCCCTGGGCAGCTGCCCACACTGCCCATGCCTAGCGCCGGCCCTGCACATGACTTAATTTTACTTTTACATACAAATTCTCAATAATTAGGTTCTGTGCCTACCTATCTATACCGCATTTGTATGGACTTCTCTATATGATACTGTATCCTAGCCTCCCATGAATACACTGTTAAGAGTACCTTACTATATTCTTGAGTCTATAATTTTACACCTGATCACTGGGTTTCTTACTGGCTTGACTTTACTTGATTACTGATAATAAACGGTACTATATTGGGAAATATACAAAATTCTGAAATTTTGCATCTCAATGATCATAACATATTGCCTTTTATTACCTCTGATTAATTAATTGAATTTTTCTACATGTTGCCTCTTTTTGTCCTGTTTTTCATTTTTGCCATTTTATTTGGGGGCTCTATGGTTTATGATTTGACAATTAATTATGATTTATTGTACTGTGGTACTTTATTTCTTTTTTGATATCTTCGTTTTACTATTTGACTATTACTTATGATTTGCTGTATCACTGTCTGGTTATTTTGTTTTTATCTTTTGGATATATATGTTAAATTTACACAGCCTTAAAAAAGCCCCAGGCCTGTGCGCCACTTAAGGGGCAAAACACGAGTTGGCAGGCTTACCGTCATGAATGTGACAAACAACATTGGATTTATTGTATTAATAAAATGTCTCACAAAGAAATATGTGACTCAATTGTCATGGATTAAATTACCCTTTCTTCAAGTGAATTTCAGACTTAATTTTAACTAAACTATACTTTTTCTAGTTTGACTGTTTGAATATTCACCTCAATTAATCCAGAATTCTACTCATAAAAAACACATGAAACATGTTGTGTCTTTAAAGGAAAGCTCCACAGAAGGGATCTTTAGCACAATTATTTGAGCTCACATTTACCTATACCTACATGCGCTGCCAGCACAGATCATTCCAGCACCTCCCTTAGTAAGACTGTCACAGATATATCTCTGACTAAGAAAGTAACTCTGATCTTTCAAGAATTTTAATTTCCTTTCTACTAAGGGGCCGATTCCGACTCGGGTCGGACAGCTCAAAAGAGCCGTCCGGACGCTTACCTCCCGACCGACCCGTCCCGGGAGCCGGTCAGTCCTGCCGATCAAGTACGATGCGTGCATGTGCTGAAAACTCGACCGACACGAACTCGCCAAATAAATACTCAATTCACCCTACGACCCGGTCCCGTAAACGCAGAATCGACTCGCACGGGGGCTAGGTCAGAGCTGTTTCCGGGCGGACAAGTACGATGCGCACTTCCTATGCGCCGAGCGAGTCGACACGTACGGCACGTCACAGCATCCGGAAAAGCTGCATGAAAGGAACGATTCGCGCCACAACACGATCCCCGGACACGAGACGTACAAGCCTGCAACTGGGACGAAACGAACCAACGACCAGTGCAGACGAGACGGTGTCGACATGAATCCCATCGCACAGGCCATACCGATCCTCTACATCCATGGACTGATCCGGAACAGACGCCAACGACGGAGATGGTAAGAGACACCCCCCCCAAACAAACAGCCGACACGTACCAGTAAACCTGTGACAAACACCCAGGCCCCCCCTTGCCCATCACCCCCACCCATAGGGGGCCTCTTGGCTGGGACTACTCACACCCCCACCCATAGGGGGCCTCTTGCCTGTCACCACTTCCACCCCCACCCATAGGGGGCCTCTTGGCTGGGACTACTCACACCCCCACCCATAGGGGGCCTCTTGCCTGTCACCACTCACACCCCCACCCATAGGGGGCCTCTTGGCTGGGACTACTCACACCCCCACCCATAGGGGGCCTCTTGCCTGTCACCACTCACACCCCCACCCATAGGGGGCCTCTTGGCTGGGACTACTCACACCCCCACCCATAGGGGGCCTCTTGCCTGTCACCACTCACACCCCCACCCATAGGGGGCCTCTTGCCTGTCACCACTTCCACCCCCACCCATAGGGGGCCTCTTGCCTGGGACTACTCACACCCCCACCCATAGGGGGCCTCTTGCCTGTCACCACTCACACCCCCACCCATAGGGGGCCTCTTGGCTGGGACTACTCACACCCCCACCTATAGGGGGCCTCTTGCCTGTCACCACTTCCACCCCCACCCATAGGGGGTCTCTTGGCTGGGACTACTCACACCCCCACCCATAGGGGGCCTCTTGCCTGTCACCACTCACACCCCAACCCATAGGGGGCCTCTTGGCTGGGACTACTCACACCCCCACCTATAGGGGGCCTCTTGCCTGTCACCACTTCCACCCCCACCCATAGGGGTCCTCTTGGCTGGGACTACTCACACCCCCACCCATAGGGGGCCTCTTGTCTGTCACCACTCACACCCCCACCCATAGGCGGCCTCTTGGCTGGGACTACTCACCCCCACCTATAGGGGGCCTCTTGCCTGTCACCACTTCCACCCCCACCCATAGGGGGCCTCTTGGCTGGGACTACTCACACCCCCACCCATAGGGGGCCTCTTGCCTGTCACCACTCACACCCCAACCCATAGGGGGCCTCTTGGCTGGGACTACTCACACCCCCACCTATAGGGGGCCTCTTGCCTGTCACCACTTCCACCCCCACCCATAGGGGGCCTCTTGGCTGGGACTACTCACACCCCCACCCATAGGGGGCCTCTTGCCTGTCACCACTCACACCCCCACCCATAGGGGGCCTCTTGGCTGGGACTACTCACACCCCCACCTATAGGGGGCCTCTTGCCTGTCACCACTTCCACCCCCACCCATAGGGGGCCTCTTGGCTGGGACTACTCACACCCCCACCCATAGGGGGCCTCTTGCCTGTCACCACTCACACCCCAACCCATAGGGGGCCTCTTGGCTGGGACTACTCACACCCCCACCTATAGGGGGCCTCTTGCCTGTCACCACTTCCACCCCCACCCATAGGGGTCCTCTTGGCTGGGACTACTCACACCCCCACCCATAGGGGGCCTCTTGTCTGTCACCACTCACACCCCCACCCATAGGGGGCCTCTTGGCTGGGACTACTCACACCCCCACCTATAGGGGGCCTCTTGCCTGTCACCACTTCCACCCCCACCCATAGGGGGCCTCTTGGCTGGGACTACTCACACCCCCACCCATAGGGGGCCTCTTGCCTGTCACCACTCACACCCCAACCCATAGGGGGCCTCTTGGCTGGGACTACTCACACCCCCACCTATAGGGGGCCTCTTGCCTGTCACCACTTCCACCCCCACCCATAGGGGGCCTCTTGGCTGGGACTACTCACACCCCCACCCATAGGGGGCCTCTTGCCTGTCACCACTCACACCCCCACCCATAGGGGGCCTCTTGGCTGGGACTACTCACACCCCCACCTATAGGGGGCCTCTTGCCTGTCACCACTTCCACCCCCACCCATAGGGGGCCTCTTGGCTGGGACTACTCACACCCCCACCCATAGGGGGCCTCTTGCCTGTCACCACTTCCACCCCCACCCATAGGGGCCTCTTGGCTGGGACTACTCACACCCCCACCCATAGGGGGCCTCTTGCCTGTCACCACTCACACCCCCACCCATAGTGGGCCTCTTGGCTGGGACTACTCACACCCCCACCCATAGGGGGCCTCTTGCCTGTCACCACCACCAATAGTGAACTGTGTGAGTACAACTACCAATGCCCACACACATAGGATGGGTGATGTGCAACACATACCCCATACCCCAACATAAGGACTACAAACCAAAGGATATCCACAACAACCTCATGACCACAACATGTAGTCTGTGTACAATACCCACCACAGTGAACATGACCATGTACACACAATGTAACTCACAACACGTGTCTGCAATACCATAGTGTGGCTAACACAAGCCAAGCCTCACATGAGCACTGCAGTAATGTCCTCAACACCCATCACTTGAGTGTACAAAAGGTAACTGTGTGGTACTAAACAGCAGCATATGTAGAGCACTGTGCTAATGGGGTCTCAACCCCCATCAGCACAGTGACATGAAGGTAAGTGTGGGGAACACACATGCAGCATATGCAGAGCACTGTGCTAATGGGGTCACAACCCCCATCAGCACAGTGACATGAAGGTAAGTGTGGGGATCACACATGCAGCATATGTAGAGCACTGTGCCAATGGGGTCTCAACCCCCATCAGCACAGTGACATGAAGGTAAGTGTGGGGATCACACATGCAGCATATGTAGAGCACTGTGCCAATGGGGTCTCAACCCCCATCAGCACAGTGACATGAAGGTAAGTGTGGGGATCACACATGCAGCATATTTAGAGCACTGTGCTAATGGGGTCTCAACCCCCATCAGCACAGTGACATGAAGGTAAGTGTGGGGATCACACATGCAGCATATGCAGAGCACTGTGCTAATGGGGTCACAACCCCCATCAGCACAGTGACATGAAGGTAAGTGTGGGGATCACACATGCAGCATATGTAGAGCACTGTGCCAATGGGGTCTCAACCCCCATCAGCACAGTGACATGAAGGTAAGTGTGGGGATCACACATGCAGCATATGTAGAGCACTGTGCCAATGGGGTCTCAACCCCCATCAGCACAGTGACATGAAGGTAAGTGTGGGGATCACACATGCAGCATATTTAGAGCACTGTGCCAATGGGGTCTCAACCCCCATCAGCACAGTGACATGAGGGGACTCCACTCCTGTGGAAGGAAAGCTGTGCCATATGTTGTCCATGCAGGCCACCAGCATGTCAGCAGTATACTTTGTCACACAGCTAACATATACCACACATTGGTGGCCCTGGTAACAGCAGCCTGGGCACGGGAGGGTCCCCTGAGTCAACTGCACAGAGTCAACACACATGTAGATGAAGTAGCACTGAGGACACAGATGAGTCCATCCACATAGATGCATACACTTGCATGTCCATTGGAGATGGCCACACAGTCAGTGAAATGGGCCAATTGAACCATGCTAAGGCCAACAGGTGTGCATGTGTGTAAGACACTGATGAGACATTGCTAACAAAAGATAGATAACACATTTCCAAAGACCATAATCATGACCCCGTCGGATTGCTGCAAAGGATGACATGGATACACACCCCAACAGGACATACCCCCCATGGGCCACATGGTCTCCAGCACAGTGACACTACATTTCCCAGCCATGGAATACACCATCACTGGAGCAAGGGCATGTCAAGTATCAACAACATCATGTACATCTGAAGCAAAACCACTAGTGAACAAAAAGGAGCTTTTATTCAGCCGAGTTATTTGTGAAATGGAAAATCAAGAAGAAAAACATGAAGGCCTATGGCCAGTCCATAAACAGACCCAACAGGGTCAAGTGTCCAAATGCCACATTTGGCATGCCTGCACTGCCAACGGAAGGGGACATACCCCTGGGAGGGGCATACATAGAGGCCAGCCAGGCACCGCAGGTACAGGATCATGGGTCTACAGAAACAGGCAGGGAAGGGCTGGTGGGTGCAGGAGCGGCAGCTGCAGTGGAGGAGTCTGACAGGGTGGGTGCCGGCACGACTGGGGGGCACAAGTCAGGAGCAGTGGGTGCCGGCACAACTGGGGGGCACAAGTCAGGATCAGTGGGTGCCGGCACAACTGGGGGGCACAAGTCAGGAGCAGTGGGTGCCGGCACAACTGGGGGCACAAGTCAGGAGCAGTGGGTGCCGGCACAACTGGGGGCACAAGTCAGGAGCAGTGGGTGCCGGCACAACTGCAGTGGGCAGGTCAGAGGGAGTGGACACGGAACCCACTGCAGTGCCCAAGTCAGACCGGGAGGGCAGAGACTCCACTGCAGTGCCCATCCCCAGGGGAGCAGGAAGTGGATCCGGTGATGTGGGCAGGACGGAGGGGAGGGCACGCCCTCCACAGCAGTGCCACACACAGGCTGAGTGGGGTGTGGGGTGCTGGAAGAGCAAGAGGCAGGTGGGGAAGGCCTGAGCATCTTGGGGGTGCGGTAGCGGTGGGTGGGTGAACCTGGGGCAGGGTGTGGTGGTGGGACCTGTGGAGTGGGAGCCTGGGGGATGGCGGGTGGAGACTGTCTGGTGGAGTGTTGGGCCGGTGGTGGGGTCTTGCTCTTTCGTGTGCGGGGGACCTGCGGCGTGGTGTCTCAGCCTGCCTGCGCCTGGGGAGGGTGTCTGGGGGCGAGGGACACCCCTCTGTGTGGCCGGACCCCCTCTTCCCCTTGTGTGCTGGTGTGGATGGATCAGTGGGGAAGAGTCCGAGGTCGACCAGGAAGAGCCTCTTTGCAGCTGGGGATGCAGTTGAGGCAGTGGAAGGGGCTGTGGAAGGGGCTGTGGAGGGTGAGGCATCGGAGGACTGCGGAGTGCCTGTGGATGCATGTGTGTGTGTGTCTGACCCATCCCCGGTGAGTGTATGTTCAGTCCCCTGAGTATGCGTGCGTGCATGTTTAGACTTTGGCTTGGGGGTGTGTGTAGTGCCTGGGTCTGTTGTGTGCAATGATGGTGCAGGTGTGTGTGTGAGTTGGACAGGTAGGGTGCTGGGAGTCGGGGATGGGGCAGGGGCAGGAGGGGGAGGGACTGCTGGAGGAGGGACACTGCTGCCGTCAGTGAGGAGGCCATGCCCTGACTGGTCCTCTGTAGGGCAGACATGGATGATGACATGCCCTCCATGTACGACACCAGCTGGTTCAACAGACCCGTGTGCACATGGAAGACACGCAGCATGGATGACTGCCCCACATGGATCTGCCGCAGCAGGTCGACAGACTCCTCACTCAGGGCTGCAGGGGACACAGGGGTAGGGGGTGCGGTGCCTGACTGGAAGGAGACATGCCCATGAACACGGGCGCCTCCACGGACCTTAGATGTGGGAGCCATGGGGAGGGCAGTGATGGTGGGGGCGGGGACAACCTCAACAGGTGTTGGATGGTGGCTGCTGCCACCCGCCTCCACAAGGAAGTCCCCGTCACTGCTGCTGTGGTCCTCAGCTGCGGTGGTGTTTGCCGAGGAGCCCACAGACTCACTCCCTCGCCCTCCGTGCCACTGGGTCCCTCCGACTCCTCAAATTCCGACCCAGTCTGGCTCTCTGGCTCCCCCTGGTCCGTGGAGCGGTCTCCCTCTGTGTCCGTGTCTGTATCTGCACAGGGAAAATAGAATGAAAACACATTAGTCATCTGCACTGACCACACACACCACAGAAAGTACAGCACATCAGTGGCCAAGTGCGGGCATCAATCAGTTGAACTTTGCTAGGAGTGCTCACACAGATTTGCATAGGCCAATGGTTAGTCTGAGAGTCGAGCATGGCATTCACATCCCTCCTGCCCTTGCACCCATCTGTCTTGCGCATGTAGGATCCCTACACCCCACTGCAGACACATGCACCACCTACCCATCACTTGACAAGACCTGAAAATACCTAGTGGTCTGTCAACATGCACACATCACATCTGCTGACAATGGACCTGTACATTTGCCTGGACGTAGGGATGGCCAGTGTTGCATCTGAGAGGCTGGGGCTGAGTACATGCACCAGACATCCTGATCCCCGCAAGTCCTGCATACCTTGGCACAATGGAGTGCATGTTGCACATGACACACTCCTGCTGGATCACCCCTAGGTAGTGTAGTCCCATGGCTCAGCCATGCCTGTGAGATCATACATCACAGTCTCCAGTCACAGGGGGCAGGGCAGCCCTACAACAACTGTCACCACTGTGTCACATTCCCAAGACATGGGGCCTGCAAACTCTGTAGCTGACAACTACACATTACCATCCACAGTAACAACAGCGTCTGGATTCTGATGTGCCCACCCCAGATCCATTGGACGCATGAGAGACATGGGACAGGGCACTCTGAAGCTGAGCAACTCGCACGCTGCTGTGAATGACACCCAGCTGCTGGAACTACCCGGTTGCAGGCACCATTGTGCACGGTCAAGTCATCACATCCATACATGTCACAGAGGTATTGTCTCACATGGGCACATCTCAGATTGCATGCTGACCCCAAACCCATGTACACACCAGTGGGCCTGACAACGGTGCCACAGCACAATGACACAGGGGCAGACACCTGAGGGAACTGTTCACCTGGCACAAAGTGCCAACCAAGACACGGGAGTGGGAGTACAGACTGTAGCATGCCCTGGACTAGCCATGACTGTCCTGCTCCACGTGGAACAGGTGATAGCCATGGACAGTAGGCAGGTGGCTGTGCATATGTGACACACTTGAGGTACATGCTCCAGAGGCCCCAACAGTTTACCCAACCAGCAGCATGGGTGTGTGCCGAATGCCCCAGGCACATGTGGTGAGCCCGAGCTGTCAATTGGCCACATGACAGGAGTACATGCAGATAAATACCAGGACCCTGGCATGTACTGTACAATGGTCCCACCCTTGAAGCACAACACTGAGTCCCCTGAAGCAATGCTGGCCCACATCCCATGCACCTTCACATGTAAGGGCACAGTTCCCACGTGACACTATGCCCAGACAGAAACAGCAACACCTGGCAAACAGATGAGAAGGGGCAAGTCACCAGAGAGGGACATGGGTCCTGGACTAACTGAACAATGTACTGTTGAGGTGTTACCAGGCCAGAGGGGGCACATAGCATGTCAGACACAGCACACAGTGCAGTCATGTACTCACCCCCTCCTTGCTGCTGTCTGGCCTTCAGCTGCCCATCCAGGTCCGGGAAGACCACCGCCAGGATCCGGAGCATGTGGGGGTCAGGGTCCGGTGTCCGCCCCTCCTGCGTGGAGGCGACAGCTTCAGCTGGACCCGTGCGATCCTCCGGGTCCAGCCCCGAAGGTCCTGCCACCTCTTTTGGCAGTTGCGGATCCTGCGCCTGTAGACCCCCACGGATCTCACCGCCCGGACGATGCTCCTCCAGATATCATGCTTCTTCTGGGCAGCAACCTGTGAGGATGACAAAGGGCAGAGGACATTACTACACTGGCAACATATTAGTGCAACACACAGGCAGTCACACATGTGGGCATCAGCAAGGCTAATGAGGTACACAGGTGGTGCAACTATGGTTGAGGGACCGGTGTCCAGCACTCACAGCTTTGAGACATGGCCTGGGAAGGGGACCTAGTGACAATACACCTTGCACTGCACTGCAACTGTGCAGTACATGTGGGTGCCCCATTTGTGGCAAGAGCAGTAGTCAGTGGGCAACCAAGCCACTGGTGTACACACTAATGCTGCTGCTGGTCAGACCAGTAGCACAATTAGCAAAGCAGTGGACAGCACACTCACCTACTCCCCTGGTTTCCCATAGAGCTTGGTGTACTGCGGCAGGAGCCCGTCCAGCAGGGCCTGGTTCTCCTCCTCACTGAAGGCTGGGGCCCTCTCCACAGTACGTGCCATCATTGAAGCCAGAGGAAGCAGAGACAGCAGCAGTGATGATCTTGATGTGCTCCAGTAGCATGTGGTGCAGGCAAGTGGGTTCTCTGGGGGCCAGGCAGCCTTATATCTGTGCTGTGGAGGCATGTCTGCCCTGGGGTACAAAGGGATAGGTCCAAAAGCTTGCATCCTATGAATTAGGCCAATCCATGGGATAGCACGACTCGTACACGCCTTCAGCATCATTTAAAACATCAACTTCATGACACACTGGCAATTGCAACAATGTTGTACGACTCCAACTGAATTTCCTGCACACGCCTCGTTCAAATTTCAGATCCGCGTCCATCACCATGACAGCTCATGGCCAATGAGGGTGCAGGGCCCGGCAAATGACTGTACTACACGGATTTTGAATGGCAACACACACCCGTCTCCATCAGATTCAATGGGCAAGACGTGCGCGCGGCTCGGCCATACACGACGGACGCGTCACACGCGTCCGTCGCCATTGTAATGTGTGTCCCTGACATGCGCGCGGCTCGGTCATGCACGACCGACGCGTCACACGCGTCCGTCGCCATTGTAATGTGTGTCCCTGACATGCGCGCGGCTCGGTCATGCACGACCGACGCGTCACACGCGTCCGTCGCCATTGTAATGTGTGTCCCTGACATGCGCGCGGCTCGGTCATGCACGCACCGACGCGTCACACGCGTCCGTCGCCATTGTAATGTGTGTCCCTGACATGCGCGCGGCTCGGTCATGCACGACCGACGCGTCACACGCGTCCGTCGCCATTGTAATGTGTGTCCCTGACATGCGCACGGCTCGGTCCGAACAAGTTATTTGGGTTTTGGGGACATTGAACGTGTCGGTCAGCCTTGCTGTCAATTCCTGACAGATGACATCCTCTGTCACTAGCTAGGGACTATGGGGCACACCAATGGCACCACTGCCTGTGCCACAGTGTGTCCCCAGTCATGTATGGCTGCCTCTTATGTGTGTGTCTGGGGGCACAGGATGTGTTTGGTCGTGTGCCACTTGTTGACAAGCACTCCCAGGCTGGACCCGGATGTGGGTGGACACATACATGTGTGGTGTGCCCATTGCCACAGGGGGTGCAGCTATGCAGTACAGGACATTGGCAATGGACACAGTCCCAGCCAGGATGTGCGTGTGTGTCGTGTCACATGTACCCTGTCTCATCAGTGTTAGTAGCTTCAACGCAGGGTGAACCAGTGTCGACATTGTGATGTCCATACACTATCTGTGTGCATGTGGTGTGATCCAATGTGAGCTGATCCACACATCACATTGGTTTGTACATGCACAGTGTTGTTGTGTGGGGGTGGCACAGACACCTACATATGTCCACTTGTGGCGACAGGGCACATGGACTGTGGCTAACATGCTTGTTGTGTGTAATGTCAACGATACGTCACATCATGCCTGTGTAACTGTCAGTCAGGGAGCTGTGATGTGGAGAAAATATCTGTCCTCACTAGTCACTGTGGGCTTTGTGTGGTAGGTGGCAACAGGGCAGATGTACTGTGCTAGGGCCCATTGCTTTGTCATGGCACAACAGGGGCCCTGTCATGTGCACATCTTGGGCTTCAATGTGCGTTGATGCCATGTATGGGACATTAGTGTCTGTAACCTGTGGCAACCACCTCAGCTCATTGTGTTATGTGTTTGTTTATGATGGGCTGTGTTGCTGTGGCTTTGTGACATTGCTGGAGGGTGTGCCTTCATCCTTTGTTTCTGTCTGTACTGCAGGGCCCCAAATGTACCTAGGCCATTCCCGGACCTGGCAACGATGGTGGAACGTGAGTCCATCAGAAAGTACCGTTTCACCAGGGCAGTGATTGAGGAGTTGGCAGGGCAGTTGGGCCCACACCTGCAACCTGGCCGGCCATACCCGACGGCACTGACCCCCAAGGTGAAGGTGATGGCAGCCCTTCATTTCTTTGCAACGGGTACCTTCCAGTACACTGTGTCTTCTGGTGGAGGGATGTCGCAGACAATGTTCAGTCGGGTGCTTCGGGATGTGTTGGAGGCCATGTTACATTTCCTGGACCTGTACATCTATTTCCCCACACCCCAACGACTTGCAGACATAAAGGGTGACTTCTATGCCCTGGGGAGGATGCCAAATGTCATAGGCTCCATTGACGGGACACATGTGGCTTTGGTGCCACCACAGGCACATGAGCTGCCATACAGGAACCGCAAGCATTTCCACTCCATCAATGCTCTGGTGGTTTGTTTGGCGGACATGACAATCTCCCATGTGTGTGCCCGTTTCCCTGGGTCTGCGCATGATGCCTATGTGATGAGGAGTAGTCGTGTCCCTAGACTGATGTCACGGATGCAGAATCTACGTGCCTGGCTTGTTGGTGTGTACTGACTTTTCCTCATTGTGTGTGCCTGCCAATTGTGTGCTACCTGTTTTTCTCCAACTCCTCTAATGTGCATGTGTCTGTATGTAGGTGACTCTGGATATCCCAACATGCCATGGTTGCTGACACCCCTGAGGAACCCTGTGACACCAGCCGAGATGCGCTACAACCAGGCACATGGTCGTACCACGAGGGTGATAGAGCGGACATTTGGACTCCTGAAGAGCCGCTTCAGGTGTTTAGACAAGACAGGAGGTGCCCTCCCGTATGCCCCTGCTAAGGTGTGCCGGATCATCATCGTAGCATGCATGCTGCACAATCTGGCAGTGCGAAGGGAGTTGCCCCTCATCCAGGATGACAATGACCAACACCCGCCACCTGTGGAGGATCCTGGCCTGGGCCAGGATGCCAGTAGCGATGATGAGGCTGCGGAGGATGTCCGCACACAGCTCATCAACAACTTCTTCTCCTGAATGTGAGTATACAGTGATGTGTTGTAAATGTGTTGTGTGTGCATGTTTTGTGTGAGTGGTACACCTTGCGTGTGGCTGTGTGCTACTTGTGTGGATGCCTGCAGTGATGTGTCCATCCAGTTTACCTGTACTCCCCACCAGTTGTGTGATGATTAGTATTTTGGGGTGGTGTAGTCTGTGATTTGTGTTTGCCATGTGTGTTGCAGTTGTATGGCGTCATGTAGTGTTAACAATTGTGTTTCTGTCTGTCCTTCACAGGGTACTGTGGCTGTTGTTTGGTGTACAGAGACCCCTGATGCCCATGCTCCACTGCCAGGATGGAGTCGTTAGTGTCCCGACGAGTGATGTGCCAGGCACCCCAGGACTTCCGTAGTTATCCACTTGGTGACCGTGTGCCCACTGTCAGGTGTTGCTAGCTTGCATGTGTGTAATAAGGGACATGTGGCAATTGCCTGACAATAAACTGTGCTGCACCTTCTGATGTGTGTTGCTTGTGCCTACACATCAGACTGACATTGACGTACTGCACTTGTGGGCCTGTCACCACTGACTCAGGTTGGCTGTGTAGTTTGTGCATACCACAGGCTTGCTTGTCAACATTGATGTTGGCAATGAATTGGTTGGACGTGGTGGGCATGTGTAAAGTAGACCTGGTGGTGTGTCTCCCACATATGTGGCACATTGGCCTGACTGACATGACAGTGTACTCATCACAGTACAGGTTTGCATGCACAGTGTTCTTCAGCACATCCAGATCTACATGCCACTGGCAACCTCTCAATCACCACAGAGTCACGTCTTGTGTTTAGGTGAATTTATTAGCACATAAGTGGGGATGGTGCTCAGGATTGGGAGTGTTGTCCGTTGGCTTTAGAATCCAAAGTTCACAGATAACAAGTTAGGAGTGTTGGTAGATGAAATGTCTAGAGTACAGTCCACAGTCGTTAAGCACATTGTTCCAACTCAGACCCTCCATGTCATGTGGGGGAGTACGATGTCGTACAACAAGGTGAACGGTTTGCACACTAAGGTCACTGTCCAGAACAGGTGTTGGTTTCCTGGGGGATGTGCATGGGCATCTTCGTCTCACTTGTTCCTCACCGGACGACCCCTCTTCTTCTTCTCAGGGGAGTCTCACCTGCAGGCTGCTGCCGTGCACGGGGGCTTCCACCAGACCCCCTCACTCCCTGTGGCAGTGGCAGATGTTGTTGCCCGAGATGTAGTCGTCGCACAGGGAGGTGGGCTCAAGTTGGTGCTGATCTGGCGGAGGCAGGTCAACATTTCCCGGTGCACCACTGCTATATCTTCCATGGTATCCCACTTGGACTCCATATTTGACAGGTGTGTTTCAACACGGGACATGTGGGAGTCCAAGCGGGCATGGTGGGCAGCCTGCTGTTCTTTGATGTCCGTGAGGATCCCCACTACCTGGCTGAACCCTCCGGTGCTCTCCTGGTACGCATCCATGATGCGTTCCAGGTGGGTGTCATCCTGCAGACCCGCACCCTCAGTGGAGCCTCTGCTCGGCCTCCCACCCTCCCACCACCCCTCGCCACACGGCCAGCACCTGTGGTGTTCCGCACAGGTGTCACAGGGGGACCTTGGATGTTGTTGCTGTTGTCAGGTGCCCTGGTGCCCTGTGACTCTGTGCCGTCTGATGGTTCGGTGGGTCTGTCCGTGTTGGCAGGGGTGGCTTGCGGTGTATCAGCAGTTGCAGGGGTGGTTTCAAGGGGGCAGGTGAATGTTGCCGAGGGGCTGCATGAGGGCCGAGACCGGAGGGGCCAGCTTGGGTGTCGTCCGACGAGGTGTGAGACTGTGCGCCACCGGAGCCAGGTGGGTCCACCGGAGCCTGGGACTGGGACTCTTCCTCGTCTGTGGTTGAGTCCACATCTGCCCCCGTGTTTGGAAGGAAGACACAATGTTAGTGATGTATTCATGGACATCAATGGTTCATACACATGACATTGGCCACTGTGGTTGGTGTTGCATGCCTGTCCATTGCATCATCCTACTTTGTCACTGCGGGAGATTTCCATTAGTGTGGTGCATTCACCTGACACCCTGAGGCACTTTGGTTGTCAAGTCTAGCTGTCTGCCTGCCTGGCATCTTAATTGCACGCTGGATTGTACTGTGCCAGTCCTGCACTGGTGCTGACACATGCCTGACACAGGTGTTTCATCCCTGTCAACATTTGTGCTTTGACGCTGGCATCCTTGCAAAGGCACCTAGTTTGGGATCTCTGTTTGGGGCATGTGTGATGCCAGTTTGTGTCAGTCAATGTGCATCACATTAGTGTGTCTGCACAACCTGGTCACAGTCCAGCATGCCCGGGTTGTCCTGATGTTCTCTTCTGTGTTGTCTGTGTCCCCAGTCCACATCCCATTTCACACAGGTGATGGTGTCACTGTTGCTAATGGAGTTGTGTGTGAGTTTTGTGTTTGCACACACGCTTTGTGATGTCAATGTCCTCCATGGTGGTATGGACTGTTCGCTGCGGCTGTCTTTCTTTACTAGAGTCGTGACCAGAGGTGTGTGTTCGGTTGCTTCAGCTGTGACTTGCATGCCTGCTCCAGTGCAGCCCATGTTAGTCCTTGTGTCCCCAGTGTCCATGTCAGTGAGTGCTGTGTGGTGTGGATGATGCCTACAATACTGGACAATGTCTGCGTTTCATGTGGCTGACAACGGGTGTTTGAGTGTATGTCAGCATGCTACAGTGTGAGGGATGTTGGTAGGTCCATTGTAGTCAGTCAGGTGTCCCCTGTCACTGCTGTGTATGTGAGTTGCTGTGTGTTTGGGTCTCTGTGGTAGGTCTGCATTTCTGCACTTGTCAACTACAATCCGCGCCTACCTGTCCAGGCCAGAGGGGGTCCCTGGGACACTGCATCCCCGGAAGTTGAGTGCAAAGGTACATTTGCAATAGCTGGCAGTGTGACTGTGATTGAGTTGGTCGATGCGTGTGTGTGACTAGCAGCCTACTCATACATTGTATCCATGTGTCAGCCATCTTGCCCTGCTCTTTGGTTTGGCAGTGTGTGTTCCCAGGGCTGCTGTTAGTTTTTGCTGGATAGATGTGATTTGCAGCTGCCTCAATGGTTTTCAGTGTCATTGCAGTACCTCCTCCTCCCCCAGGGGCCAGGCAATTCACACAGAGACATGCTTCAATGTCGGTGAGTGTGGGTTGATGTTGAGGTTGTGAGTCAGTGGTGTAGTGGTGGTTGTACACAAGTGGCAACAGTCCCTGTACGTCACACAGCAGTAGCCAGTATGGTGGGTCTTGGGTGTTGTTTGCATGAAGTGTGGGTAAATGCCTTCTCCCAGGTGAGTTGTGTGGAGTTTGTGTTGAGGGGTGTGTGACAGCACATGGTGGTGGGCATGGTCAGAGCTGGCAGTGCTTCTCCCTCCATGGCCAGATGGGCCACTATTGTGTATGCTTCCCTTGCAGGGAGTGGCAGTTGACTTTCAGGATGTCAGGCATCAGGGTCCTGCATTTGGTATGTGCACATAGCCCATCAGGGCCTTGTGCTCCCCACAGCAGGACCCAGTGTCAGCCATCTTGAGGGTACATTTCCACTGCCTGTGAGGTGCGCATGGTTAGAAGTGGTGGTGTTGGTCCATTTGTGAGGGGGGCTATTGGCTGTGACTACAGGTGTTGTGTTGCTGTGCCAGGCATATGGCTGTAGGGATGACTTTGTTTGTGTTACTGTGGCTTTGTTGACGGAAGTTGTTTTGCCTGTCCCCTTGATGGTGACATGTGTACATGGCCCCACAATCTTGAGTCTCTTATTTGTGTACTCACCAGGCTCTGGGATGTCAGTCAGACCATGTATGCTCTCCGGTGGTAAGATGGCCTGCACCTTCTCCTCCCAGGACCGGAAGTAAATGGGTTTGGCAGGGGCCGCTGCCGGTGTGCTTGCTGAGCTTATGGTCCTTCTCCAGCAGCTTCTTGACCCTCCTGCGCACGTCATACCACCTGTTCTGGCAGTCGTCCTTTGTGCGCAAACAAGGTGCTTGTGCGTTCACCTTGTTGACGATTCTCTCCCACATCTTGGCCTTCTGGGACATGGGGGTCTTCTGTACCAATGTGCCAAACAAATGTGGCTCTACTCTGATGATTTCATCTACCAACACTGTCAACTCACTATCTGTGAACTTTGGATTCTTCTTGGGGGCATGGTGGTGGTGGTGGTGGTGTCGAGGGTGGTGGGTTGGTGGTGGTGGTGGTGGTTGTGGTGAGGGGGTGGATGTGGGAGTTGGGGTAGTGGGGTGGGGGTGGTGGGGGTGGTAGTGGTGAGGGGGTGGATGGGGGAGTTGTGGTAGTGGTGTTGGGGGGTGGGGGGTGGTGGTGGTGGTGGTGGTGGTGGTAGTAGTGGTGAGTGGGGTGGATGGGGGTTGGGGTACTAGTGTTGGGGGTGGTGGTGGTGGTGGTAGTGGTGAGGGGGTGGATGGGGGAGTTGTGGTTGTGGTGTTGGGGGGGTGGGGAGGTGGGTTGGTGATGGTGAGGGGTGAGTGGATGGGGTGTTTGGGGTGGTGGTGGTGAGGGTGGGGTGGATGGGGGGGTTTGGGGTGGTGGTGGGGTGGTGGTGGTGGTGATTGGTGTGTGTGTGTGTGAGGGTGCAAGTGAGGTTTGTGGGTGTGTGTGTGTGAATGCTGTTGGTGAGATGGCAATGGTGTGTGTCAGCAGAGTTGTGTGTGTGGAGGTTCTCAGGAAATGGCAATGGCTCATGGGAGTGATTGGTGGCCTTTAAATATGTTGATTTGTGGGTGTGTCTCTCTTAATTGATTTTTTTTTAAAATATATTTTCGTTGTCAGTGCTTGTTTGGTCCTTTTTTGTGTTTGGTCAGCTGTTGTTTGTGTGTGTGTACGAGATGTTCTTCTGACCGTGCCGGACGCTGCTGGTGAGTCGTACAGGCTTCTCCGAGCCTTTCACGCTGTTGTTATGCTGTGTTGTGTATGTCGTGTGCGACTCGGTCAATGGGCGTTCGACTCGGTCGTGGGCGTTCGTTTCGCTCGCGGGAGTTCGAGTCGGTCGCGGGCGGAGTCCGTTGGTTTGAGTGTTTGTATCGTGTGCGTGTCGGTCGTGCGGCTTGTGCTCCATGCGAGTCGTTCTTGTTTCCCACGTATGGCATCGTACTTTGCAACTCGTACGTCACGGGTACGTGTCGCTCGGCTCCGTTCCGGGAACGTGTCGGACGGTACTGCTCGAGGCCTTTTTCCGGCCGGAGGCTATTTTTCCGTACGGCTCCGTCGTCCGGTTCATATTCGGGAGAGTCGGTTGGAATTCACAGGCTTTCCATCGTACTGCGCGGGTCGTACGGCGGCGAGACGTGTCGGTCGGTACTTTCTCCCGGGACGTGTCGGTCGGTTCACTTTACAAACGGAATCGGAATCGACCCCTAAATAGAACTATCTCTTTTAAAGAAGAATGTTTAGAAAATTGCATACCTTTATGGAAAATCTCTAAAGAAGTTGATAGCTACTGAAGCCTGAACCCATTAGAATCTAGCACCAGCAGGTCATTAGCATCATTTAAGCCATTTGCATGGGGACTTCCTATTTTTGGCGGAAACCTTTCGACACAACTGAATAAGCAAGCAGGTAGATCATCAAGAAATAATCGAGAACGAGACGGAGCCATGACACATCCCTGCTTTAAACTGTTTGCTATTGGGATATTCTTTGTGCATGTGTCTCAGCTACTCATTTCATCATGGCTCAGTTTTCACTCTGTATAAAGAGCAGCACATCCAGAACACTGGGTGGATTCCCAGCTGGTCCAACGTCATTCACAGTAAGCCATGTACTCAAGAGACAACCGATCAGCATTTTTGACTTTTGATCATCTCTGCATGAAACCCTACATTTTCTCTCAGTGGGAATTAATTCTTTTCTAGCAATCATTCCAACCTCATTAAGGTCAACAATGCACAAATTTGGAGGATGTGCCTGAAAGAAATATTGATCTGCAGGACATGGCACTGTTTCTTTTGCTTTAATGTATTGATCTTTGTTTTAGATTGACCAAAAGCAACAAAAAAGGCAGATCGCGAGTGACGAATATCCAACATCGTCCACCACCTTGTGTAATTGAACTCCAGCTTTTCCTACCTTATAGCTATATCTTTCACCTGAAGTAACAAGAGGGTGCAAGCAGCACTTTATAAAGCTTCATAAGCAATAAATTATGATCCATGAGCCGATCAGACTGAGGTGCACGGTTCACTTCGAGTCTGTTTCTAGAAGTAAATATCCCAGCTAGGTAATCAGAATGTAAATATCAGAATAGCATCTAGTTTAACCCTTCGTACTTCTGGATTATTTGTACATATATTTTAATCCAGTCAAAATTGACCGATTTATAATTCAAAATAACATAAATCCACCAATATTTGAATTAATATCCTGCATCGTTTGTGCAAACATTTATACTGACACATGTGCAGCCTGGTATCTAAATATCCACAGGAATTTCATCCATGTACTTGCATATTAAACAAGGAGGGATGATGATATTGCACTAGGCAATCTATTGTAGAACAACATTTTACAACAGTCACTTGTTTCCTATTGATGCACTACTCTGCCATTATATAAGGTGGCTGGCAGTGCAGAGATTAAACCAGGGTTAGACAGGCCTTTTATTCAACCTGAGATTTCCCCAGCAGGCTGGAGCCCATGGAAGCCGGTTTTGAAAGCCCAGGGCCAATACATGGATTGGAAGAGACGAACTGAGCCTGGTTTAGGCATTTTTGCCAGAGCTGCTTTTGGTTCCCCAGTACGGCCCTGAGTAAAACACTAGCTTTCAGAAAATTACTGGTGGATTTATGTTTGTATAACCAAACACAGGTCAATAGTGACTGGTATAAAGTAGACAAATAATGTTGTGGTAAAAATGGCCAAAACGCATGGCACACCCATATTTATATTTTGAATCCGAATCTGGGAGATTTACTTCTGGAAAAGATATCCCCTAGTCCCATTAATGCTCTAAATCCAGTCGCTAAGATTAATTCAAGCAATTCACTCATCACTTTTTTGTCTTCCTCAGTGCTACCCCTCTGCACAGACATGGGTCCCATGCCACAGGACTCGAGCTGCATTCTACTGATGAGGCACAAATGAGCTGAAACCAGTGTGGGGTCCTTGTGTCCTCGGATGGGACCAGGCCTGGCTGTTCGGGCAGGGCTGTTCCTACTGGATCGGGACCAGGGCTGATTTGCACATGACTGTTTCCTGTTTAAGGTGTCATTGTGGACAAATTAACGATGGACTGGATTGTGATCCAGATAAATTACCAGTGGATGGGATTAATTTGAGCAAGCCACCTATCACCTTTTTGTTTCCTAAGTATAGTTCAAGGTATTGAACTACCCTGCCCTTCGATAAAGACAATGTCTTGCTTATCTGATCAAATCAATGAAATGGAAGGGCTGGACAGGTTTACTCTTCATGGTTGGATTTATTGTCAGGGTTGGAGGTTGTTCCCATAGGGTGAAGCTAGAGAGTAATAATTAGCACCTAATGACTAAAGGGTGTATTCTTGTAGCTGCATGGCATTCATTTGTGATCAGAAGGAAATGTTCTTGAACATCCACAAAAGCTCACTTCATTTCCTTGTTGTCCCTTACACAAGCCTTTTAAATATCTAACATTTCACATGATTCCAAGTCATTGGTCACCCAGAAGGTGGCTGCTTTCTTATATACATTGGATGAAAGTTGAAGTTCTCAAATAGACCTGAATTTTGACGGCTCACAAGGATCCATCGTAGGTTTTGTGAGGAGTGTCTGAGCAACAGCACTGGCCTCAGCCAAGGTCCCTTACCACTTTCAAAGGTGGGAATTTAAAATATTGGTCGACGCTGGAATTATAGCAGCAATAACGGAGTCAGCGTGCTTACAGAACAGGAGTTATCTCGGGAGCCATATTTAATTACACCCAAATAGACTTTGATTTATGACTCAATATGAATGAGGACTATAGATAGCCTAGCACATACAGTACCATATCTGATATCTTTAAATAGGTCATGTTACTAATTTTCTGAAATATTAGCATAGCACATTGATTAGTGAATAGTAACATGTTTATAGTACAGAGTTTACGTAATGTTATGTAGAACCCTTGTATTTGTTGCACGTTTACTTTGTGGACAGTTTGTCAAAGTTATGTCTTAGCAAACCTTGGTCCATGTGACACCATAAAAATCGTTTTTATAACGCTGTACTAACCTTTACATTAATCCTTCTATACCATGGCACATTTCCACATATTCTCTTTGGTTAAAAGATAAGTTCTAAAAATTGTCATGGTGACTAGGCCCTTTCCGAAGAACTCAGCAAGGCTGGGGATTATTAGCTGCACTTGGTAGATCAAGCCTGGGTCGACAGGCATAAAAAGGCGACCCTTCCCCCATGGTATACCTGCCAATGTGCGAGGTCTCGCTAGAAAACAAGCAGCCAGAAGCTATGGATGCGTGCAAGGAGGTAAGAATGGTAGGCAAAACACACAGGACTCCAGATCCTAGGAACTGGTGGAAGACTAACCATATAGGCTTTCTTTTTTTAGAGGGAAATCCAGGAAAGCTGGAGGTGCCATCTTGCAGGTTTCTGTGAGGGAGGATTGAGGTATAAACCACGACCTTTGACCCTGTGACATCATTAGAGTGCCCAAAACACTGAGACTAAGCTCTCCACAGTCAAAAGCAAACAATGTCTCTGAGCTGAGCTAAGTGCTTTGTTTTAAGAAATGATGAGGGAGCAGGAAACTAGCACAATGTAATGCTATTAGGATATAAAGCATACAAACAAAATATTGATGAAACATAATATTGAGTATCTAATCCTTAAGTGATAGGTTCCACAATTGTTTCCTTTGTGTATCTAAAATGTTAGATATTAGTATTAAAATTATGCATCTATGTTTTAAAGATGCTCAATGGGTTAATCATGCATTGCTAAAATATTTTTATGTGACCAGCTGGTCACATGTTGAAATTCCGACACAGTGAACTCTTTTCCATTCGTCCAAGGTCAATGAAATAAGTGCCAGGTCATATTGGTCAATTAATTAGACACACAAAAAATTCTTCGTGAATCGCTGTGGCTAAACGTGGTATATAAAGAAGGCCACGCTAGTATAAAACATTGTTAATCTGTCGGCCATCAGTGTGCAATCCGATGGCAGAGTTAGGAAGTCGCGTGGGACTTGTTGGCAGGGGGTGACGGGGATGGGGATAGGCTGGGAAGGGTGCCAGGCCCAGCTCATGGGAACAGGTGCACCGACTGAGGTGTTTCCAGCAAGGAATTCCAGAGGGCTGTGATGCCTTCTGCAAGCACGGGGAAGAGGGAGACGCCAGTTTCGGAACCGGTTCAATGTCAGCGGATTCCAGCAGGGTGACAGCCATGGGCGAGGCTGCCCTGTCCTTGGGAGGCCAGTGCCTCGACAGGAGGGAGAGGCTATCTGTGTGTGGGTGCTGTCAGGGGCCTGATTGAGAGAGGGGGAGAGGCATGGAGGTGGGGACAGGCGTTGGCAGTGTTTGTGCAGGTGTAACTCATTCCAAAAATCATTACCGAGTGACATGGAGGGAGGAGGCAAATGTCACAGAAAGAGAGGAATGGTAGGACACAAACAATAGAGCTGTGGAGACAGGAGGGGAGGGGAAGGATGTAGAGGCAGGAGGCAAGGCAGCCAAGGGAGGGATAGGAAGCTGAGAGATAGTGATTCAAGCCAAGCACCAGAGGCTTGCATGGGAGGAGACAGGAAACAATAGGAAGACAGGCGTACCAAGACGAGGGTGTGGCCTGTAGATGTAAATCCAGAAGAGATGTATCCTGCAGGGGGTGATGGGTGAGCCACCGATCTCAGGAGATGGCTCACATGAAGGCATCAAAGGGGAGGGAGAGTTTGACTTGGGGAATTTGGGGGGTGCAAGGGTGTGATATTGTATGTGCTGACATTTTGTGATGCAGGAGGTGCCTGCGTGAAGAGGCCCTGTGTCACTCCTCAGAGGCAGTTTCAACTTCTGTTCACCATCCCTACGGCCTCTCTACCTGCAAGTCACTAACAGCGCTCGCTATGTGTTCCTTGCTAACAACCCTCTACAGGAGTCATCAGGTGTCCCTTACTAACATATGTGTGCAGGTGTTACCTGAACACATCGCTCACTAAGTGTCCCTGACTGACACTAACATACCTGAATAGGTCTCCCTGACTAACATCCATCTGTAGGTGGCCCTCACTGACATCCCTCACCGTAAGTATCTTATTAACAATCTTCATCAGGTGCCCCTCACTAACATCCCTCACCACATGTACCTTACTAACATCCTTCACCAGGAGCCCCATACTAATATCCCTTGCTAGTTATCCCTTATTAACATTCCAGTCCAGGTGCCCCTCTCTAACACCCCTCATCAGGCGCCCCGCCACAACATCTCTTTTCAGGGGTCCCTCACTAAGGACCCTCGCTAGGTATGTCTTACTAACATCCCTCATCAGGTGTCCCTCACTAACATGCCTCTCCATGTGTCCCCTACTAATAGCCCTTGCTAGCTAACCCTCTCTCGGTTTCCCTTACTAACATTCCAGTCCAGGTGCCCCTCACTAACATTCCTCTCCAGATGTCCCTTACTAACATCCCTCACAAAGAGTCCTTACTAACATACCTCTCCAGATGTCCCTTACTAACATCCCTCACCAAGAGTCCTTACTAACATACCTCTCCAGATGTCTCTTACTAACATTCCTCACCAAGAGTTCCTTACTAACATACCTCTCCAGATGTCTCTTACTAACACCCCTCACCAAGAGTCCCTTACTAACATACCTCTTCAGATGTGCCTTACTAACATCCCTCACCAAGAGTCCCTTACTAACACTCCACTGGAAATATCCTTTCCTAACATCCCTCGCTGGGTATCCCTTTCCAGATGACCCTGACATATCTCTCAGTAGAAGTCCCTTACTCCTGTCCCTCTTCGAGCCTACGGTTTACCATGTAAAAGCGCCTTTCACGGGTCTTTTTTTGGGGGGAGGGGGGTGTTGCTGCATAACTTGCAGCCATGTTGACGGGTGCAGAGAGTACAGACAAGGGAGCTCGTGGAGGGGCTGTGAAAGGCGGTATTGTGGTCACCAGGCCCGGTTCTAGAGGGTAGGCCGGGTGGGCCAGGCCCACCCAATAAAGATCCTGGCCCACCCAAGGCCATTCAAAAGTGGAAAAGCAGGTGCACATACCTGGCCGGCTTTCCTGCTGGCGCACAACCCGGAAGGCTGCTACAGCTCGAGTGTGACTCTTTGCAAGCCCCAGAGTCAGGCTGGTCCATTCTCATGGGCAGAATGACAATGGGTCGGCAGAGGAGGCACAGTATGGTGCATGTCCTCCCATCCCGGGCCGAAGGAGGTGACTCGGATGCCTTGGGGAGCTGCTGATGCTTTCGAGCAGCACAATTAACAAGTCTTAGGCGGGGGACGTGACCTTTAGTGTGCAGTACAGATTGAGATTGGAAGTTTCATTCTGATGAATTTCCATCCTTTATGGATTGGGGAGGGTGCTGTACACAGCTAAGAGTGATGGAACTTCAGAAAAACACTAAGGACTGAAATAACTTTACATTTAAAGAAAAATATGACTAGATATGGGTAAAAGGAAAATTCGATTCGACAATGTTGCAGTGAAAAAAATAATTCATCCTCTATGTAGGGGCAAAAGGAGAGGTAAGAGCAGAGAAGGGATAAAGAGAGAGAGAGAGACAAAAGGAAATAAGAGACGTAGTGGAGAGTAGAGACAAACCGAGAGAGGGAGAGGAAAGAGGGAGAAATGATAGAGAAGGGAAGAAAAGAGGCTAGAGGGGAGGGAAATAATTATAGATAAGCACATTGAGGGAGTGAGAGAGAGGGAAATGAGAGAGGGAAACAGCCAAGGGAAAGATGAAGTGAGGACAGTCTAAGTGGAGAGAAGGGTAGAACAAGAGATTGGTAAAGGTAGGGTAGGAATCAAAAGTGGAGAAAAGGGCGATGGCAAAGGGAGAAAAAAAATAGTGAATGACAAAGTGAAGGTTGGATGCGGAAGAGGCTGTTAGCAGTTTCCTGGTCAGTAATAATAAGTAAAGGACAAACCAAGGCCTCACACACACTTCTTAGTTCTGACGTTCCAGCAGTCTATAGCTTGATTTGGAGGTTGGCGATACCTAGAAGAAGTGCCAAATCAAGAGTAGAACTCCAGAAAAGGCTAATGTTATACTTTCTCTCAAAGAAAGAGATAGTACGGTAAAAGAAATGCCACCTGTGGATTCTCCACCGTATCTAACAATTCCTCCAGAAATAGGTGGATTTTCCCTTACCACTCAACAATAAAACATACTTTTGGTCTGATCTCTACTAAAGGTGGAACAAGGCCTCTCCACTTTCCCGAATAACCTTTGGAAGCTGCAGAACTGACAGAACTTATAAGGACAGAAATCTATTTAATGTCTACGGAGAATGGTCTTCTACAAATGTCAAAGTTTGGTAAAGAAGGCAGCTACTGACAGCAGCAACTCAGTAAATGGGCACAAGGAAATATAACATTAGGTGTAGGACACAAACAAGTTCAAGGGCTAGAGGGAAAGGAGGGTGACTGACATGAGCAAACACAATTGAAGAAAGGGAGAAGTTTCAAAAGTAAAGACCTGAAGTAAAACTCAAAGAGGCAATAGGAATTGAGGGAGTGGGGAATAAGGACATGGTAGGTAGAAAATGGTAGGTAGAAAAAGAACGAAGTATAGAGTGTATGTGGGAGACAGAGTAGTGAGAAAGAGGAGGGAATTATAGAATAAGAGAGAGGGAGGGAAATAGTACGGGGCAATGGAAATGGGGAAAATCAGGGCAACTACAGAGAGAGAGAGACAGAGACAGAAATAAGAGTGGATAATGAGATAGAGATGGAAAAATGTGTGTTACTCAATTTTAATAACCCATCAATATCCAGATGGTTTTTGTCTCAGTTACATAGAGTACCACCTAGGGTCTCCCAGATCGTAGCCCTTCCCTAAGTCACTTCTATACCCCTGCCCCCCATATAGCTCTGGGACCAATACGGAACTATAGGGAGGGTCACACAGATCTTAACTCCCAGGGATACTCGGGCATATCTACCTCGAATAAATTTGCCCCACTCTCAGGTCTGGACCTCTGCGACTGACTGCCCCCAAGGCCACCTGAGGGGCTCCCCCTACTACAAACTGTACCACCTGACATTAACGAGTCCCCTACATCGTCTGAGCAGAACTCAAGGGAGCTTAGTACATTTCTATTAGCATCCTGGAATCTTGCGGGCATAACAAATAAGCTGGGTGATGACCAGTGGGCAAAAACTTGGCAGTATTGTGACATAATCTCCTTCCAAGAAACCTGGGCAACAGACGCGATTTTTGTAAATGGCTATCGCTCTTTCCAAACTAGGGCTGCTCCGTCGTCATCAGGGAGGTCTAAGGGGGGTTTGTTAACACTGATCCCTAACACATTGGCCCTGAAAATAAAGAAGTTTGTAGCCAAGAGCCAGCTTTTCCACATCCTCATTTTTGAGCTGGCTAAACAAGGCACTTGGCTTTTAATTAACTTCTACAATAACAATTTCGGACCCAATATGTACCTGGTTGTAGACGAAGTAAATAGGGAATTGGATGAAATTTTACAAAGGCTAAAGGAACCCATTCATGTTATATGGCTGGGAGATTTCAACATTCATCCTTGTAAATATAACCAAGAGATTGTATGTGGTCTGGTGGACCTTACGGGTAATCCGTTATGTCATTTTTCACACTGCACCTATGGGAATAGTCTCAACCGAATACTATCAGCCAGGAATTTGGTGATTGTGAATAACTATTCTTCTCCCCGATAAAAACCTCGGCGGGCTGACTATGAAGCAACCATTGATTATATTCTGGTCTCAAATCCTCTCAATGAGACCTGTATTAACGTTGATGCCCAATTCACGACTTTTAGCGATCATGCCTTCTTGACCTGCGAGTTTCGATCTGTCCCCAGAGAAGTGCCCACCGAACAGGTTGCTGATCCACCACTCTTAGTGAGAAGGAATGGATATCAGCTCAAGTGGGCCCAGATTGATAGCTCTAAACTCCTTTTTGAAATGATGAGCAACTCTCTTGATAGTATCGAAACCTGCTTGGATGTGAATACCTCTCCCCGCGTAACGCTACTAGGGTTCACGAAAATCCTAGAGAACATAAGTAGTTTGTTAACACGCTATAAACCCAAAAGGGCGAAGGGATGGTTTGATACATCCTGTTCAAAATCAAGAAAGGCCCTGACAATTGCACTCAGGACTCAACCCAGAGACGCATTACTAATCGCATCATTGCGTAGGGATTTTAAAATGGCAAGAAAGTCCAGGGAAAGGGTACTAAGGGACGAGATTTGGGCAAGATTAAAGGAGACCTCAGAAACAGGAAACAGTAAAGAGTTCTGGGATGCAATTAATGCCCCCTACTTCAAGACACAAGGAGACCCCACATTAGAGTCCCACGTAGGCGAAGAAGATTGGGTGGCACATTATTCAAGTATTTTTTCTCTAATTGACACCCCGCCCAGTCCCCATAACCTAGCAGGGCCCAACTCTCAGGTTAAATTAGTGTTCTCTCTTTTAGAGGTAAAGGGTGCCTTAGAGGCATGTAGTAAGGGAAAAGCACCGGGCCCGGACGGGGTCCCCATAGACTTCTTTCAGGGGGACCAGGATCTTTGGGTCCCCCTGTTGACAAACATCTTTAATAAGATTGCGCAAATAGGCCCACTACCTTCGTGGAGAACGAGTGTAATAGTTCCCATTCACAAAAAGGGAGATAAGGGGAATACAAAAAACTATAGACCCATATCTTTGATAGACACAACAGCCAAATTGATGGGTCGTCCCCTTCTGTCTAGACTTGAACTCTGGGCCCGAGACAGGAATCTTCTAATGCAGACCCAGTATGGATTCCAACAAGGGAAGGGCACTGTTGACCAGTGCCTGAACCTCTCCCTTACTATGGACAAATATACCAGAGCCAAGGGTGGGAAGCTATATCTTGCCTTTATGGACTTATCCGCAGCTTTTGACTGTGTGTCCCACCCAAAGCTCTGGAATATTATGGCGGAGATGGGAATCAAACAGCCCCTAACTGATTTCATTCGGCAACTGTATTCTCATGCCTCTGCAACAGTTCGGTTTGGGAAGAATGGGGAGCGAACCCGCCCCTTTAACATCTTAAAAGGGGTAAGGCAAGGATGCGTCCTCGCACCGCTTCTTTTTTCAATCTACACCAACGGTGTGGAGGAGGCGTTGATGGGTGAAACACTGATCGTCCCTACTTTCGATTCCCAACATATCCCCATTTTGGCATACGCTGACGATGCCGTACTGCTTTCCAGAACGGGTTTGGGCCTACAACGCCTCATCACAGCGTATGCGGCCTTTATGAACACCTTGGATCTGAAAGTTAATCAGGCCAAGTCTTTTGTATCAATCGCAGGGGCAGGAAAAAAAGGGAAAAAAAACATATTTTCATATGGATTCTATAAAAATTGAGGTGGTGAACTCGTTCCCTTATTTGGGAGCTCTCTTTGATAACAACCTTTCGTGGACACATCTGGTGGAAGGTAGGGTTATAGTTATGGACAGGAGTTTAGCGGCATTAAAATCGTTTTATAGGAGGCTAGGCTCCAAACCTCTAGTCCCTATAAAGAAGATTTACCATGCTAAAACAGTATCAGCAGTGTTCTTATGGGGCAGGGGTATGGGGGATGGTCCCCATTGACACCCTCCAGTCAACTGAAAATAATTTTTTGAAATCATTAACCTCCCTGCCACAATCTTATTCAAATTACGTTTCCCATGTAGAGCTGGGTCTTCCATATAACACCGATTCAATTTGCATGGCCCCTCTGTTGCTGTGGCTATCAATCTGGCGTAGGGTTACTGTTCCCCTTAATCAAATGATCATTACCGATCTATTAAAATTGGAAAACCATAGTAAGAGCAGATGGTTAAATTATGTCGAGCGGGAACTCAACGCCTTAGGTTTGATAAATCTTTTTAAGGATCCCAACTTATGTAAAAAGTTTTCTAAGCATAGACTGGTCGAGACTTTTAACTTGAGGGCTCAATACGAACGCAGGGAGAGGAATTATGGACTACAGATGGTCCGGATGTATCAACTGACCCCTCCACTGGTAGAGGGTCAGTTCTCTTATTTAGCTGAGGTTTCATTTTCAAATCATCAGTTTATTTTGACAAGGTTTTGTCTTAACCTGATTCCCTTGATGTTGGGATATCCAGCCAGAAGATTCAAGCATTCGGATTTGTCCCTGTGCCCATAAGTCACCCCAAAATGATTTACATCTGGTACTTTTCTGTAGTCTGTATGCCCAGGAAAGAAAGAAATGTATTATTCCAATTTTAAAGAGCCACCACTTTCGCTTATGTCGGGTTGCGTTATACTTTTTAAAATCATTACCCAACCCGGTGGCTTGTTTTGCTGTGGCATCCTTCTTGTGGGCATGCATACGGAAAAGGAAATACGTGGCTTATGAATGAATTTTGGGGATCCTCTCACTGCTTGTGGCTTCTTTTAAAACTTTTTAGTAACTTTCTTTTTAATCCATTGTATCTTTTATGACCTTAAGTGCGTAGTAACGGGGGCTTGGGTTTATGAACTTGATTAGGTCAGCCTTTTTAGGATATGAATTGTGTTTAGTTGTGATTTTATACCGTGGTTTTATGTATTTTTTATGTACTTTTATGATCTGATTTAATGACAGATCGAATAAATTTTTCTAAAGTGAAAGTGAGGGAGAATGATAAAGAAGGGGATTAAAATAGATAGAGGGGTTTGTAGAATGAGAGGAAGACACAGGGAGGGAGACAGAATAAAAAGTTGGTATGATATATGGACAGACATACAGAAGCATAGAAAATCTAATAGATGTGGTTGGTGAGAACGTGAGAGTGCAGGTGAAGTGAGAGAGTAAAGAAAGGGAAGAGAGGGCTAAACACTAGCAAGAGCAGTGTAGGACTGTTCATAATTGTGGGGGGAACGAAAGAGAGCAAGGGCACAGATAATATATAGAAAATGAAAAGAACATCTGTAGTTGAAGTTATTTTCTCAAGCATGTCAAACAAATTCAGATCATGTCTCTTCCCAAATTATAGAAGTCACCAAGTACCAAGCTGTGTTATACCCCCTAAGACATCACACAAAGAGAGACTTTTCTGTGGCAACCAAAAGGGTCCATGAAAGACTTGGATGTGTACAGCCACTGAAGCCTGAAGTTTAACAGTGAGTTTTCTGACTTATGAAAGGTGGGCAGAGATATCAGGAGACCTCAGGGTGACCCGGAAAGTTAGTGATCTGAAGGTAAACAAGATCTTTTGGTAGGTGAAATTGAGAAGAAGATTCAGCAACTTAAGGATGACATGTGCTCCAGCGGTCTAAGGCGGACCGGATCTTCAATGATTAATGTCCCCGAGTAGGAACCTCTGGGCACTTGAGCGTGGCCAGGCAGCACAAGTAAATGGCACTGAGCAGGAAGCTTAGCACCCCCTGGTGAGCCAGAGCCATTGGGACAAGCAGGAGCCCTGAAGATCTTGGAGTGACCAGGGTTTCGGGCAACTTAGAGTAAGCATAAACCTCAGGACCCTGAGGCTGAGCTTGAGGCTCAGGGACCTAAACTCAGCTATGTTTCTGAAGTATATGTTCACCCCCAAAGCCCATTGTGAGGATTGAGGGTGAGCAGAAGCTTCAGTTGTATGGTGGTGACAATACACCTCATGCCCTTAGGGTTGGCAAAACATCAAGGAAGCTATACGGATATATAAGTTTTACGGAATCTCATGGTAAACATGATCCTCAGGGAAATGAGGATGTCCTGGAGCTTCCAAGTAAGAGTGAGTAAGAGCTACAGGGAACGGTGTTCAGGGAAATCAGGTGACCAGATGATAAGCTGGAATCCAAAGGCACCTGTGAGTGCGATGGAACCTTAAGGATCTGAGCCTGAACAGGAATCTCAGAGGACCGGAGAGTGGAAATGAGTTTCAGGGTCCTTTTAATAAGTGGGCAGTGTAGAGACCAACTGATGGTGAGCAAGAGTCTGAAGGCCTTATGATGAGCAGCACCTATGGATTCTTAAGTGTGAACAGAAGCCTACAGACAAGAGGATCCACATGAGCTTCTGGGGTCATGGTGGTCAGGGCCAAGCAAGGATTCATAAGAATGACCAGGAGTTTTAGGACCTGACTGCAGAGTAAGGGCTTAGAGGATCTAAGAGTGAGCAACTGATTCAGGGACAGATTCGTTGGAAGATGTGTGAGTGAGCTGCAGAGAAATAATAGTGTTTCCAGCAAATGGAGAATGCTACTGGTCCTAGAACATTTGAAAATTTCAATTTATTACAAATGTCTCCCCAGATTAGCTCTCTAATACTATCCAAGCAATGTTTCATGAAAGGTTGCAATCTGCAAAGGTAGGCCACTTACTTTTGGGTACCCGGGCCAATTTTTGGTCCTGATTAAACCCAGGACATAGGCTACCTTCAGGCCAGGGACAAGTGTGTTGTCAGCAGGGATGGTAGCTGCTGCATGCACAAATGAATAGCACAGATATCCTGAACACTCTCACTCACTCTCACAGATGAGGCTGAAGGCTCTTTTTGCAACCATTTTGCATCATAACACTGATTTTTTCAAAAGCATCTTACCTGATGTATTTCAGTGCCTTAAAGTTAGGTATTTTAAGGTTCATACTGCACTCCCTTTGTACTCTCAACTCCTGTGGAAGTCTTTTTTTATTACATGAGTGTCTAAGCAGACACTGTTGTGCACAGTATATTGTTGTCTATTCTGAACATGTTTGTTTAGTACAGGGCACTGCAGTATTGTTTTCATGAATAAAGCTTCTTTTATTACTTGGCACATCTTAATTACCATTTACACATTGCAATCCAAATACACGCTATAAAACAACCTGACAACTCAATACTAGCATGTTGTTACTTCTTCCGTTAAGGGGGAGATGTGAATGCTGGAAGTATTACCACTACAGGGAAGACTGCCAGAGGCTAGAATGGCCAAAAAAGCAATATCTCAGAAAGAAACGTGGATGGCCTCAAAACAGATGGGAGAAAAACCCAGTTGAGAATGGGTTTTGAGCATGACGGCCAATGTGAGTTTTGGCCTGTATTGTGTGCGTTGGTTACCATAACTGGTGAGTTTCCGTGGTTTTGCACATTTGTCCAAACCATAACTCAGTTTTTAACTGTGTTTTATTAATGAACATGTGCAAAGAAAGGGAGTATAAACAATTGTAAAGCTGGCATTATTTTATTAGGAAGGGGTGCGCAAAGTTGTCAGAGGGCTTACTGCACCGCATTTTTAAACTTCAGTGCTTTGCAAACTGCAAAGCGGACAATTTTGTTTTTTTAAAAACATGAAAGGCTGCAAAGAGATGTGTGGCAGCAGGAATGTTTGTGCTGCTGCACATGACCAGGAGCAGGCTGCAGCCCATCTGCATGCTGCCTCCCTTCCCTTCCACAAAGCCAGAAGCGAAGCAGGGAAAGCGAAGTAGCTACCTCGTTGGTTGGTGGTTATGGTGTTAAAATGTCAAAAGTTGACACTGTCAGTACCTAAAATATTAGATTTCTACAATACTTTGTACCACTGCCCATTCATCTTCGTGGCCCACCCATCCTTGTCCATGGCCCTCCCTGAGCAGGAATCCTAGAGCCGGGCCTGGTGGTCACAAAGCTGAGGGCTGAGTTACTGGTGGCCTGGAAGATAAAGTGGTTATTATCCCGATGAACTGTAAGTGAACTGTACCTTGGTCACCGTAGACCAGGTACAGTTGTCTGCCCGAACGAATGTAATGCAGCTACTAACGTAACCTAAACAGATATAATTATACTGATCCATATTTCTTGGATAACTGTCAATAAAGTTGCAGGAAAGAAGGCAAGAAAATAATTGCTCTTCGGCACTCCACCCACGCACCTCTCGTCGTGCCCTCTACTCTGAAGTCTTTCTTCCAGGTCCCTCTCGCTGGCATCACTCCCCACCATTGCTACCATTATGCCTCCAGTGCCTCGACGACACGGTCTCGTTAAAGCCTGCATCCTCCCTAGCAACCGTCTCTAGGAGCCCGTCTGTAACTCTTTCCTAAGTTCTCTTCCTAGAGTTGTTTTGCGGGTACCTCTCTGCCTCGCACCTTCTCCGGGTCTCTCTCGTGCAGCATCCCTATACAGACCGGCATATTTGCAACACTTTCAAAGTCTCTCTCTGGGGAGCGTCTTATTGGTAACTCCCTAGAGGTGCTTCTCTTTTTCAAATTTAGGCGTGTGCAGTTGTTGCACTGTTGGGAATTGGGTTAAAGGAGTTATTACGCGAGGTGTGGTTTGACATCCTCTCTCGGTCTCCTGGCTCTCCCGGTGATTTCGCAATATTTTCTTCCGTGATGCACCTACAGCAGGCCTGTCGCCTCGCCGGAGCCTCCCTCCCCCCCACCTGAGTCAGGCCTTATTCACCCAGTCCGGCACGGAGCACGCACGTGCCGGATCCAAGGGGCCCTCAGGGCCTTCAATGGCTGCCGCCATCTTGTGTCATTGTGCCGGGCCATGACCAATCACCATGATGGTCCCAGTCGAGTCTCACCCCCTAGGGACCGCGGCGCGAGGGGAGTTCATCCTACCCCTCCCCTCGCCTAGCAGAGCATAGCCTCAGTCTGTGCTCGTCTAAACTACGATGGCAGCTCCTGTTGCACTTGCAAGCCCTGGAACGTGTATTTCTGGCTGACGCAGTCCCGTAACACCAACTGTAAATAATTGTATTTTCTACTCCAGAGCCACACCGCAAGCTTTACCTCATGACCCCGTGCCCTAGAGTGACCCCTCCACTGCGATTACACTTCAGAGATGTTAGCATTTCTCAGTCAAGTTTAATCTCTGCTCTAACGACTCAAGGATGCTAAATCTCCACGAGGCACGTAAACACCTGTCTCATGTCCCCTTTCCAGCTCAATCGTATTTATAACTCTGAGTATATTGAAATCTCTACCCTCAGCCGCTCCTGTATTACATTGCTGAGGTATTTAAATACATGTTTTATCAACCCCGCGACTGTTTACAGACCGACCGTATAACCTCTAACGTGTTTAAATGTCTCTCTAGTGCCCCCACTCTCTGCCTCTGCACTATGATGTCCCTGTGGTGTTTGATGTCTGCATCAGTGGTACAGGCCGGTGTGTTGGACAGAGAGAATGAGATAATTACTGACCAGTCATCTTCATTACCCTAATCCATACTCCTCCCAGTCACTGTTCTTATGTGAAGAGGTGCCCCGCCCCTCTCGAGACAGTTTCTGGCTAAGCACGTTTTTTATTTTTACCAAAGGAAAACTCCCATAATGCCATAAATAGATATCTCTCCCACTTCCTGTTATTATCCAAGCACAACACTGTGCCTATGAAAGTGTTTGGGAGGAAGGGAGGCTATGTAGGACATTAAACAGGGGTGGGAGCACACCGCTTCACCCCCAGCAAGGTTCGCCCCTGGCATTCTGGTAAATGCAGTCTCTTGTTGCTTGCTTTGCTCTAGTATTCAGAGTGTTTCGCCAGAGTTGGCGCAGATAGTGCTGATCTCTAGACACGTGTTTCTGGTTCTTTAACCGTCATCAGTAGAGATTACAGGCTTCAAATTTGGGGTTTGCTGAGTAGGCTGCCAAACATTGCATCAGGTCAAGTACCTCTCACTGGCGCGCGGGTGCTTCTTCCACGAGCTCGTCAGCTCAATGACTCACGGGAGTACTTTTAAACAGGAACAGGGGTGGGAGCACACCGCTTCACCCCCCAGCAAGGTTCGCCCCTGGCATTCTGGTAAATGCAGTCTCTTGTTGCTTGCTTTGCTCTAGTATTCAGAGTGTTTCGCCAGAGTTGGCGCAGATAGTGCTGATCTCTAGACACGTGTTTCTGGTTCTTTAACCGTCATCAGTAGAGATAACAGGCTTCAAATTTGGGGTTTGCTGAGTAGGCTGCCAAACATTGCTTCAGGTCAAGTACCTCTCACTGGCGCGCGGGTGCTTCTTCCACGAGCTCATCAGCTCAATGACTCACGGGAGTACTTTTAAACAGGAACAGGGGTGGGAGCACACCGCTTCACCCCCCAGCAAGGTTCGCCCCTGGCATTCTGGTAAATGCAGTCTCTTGTTGCTTGCTTTGCTCTAGTATTCAGAGTGTTTCGCCAGAGTTGGCGCAGATAGTGCTGATCTCTAGACACGTGTTTCTGGTTCTTTAACCGTCATCAGTAGAGATTACAGGCTTCCAATTTGGGGTTTGCTGAGTAGGCTGCCAAACATTGCATCAGGTAAAGTACCTCTCACTGGCGCGCGGGTGCTTCTTCCACAAGCTCGTCAGCTCAATGACTCACGGGAGTACTTTTAAACAGGAACAGGGGTGGGAGCACACCGCTTCACCCCCCAGCAATGTTCGCCCCTGGCATTCTGGTAAATGCAGTCTCTTGTTGCTTGCTTTGCTCTAGTATTCAGAGTGTTTCGCCAGAGTTGGCGCAGATAGTGCTGATCTCTAGACACATGTTTCTGGTTCTTTAACCATCATCAGTAGAGATTACAGGCTTCAAATTTGGGGTTTGCTGAGTAGGCTGCCAAACATTGCATCAGGTCAAGTAACTCTCACTGGCGCGCGGGTGCTTCTTCCACGAGCTCGTCAGCTCAATGACTAACGGGAGTACTTTTAAACAGGAACAGGGGTGGGAGCACACCGCTTCACCCCCCAGAAAGGTTCGCCCCTGGCATTCTGGTAAATGCAGTCTCTTGTTGCTTGCTTTGCTCTAGTATTCAGAGTGTTTCGCCAGAGTTGGCGCAGATAGTGCTGATCTCTAGACACGTGTTTCTGGTTCTTTAACCGTCATCAGTAGAGATTACAGGCTTCAAATTTGGAGTTTGCTGAGTAGGCTGCCAAACATTGCATCAGGTCAAGTACCTCTCACTGGCGCGCGGGTGCTTCTTCCACGAGCTCGTCAGCTCAATGACTCACGGGAGTACTTTTAAACAGGAACAAGGGTGGGAGCACACCGCTTCACCCCCCAGCAAGGTTCGCCCCTGGCATTCTGGTAAATGCAGTCTCTTGTTGCTTGCTTTGCTCTAGTATTCAGAGTGTTTCGCCAGAGTTGGCGCAGATAGTGCTGATCTCTAGACACGTGTTTCTGGTTCTTTAACCGTCATCAGTAGAGATTACAGGCTTCAAATTTGGGGTTTGCTGAGTAAGCTGCCAAACATTGCATCAGGTCAAGTACCTCTCACTGGCGCGCGGGTGCTTCTTCCACGAGCTCGTCAGCTCAATGACTCATGGGAGTACTTTTAAACAGGAACAGGGGTGGGAGCACACCGCTTCACCCCCCAGCAAGGTTCGCCCCTGGCATTCTGGTAAATGCAGTCTCTTGTTGCTTGCTTTGCTCTAGTATTCAGAGTGTTTCGCCAGAGTTGGCGCAGATAGTGCTGATCTCTAGACACGCGTTTCTGGTTCTTTAACCGTCATCAGTAGAGATTACAGGCTTCAAATTTGGGGTTTGCTGAGTAGGCTGCCAAACATTGCATCAGGTCAAGTACCTCTCACTGGCGCGCAGGTGCTTCTTCCCCGAGCTCGTCAGCTCAATGACTCACGGGAGTACTTTTAAACATGAACAGGGGTGGGAGCACACCGCTTCACCCCCCAGCAAGGTTCGCCCCTGGCATTCTGGTAAATGCAGTCTCTTGTTGCTTGCTTTGCTCTAGTATTCAGAGTGTTTCGCCAGAGTTGGCGCAGATAGTGCTGATCTCTAGACACGTGTTTCTGGTTCTTTAACCGTCATCAGTAGAGATTACAGGCTTCAAATTTGGGGTTTGCTGAGTAGGCTGCCAAACATTGCATCAGGTCAAGTACCTCTCACTGGCGCGCGGGTGCTTCTTCCACGAGCTCGTCAGCTCAATGACTCACGGGAGTACTTTTAAACAGGAACAGGGGTGGGAGCACACCGCTTCACCCCCCAGCAAGGTTCGCCCCTGGCATTCTGGTAAATGCAGTCTCTTGTTGCTTGCTTTGCTCTAGTATTCAGAGTGTTTCGCCAGAGTTGGCGCAGATAGTGCTGATCTCTAGACACGTGTTTCTGGTTCTTTAATCGTCATCAGTAGAGATTACAGGCTTCAAATTTGGGGTTTGCTGAGTAGGCTGCCAAACATTGCATCAGGTCAAGTACCTCTCACTGGCGCGCGGGTGCTTCTTCCACGAGCTCGTCAGCTCAATGACTCACAGGAGTACTTTTAAACAGGAACAGGGGTGGGAGCACACCGCTTCACCCCCAGCAAGGTTCGCCCCTGGCATTCTGGTAAATGCAGTCTCTTGTTGCTTGCTTTGCTCTAGTATTCAGAGTGTTTCGCCAGAGTTGGCGCAGATAGTGCTGATCTCTAGACACGTGTTTCTGGTTCTTTAACCGTCATCAGTAGAGATTACAGGCTTCAAATTTGGGGTTTGCTGAGTAGGCTGCCAAACATTGCATCAGGTCAAGTACCTCTCACTGGCGCGCGGGTGCTTCTTCCACGAGCTCGTCAGCTCAATGACTCACGGGAGTACTTTTAAACAGGAACAGGGGTGGGAGCACACCGCTTCACCCCCAGCAAGGTTCGCCCCTGGCATTCTGGTAAATGCAGTCTCTTGTTGCTTGCTTTGCTCTAGTATTCAGAGTGTTTCGCCAGAGTTGGCGCAGATAGTGCTGATCTCTAGACACGTGTTTCTGGTTCTTTAACCGTCATCAGTAGAGATTACAGGCTTCAAATTTGGGGTTTGCTGAGTAGGCTGCCAAACATTGCATCAGGTCAAGTACCTCTCACTGGCGCGCGGGTGCTTCTTCCACGAGCTCGTCAGCTCAATGACTCACGGGAGTACTTTTAAACAGGAACAGGGGTGGGAGCACACCGCTTCACCCCCAGCAAGGTTCGCCCCTGGCATTCTGGTAAATGCAGTCTCTTGTTGCTTGCTTTGCTCTAGTATTCAGAGTGTTTCGCCAGAGTTGGCGCAGATAGTGCTGATCTCTAGACACGTGTTTCTGGTTCTTTAACCGTCATCAGTAGAGATTACAGGCTTCAAATTTGGGGTTTGCTGAGTAGGCTGCCAAACATTGCATCAGGTCAAGTACCTCTCACTGGCGCGCAGGTGCTTCTTCCACGAGCTCGTCAGCTCAATGACTCACGGGAGTACTTTTAAACAGGAACAGGGGTGGGAGCACACCGCTTCACCCCCAGCAAGGTTCGCCCCTGGCATTCTGGTAAATGCAGTCTCTTGTTGCTTGCTTTGCTCTAGTATTCAGAGTGTTTCGCCAGAGTTGGCGCAGATAGTGCTGATCTCTAGACACGTGTTTCTGGTTCTTTAACCGTCATCAGTAGAGATTACAGGCTTCAAATTTGGGGTTTGCTGAGTAGGCTGCCAAACATTGCATCAGGTCAAGTACCTCTCACTGGCGCGCGGGTGCTTCTTCCACGAGCTCGTCAGCTCAATGACTCACGGGAGTACTTTTAAACAGGAACAGGGGTGGGAGCACACCGCTTCACCCCCAGCAAGGTTCGCCCCTGGCATTCTGGTAAATGCAGTCTCTTGTTGCTTGCTTTGCTCTAGTATTCAGAGTGTTTCGCCAGAGTTGGCGCAGATAGTGCTGATCTCTAGACACGTGTTTCTGGTTCTTTAACCGTCATCAGTAGAGATTACAGGCTTCAAATTTGGGGTTTGCTGAGTAGGCTGCCAAACATTGCATCAGGTCAAGTACCTCTCACTGGCGCGCGGGTGCTTCTTCCACGAGCTCGTCAGCTCAATGACTCACGGGAGTACTTTTAAACAGGAACAGGGGTGGGAGCACACCGCTTCACCCCCAGCAAGGTTCGCCCCTGGCATTCTGGTAAATGCAGTCTCTTGTTGCTTGCTTTGCTCTAGTATTCAGAGTGTTTCGCCAGAGTTGGCGCAGATAGTGCTGATCTCTAGACACGTGTTTCTGGTTCTTTAACCGTCATCAGTAGAGATTACAGGCTTCAAATTTGGGGTTTGCTGAGTAGGCTGCCAAACATTGCATCAGGTCAAGTACCTCTCACTGGCGCGCGGGTGCTTCTTCCACGAGCTCGTCAGCTCAATGACTCACGGGAGTACTTTTAAACAGGAACAGGGGTGGGAGCACACCGCTTCACCCCCAGCAAGGTTCGCCCCTGGCATTCTGGTAAATGCAGTCTCTTGTTGCTTGCTTTGCTCTAGTATTCAGAGTGTTTCGCCAGAGTTGGCGCAGATAGTGCTGATCTCTAGACACGTGTTTCTGGTTCTTTAACCGTCATCAGTAGAGATTACAGGCTTCAAATTTGGGGTTTGCTGAGTAGGCTGCCAAACATTGCATCAGGTCAAGTACCTCTCACTGGCACGCGGGTGCTTCTTCCACGAGCTCGTCAGCTCAATGACTCACAGGAGTACTTTTAAACAGGAACAGGGGTGGGAGCACACCGCTTCACCCCCAGCAAGATTCGCCCCTGGCATTCTGGTAAATGCAGTCTCTTGTTGCTTGCTTTGCTCTAGTATTCAGAGTGTTTCGCCAGAGTTGGCGCAGATAGTGCTGATCTCTAGACACGTGTTTCTGGTTCTTTAACCGTCATCAGTAGAGATTACAGGCTTCAAATTTGGGGTTTGCTGAGTAGGCTGCCAAACATTGCATCAGGTCAAGTACCTCTCACTGGCGCGTGGGTGCTTCTTCCACGAGCTCGTCAGCTCAATGACTCACGGGAGTACTTTTAAACAGGAACAGGGGTGGGAGCACACCGCTTCACCTCCCAGCAAGGTTCGCCCCTGGCATTCTGGTAAATGCAGTCTCTTGTTGCTTGCTTTGCTCTAGTATTCAGAGTGTTTCGCCAGAGTTGGCGCAGATAGTGCTGATCTCTAGACACGTGTTTCTGGTTCTTTAACCGTCATCAGTAGAGATTACAGGCTTCAAATTTGGGGTTTGCTGAGTAGGCTGCCAAACATTGCATCAGGTCAAGTACCTCTCACTGGCGCGCGGGTGCTTCTTCCACGAGCTCGTCAGCTCAATGGCTCACAGGAGTACTTTTAAACAAGAACAGGGGTGGGAGCACACCGCTTCACCCCCCAGCAAGGTTCGGCCCTGGCATTCTGGTAAATGCAGTCTCTTGTTGCTTGCTTTGCTCTAGTATTCAGAGTGTTTCGCCAGAGTTGGCGCAGATAGTGCTGATCTCTAGACACGTGTTTCTGGTTCTTTAACCGTCATCAGTAGAGATTACAGGCTTCAAATTTGGGGTTTGCTGAGTAGGCTGCCAAACATTGCATCAGGTCAAGTACCTCTCACTGGCGCGCGGGTGCTTCTTCCACGAGCTCGTCAGCTCAATGACTCACGGGAGTACTTTTAAACAGGAACAGGGGTGGGAGCACACCGCTTCACCCCCAGCAAGGTTCGCCCCTGGCATTCTGGTAAATGCAGTCTCTTGTTGCTTGCTTTGCTCTAGTATTCAGAGTGTTTCGCCAGAGTTGGCGCAGATAGTGCTGATCTCTAGACACGTGTTTCTGGTTCTTTAACCATCATCAGTAGAGATTACAGGCTTCAAATTTGGGGTTTGCTGAGTAGGCTGCCAAACATTGCATCAGGTCAAGTACCTCTCACTGGCGCGCGGGTGCTTCTTCCACGAGCTCGTCAGCTCAATGACTCACGGGAGTACTTTTAAACAGGAACAGGGGTGGGAGTACACCGCTTCACCCCCAGCAAGGTTCGCCCCTGGCATTCTGGTAAATGCAGTCTCTTGTTGCTTGCTTTGCTCTAGTATTCAGAGTGTTTCGCCAGAGTTGGCGCAGATAGTGCTGATCTCTAGACACGTGTTTCTGGTTCTTTAACCGTCATCAGTAGAGATTACAGGCTTCAAATTTGGGGTTTGCTGAGTAGGCTGCCAAACATTGCATCAGGTCAAGTACCTCTCACTGGCGCGCGGGTGCTTCTTCCACGAGCTCGTCAGCTCAATGACTCACGGGAGTACTTTTAAACAGGAACAGGGGTGGGAGCACACCGCTTCACCCCCAGCAAGGTTCACCCCTGGCATTCTGGTAAATGCAGTCTCGTTGTTGCTTGCTTTGCTCTAGTATTCAGAGTGTTTCGCCAGAGTTGGCGCAGATAGTGCTGATCTCTAGACACGTGTTTCTGGTTCTTTAACCGTCCTCAGTAGAGATTACAGGCTTCAAATTTGGGGTTTGCTGAGTAGGCTGCCAAACATTGCATCAGGTCAAGTACCTCTCACTGGCGCGCGGGTGCTTCTTCCACGAGCTCGTCAGCTCAATGACTCACGGGAGTACTTTTAAACAGGAACAGGGGTGGGAGCACACCGCTTCACCCCCAGCAAGGTTCGCCCCTGGCATTCTGGTAAATGCAGTCTCTTGTTGCTTGCTTTGCTCTAGTATTCAGAGTGTTTCGCCAGAGTTGGCGCAGATAGTGCTGATCTCTAGACACGTGTTTCTGGTTCTTTAACCGTCATCAGTAGAGATTACAGGCTTCAAATTTGGGGTTTGCTGAGTAGGCTGCCAAACATTGCATCAGGTCAAGTACCTCTCACTGGCGCGCGGGTGCTTCTTCCACGAGCTCGTCAGCTCAATGACTCACGGGAGTACTTTTAAACAGGAACAGGGGTGGGAGCACACCGCTTCACCCCCAGCAAGGTTCGCCCCTGGCATTCTGGTAAATGCAGTCTCTTGTTGCTTGCTTTGCTCTAGTATTCAGAGTGTTTCGCCAGAGTTGGCGCAGATAGTGCTGATCTCTAGACACGTGTTTCTGGTTCTTTAACCGTCATCAGTAGAGATTACAGGCTTCAAATTTGGGGTTTGCTGAGTAGGCTGCCAAACATTGCATCAGGTCAAGTACCTCTCACTGGCGCGCGGGTGCTTCTTCCACGAGCTCGTCAGCTCAATGACTCACGGGAGTACTTTTAAACAGGAACAGGGGTGGGAGCACACCGCTTCACCCCCAGCAAGGTTCGCCCCTGGCATTCTGGTAAATGCAGTCTCTTGTTGCTTGCTTTGCTCTAGTATTCAGAGTGTTTCGCCAGAGTTGGCGCAGATAGTGCTGATCTCTAGACACGTGTTTCTGGTTCTTTAACCGTCATCAGTAGAGATTACAGGCTTCAAATTTGGGGTTTGCTGAGTAGGCTGCCAAACATTGCATCAGGTCAAGTACCTCTCACTGGCGCGCGGGTGCTTCTTCCACGAGCTCGTCAGCTCAATGACTCACGGGAGTACTTTTAAACAGGAACAGGGGTGGGAGCACACCGCTTCACCCCCAGCAAGGTTCGCCCCTGGCATTCTGGTAAATGCAGTCTCTTGTTGCTTGCTTTGCTCTAGTATTCAGAGTGTCTCGCCAGAGTTGGCGCAGATAGTGCTGATCTCTAGACACGTGTTTCTGGTTCTTTAACCGTCATCAGTAGAGATTACAGGCTTCAAATTTGGGGTTTGCTGAGTAGGCTGCCAAACATTGCATCAGGTCAAGTACCTCTCACTGGCGCGCGGGTGCTTCTTCCACGAGCTCGTCAGCTCAATGACTCACGGGAGTACTTTTAAACAGGAACAGGGGTGGGAGCACACCGCTTCACCCCCAGCAAGGTTCGCCCCTGGCATTCTGGTAAATGCAGTCTCTTGTTGCTTGCTTTGCTCTAGTATTCAGAGTGTTTCGCCAGAGTTGGCGCAGATAGTGCTGATCTCTAGACACGTGTTTCTGGTTCTTTAACCGTCATCAGTAGAGATTACAGGCTTCAAATTTGGGGTTTGCTGAGTAGGCTGCCAAACATTGCATCAGATCAAGTACCTCTCACTGGCGCGCGGGTGCTTCTTCCACGAGCTCGTCAGCTCAATGACTCACAGGAGTACTTTTAAACAGGAACAGGGGTGGGAGCACACCGCTTCACCCCCAGCAAGGTTCGCCCCTGGCATTCTGGTAAATGCAGTCTCTTGTTGCTTGCTTTGCTCTAGTATTCAGAGTGTTTCGCCAGAGTTGGCGCAGATAGTGCTGATCTCTAGACACGTGTTTCTGGTTCTTTAACCGTCATCAGTAGAGATTACAGGCTTCAAATTTGGGGTTTGCTGAGTAGGCTGCCAAACATTGCATCAGGTCAAGTACCTCTCACTGGCGCGCGGGTGCTTCTTCCACGAGCTCGTCAGCTCAATGACTCACTGGAGTACTTTTAAACAGGAACAGGGGTGGGAGCACACCGCTTCACCCCCAGCAAGGTTCGCCCCTGGCATTCTGGTAAATGCAGTCTCTTGTTGCTTGCTTTGCTCTAGTATTCAGAGTGTTTCGCCAGAGTTGGCGCAGATAGTGCTGATCTCTAGAAACGTGTTTCTGGTTCTTTAACCGTCATCAGTAGAGATTACAGGCTTCAAATTTAGGGTTTGCTGAGTAGGCTGCCAAACATTGCATCAGGTCAAGTACCTCTCACTGGCGCGCTGGTGCTTCTTCCACGAGCTCGTCAGCTCAATGACTCACAGGAGTACTTTTAAACAGGAACAGGGGTGGGAGCACACCGCTTCACCCCCCAGCAAGGTTCGCCCCTGGCATTCTGGTAAATGCAGTCTCTTGTTGCTTGCTTTGCTCTAGTATTCAGAGTGTTTCGCCAGAGTTGGCGCAGATAGTGCTGATCTCTAGACACGTGTTTCTGGTTCTTTAACCGTCATCAGTAGAGATTACAGGCTTCAAATTTGGGGTTTGCTGAGTAGGCTGCCAAACATTGCATCAGGTCAAGTACCTCTCACTGGCGCGCGGTGCTTCTTCCACGAGCTCGTCAGCTCAATGACTCACGGGAGTACTTTTAAACAGGAACAGGGGTGGGAGCACACCGCTTCACCCCCAGCAAGGTTCGCCTCTGGCATTCTGGTAAATGCAGTCTCTTGTTGCTTGCTTTGCTCTAGTATTCAGAGTGTTTCGCCAGAGTTGGCGCAGATAGTGCTGATCTCTAGACACGTGTTTCTGGTTCTTTAACCGTCATCAGTAGAGATTACAGGCTTCAAATTTGGGGTTTGCTGAGTAGGCTGCCAAACATTGCATCAGGTCAAGTACCTCTCACTGGCGCGCGGGTGCTTCTTCCACGAGATCGTCAGCTCAATGACTCACGGGAGTACTTTTAAACAGGAATAGGGGTGGGAGCACACCGCTTCACCCCCAGCAAGGTTCGCCCCTGGCATTCTGGTAAATGCAGTCTCTTGTTGCTTGCTTTGCTCTAGTATTCAGAGTGTTTCGCCAGAGTTGGCGCAGATAGTGCTGATCTCTAGACACGTGTTTCTGGTTCTTTAACCGTCATCAGTAGAGATTACAGGCTTCAAATTTGGGGTTTGCTGAGTAGGCTGCCAAACATTGCATCAGGTCAAGTACCTCTCACTGGCGCGCGGGTGCTTCTTCCACGAGCTCGTCAGCTCAATGACTCACGGGAGTACTTTTAAACAGGAACAGGGGTGGGAGCTCAGCAACCCCCAATATTTGAAATGCCTAATCTCTACTGACGACGGATAAAAATCCAGAAACACGTTTATAGAGATGGGCAGCACTAATCTGCACCTACCTGGTGAAACACTCGAGAAACTTTGCAAGTACACACACTTGGGGAACTGCATTTACCATAATGCCTAGGGGCGAACCTGCTGGGAGGTGAAGCAGTGTGATCCCACATTTGTTTCCTGTTTAAAAGGCTCCCTCAAGCCATTTGAGCTGACGAGCTCGAGGAGCGGCACCTGCGCGCCTTGAGAGGTACTGTGAACCGAGAATATTTTGGCAACCTGCTCAGCAACCCCCAATATTTGAAATGCCTAATCTCTACTGACGACGGATAAAATCCAGAAACACGTGTATAGAGATGGCCAGCACTAATCTGCACCTACCTGGTGAAACACTCGAGAAACTTTGCAAGTACACACACTTGGGGAACTGCATTTACGATAATGCCTAGGGCGAACCTGCTGGGAGGTGAAGCAGTGTGATCCCACATTTGTTTCCTGTTTAAAAGGCTCCCTCGAGCCATTTGAGCTGACGAGCTCGTGGAGAGGCACCTGCGCGCCTTGAGAGGTACTGTGAACCGAGAATATTTTGGCAGCCTGCTCAGCAACCCCCAATATTTGAAATGCCAAATCTCTACTGATGACGGATAAAAATCCAGAAACACGTGTATAGAGATGGCCAGCACTAATCTGCACCTACCTGGTGAAACACTCGAGAAACTTTGCAAGTACACACACTTGGGGAACTGCATTTACCATAATGCCTAGGGGCGAACCTGCTGGGAGGTGAAGCAGTGTGATCCCACATTTGTTTCCTGTTTAAAAGGCTCCCTCGAGCCATTTGAGCTGACGAGCTCGTGGAGAGGCACCTGCGCGCTTTGAGAGGTACTGTGAACCGAGAATATTTTGGCAGCCTGCTCAGCAACCCCCAATATTTGAAATGCCTAATCTCTACTGACGACGGATATAAATCCAGAAACACGTGTATAAAGATGGCCAGCACTAATCTGCACCTACCTGGTGAACACTTGAGAAACTTTGCAAGTACACACACTTGGGGAAATGCATTTACCATAATGCCTAGGGGCGAACCTGCTGGGAGGTGAAGCAGTGTGATCCCACATTTGTTTCCTGTTTAAAAGGCTCCCTCGAGCCATTTGAGCTGACGAGCTCGTGGAGAGGCACCTGCGCGCCTTGAGAGGTACTGTGAACCGAGAATATTTTGGCAGCCTGCTCAGCAACCCCCAATATTTGAAATGCCTAATCTCTACTGACGACGGATAAAAATCCAGAAACACGTGTATAGAGATTGCCAGCACTAATCTGCACCTACCTGGTGAAACACTAGAGAAACTTTGCAAGTACACACACTTGGGGAACTGCATTTACCATAATGCCTAGGGGCGAACCTGCTGGGAGGTGAAGCAGTGTGATCCCACATTTGTTTCCTGTTTAAAAGGCTCCCTCGAGCCATTTGAGCTGACGAGCTCGTGGAGAGGCACCTGCGCGCCTTGAGAGGTACTGTGAACCGAGAATATTTTGGCAGCCTGCTCAGCAACCCCAATATTTGAAATGCCTAATCTCTACTGACGACGGATAAAAATCCAGAAACACGTGTATAGAGATGGCCAGCACTAATCTGCACCTACCTGGTGAAACACTCGAGAAACTTTGCAAGTACACACACTTGGGGAACTGCATTTACCATAATGCCTAGGGGCGAACCTGCTGGGAGGTGAAGCAGTGTGATCCCACATTTGTTTCCTGTTTAAAAGGCTCCCTCAAGCCATTTGAGCTGACGAGCTCGTGGAGAGGCACCTGCGCGCCTTGAGAGGTGCTGTGAACTGAGAATATTTTGGCAGCCTGCTCAGCAACCCCCAATATTTGAAATGCCTAATCTCTACTGACGACGTATAAAAATCCAGAAACACATGTATAGAGATGGCCAGCACTAATCTGCACCTACCTGGTGAAACACTCGAGAAACTTTGCAAGTACACACACTTGGGGAACTGCATTTACCATAATGCCTAGGGACGAACCTGCTGGGAGGTGAAGCAGTGTAATCCCACATTTGTTTGCTATGTAGGACATTGATGGGGAGGCCTACCAATCAGTGTGATGAAGAGTACCTGTTCGTCATTATATCATTAACCCTTCACCCATCCTCCCTTACTCGTTGAGGATACACCCAATTATATTGCTCTCTGCAGGCGTAAAGACAGTCTCATTTTGAGTTGATACAATTGGACCGGGGAATACAATTGGACCGGGGAAAATCGGGACCAGATGTCCCGATTTTCCCCGGACAGTCCATGTTTTCGGTAGACTGTCCTGGTGTCCCGATACATCTCTACATTTTAAATAAAAGTTCCGGTTTTTGGGGCAAAGCTCAGGTAATTGCAACTGTAAGAAGAATTGGAAGGCTGAAAAAAATAAGCAATTTCTTCTGTTTCTGTCAGGCAGAACAGGAAGGGTTCGACTGCATGCTCATTGCAGAGGGGAGACAGGGTGGAGAGAAGGGCAGGGAGCATAGGGTGGATGTCCTGCCATAGATAATATTAAGTAGATGTAGCCAGGGCCGGAATGGCCGTAGCGGGCACCGGGCGTTTCCCCTGTGGGCCGGAAGGGTGGGGGCTGCTTTTGTACCGGTGGGGGCTGGTTTTGTTGCTGGGGACCGGTTTTGCAGCAGTGCTGTAAAACCGGCCCCTTGTAACAAAAGTGCAGCAGCAGTGCAGCAGCAGTGTTCCAGCCCTGGCAATTACGTTCGACCGGCCCCCAGGGGCTGGTTTGCGATCCCAGTCCGGCCCTGCATGTAGTCTTATAAATGCATCATGCATATATATATATATATATATATATATATATATATATATATATCCAACCCAGAAAAATCGCGTCTGCTCCCTTAGTGTGAGGAGTGTGCGACGAGGTAGCGAGCCTCACATATCCAACCAAAACTGCAATAGCTCCCAGAACGGATGTCCCGGGTCAAAGATTACAGAGCCACCACTCAAATTCAGATAAGCGTATGTTTTATTCACACACGGCAACAATGAACAACCCAACGCGTTTCGGAGTTCACACACTCCTTGGTCACGGGTTAGGCATATGCATACTTCCTGTCTTATTTAAAGAGACAGAGTGTGCCTTTTGATTTAATCAACATGAAAGAAATACTTTGTTAAGTCTGTACATGTTTTACGATAAAGAAAAGCAGTTTCAACAGCGTATTATTTAAACAGAGTCAGCGTGATCACAATTATTATTTAACACTTACGCAGGTATATGGCAATGTTTGTGTACAAATTCTTGTTTTGTAGCGTTAAATAATTCAGTAAATATAATTCATTTATACGTGTTAACGGTGCTCTATGGCATACGATACGTATACATAATGAAAGGTCATGTTTGCTGCATAACATTCCTCTGCAAGGCTAATGCTGCGCTACACTGTTAAGTCCAAGACTATCAAGCCCCAGTGGGCATTTGTAAAAGCCATATAATGTCACATTGCCAAGTCTAAATTGTATCGTTGTGATGACTGGACAAATGATACACCAGGTTTGTGCCTCAGCAGTAATCGATTCAATTATGCCCCAGTGAGCTTTTCCAGACAAAATCACTATTGGACGTCATAATTAACCTCTATATGCATTATCACACGCTGACCCAATAAAGGTATAACGGCTTCTCTGCTCTTTCGGACTTCTCCGTCTAGAACAAACAAAAAACAAAGTATTGATTAAAAACTATTGTTACAACACACAACATTAAAAAGACATAAGCCTGAGCAGAAGAAAAAAGGATCATCCTGCAGAAAAACGACATTAGCCTAAATGAACAGCCATCTCCTCATCCATGTTTAATCCATTTGGATACTTGGTGCGAACTCCGAAACGCGTTGGGTTGTTCGTTGTTGCCGTGTGTGAATAAAACATATGCTTATCTGAATTTGAGTGGCAGCTCTGTAATCTTTGACCCGGGATATCCGTTCTGGGAGCTATTGCAGTTTTGGTTGGATATATATATATATATATCACCAACAGAAGTCGCGGGTCTCTCTGCCACTATGCGGCGGCGGGCTCGAGCGAGGTCGCGAACCTCACAATATTCCACTCGATTTTACTCCATCCGTAAAAATCAACTCGAGCCCAAATCCATGAAACGTGAAATATTCAAACATGAAGCAAGCACAACGCCCGACGCGTTTCGGTGCAGCCGCACCTTGGTCACGGGTCAAGGAACTGTTTGTCAAATCTGAATACATATATAGTGCACGAGTACTAAACATAAATGTAGGACTACTTATCCCCATGTTCAACATGGCATCCATTTTGTAATGGTCTTTCAAAACACTGTTGAAACATACACATTCAAATATATGTTAATAAGCTGATAGATATATCAATACAATTGATAAAAACATGAATTGAAATACATTTGAAATGATAAATTGCAAACTGCCATATGTTAAATTATGCTCCAGTGGGCCAATATCAAGAGTGTAAAATACACAACAATTCACACGAATATGGCTAAATGACAAATTCCAGATCGCCGTATTATTCAATAATGCCCCAGTGGGCGCAAAGGCAGGAGTATCCGATATCCCATCTCATTATGCCCTAGTGGGCCAAGTTTAACAAATAGAACATCAATTATGTCCTTGACTATAACACATTGTAACCCCTGTCTTGATTCATGTACTGTTTATGTATTTTATCAGATATCATTATATTTCTCATAAAGTAGTCTCAACATGATTCTTCTGCCATATCTTCAACCTGAACAGCTGATAATTCTGTCTCCTACAAAAAATTAAAATAGTGCCATCAATATATAAAATGTGAATATAAAAATACAAACATGGCTACGATATATTAAAACTATTAATATACAACAGAACAGACCTGATACAATACTCTGATCAAAGCATATTAACCTAAATGAACCCACATCTCCTCATCCTTATTCAATCCTTTCGGATGTGCTGTATCGTATTTAATAATTAATTTGGATTCCAGACATCTCAATTCTCTCACTCTATTCCCTCCTCTTTCCGATTTTGGAATTCTGTCTAACGCGCAGAAACGTAAGAGACTTATGTTCTTATTATGAACTTCTTTAAAATGCCTGGCGACAGGATATTGTCTGTCCTCATTAACAATTGCCCTGGTATGTTCTAGCACTCTTTTTTTGACTTGATGGATGGTGCTCCCTATGTATATTAGTGAACATGGGCAACTGAGTGCATAAACACAATAATCAGATTTACAGGTGAGGTGTTTCGTTATGGTAAATGGTTTGTGATCATTGGACAATACAATGTCTTTACACTTGACACTGTTCCTACAGGCTTTACACGATTTGCATGGGAAGAAGCCTTGTACTGGATTCAAATCTTTGTCATTAGCTAACACATTGCTACACAGTATATCTGTCAATGCATTACATTTCCTATATGTAATTTTCGGTTGGCCACCCACAAATTTTCTTAATGTTGCGTCAGTATTTAAAACATGCCAATACTTTTTAAGACAATTTCTCATCTCCCATGATTGATTGTTGTACGTGGTTATAAACCTTAAGGGTTGCTCCTCGCTCATGACTGAGATTTTACTTTTTAATGTTGCTGCTCTGTCAATGGTCATCACTTTAGTGCATGCCTGGTTTACAATTTTCGATGAATAGCCTCTTTCCAAAAATCTACTTCTCATGTTCTGCAACTCGCATTGGAATAACTGTTCAGAGCTACAATTTCTTTTAGCTCTTAAGAGCTCCCCATAGGGTATGCTACTGATAAGGTTTTTAGGATGGCAACTTTTTGCGTGAAGTAAACTGTTGCCAGCAGTTGATTTTCTAAACAGACTGCTGGTAAGTTTATCATTATGTACATTGATTTCTACATCCAGAAATTCAATTTTTTCATGATGTACAATATTAGTAAATTTTATATTATATTGATTATCATTTAACTCCATCACAAATTGTGCTGCATCTTCCTCAGTTCCCTTCCAAATGCAAAATACGTCATCTATATACCTCACCCAGAGGACGACGTTCTGGGTAAAGGCCATGATGTTACTGGCCACCTGCTCCTCCCACCAACCGAGGTACAACCCCGCGTAGCTGGGGGCGAAGCAGGTTCCCATCGCCGTCCCCTGGGTTTGGCAATAGATGACATGATTGAACAGAAAATAATTATTGGATAAGCATATATTCATCATAGTGAGCAGCATCTCTGTGTGCTTCAAATAAGACAAATCCCGCTGGTTTAGAAAATGACATGAAGCTTCAATTCCCAAACTATGTGGTATGCAAGTGTATAAACTATTGACGTCAAGCGTCATGAGTAACATATCATCAGACCAAACCACCTTTTCAATCACATTCAAAAAATCCCTGGTGTCTTGTATATAAGACGGGAGAGCCTGCACAAAGGGACGTAGAAAATGATCGATGTATTTTGATGTGTTTTCATATGTGCTTCCTATTGATGAAACAATAGGGCGCCCCGGAGGAATCTTGTTATTTTTATGTATCTTAGGTAATAGATACATTGTTGGCAACTTGGGGTGTTCACAATAGAGAAATTTGTACTCATCATCTGATAACAATTTCTCAAATTTCCATGTTAACAATTGAGATTTGAAAACATCATTGCTTTGTCGTAACTACTTCTGTTACTTGCCTGATAACTTTCAACATTCCCCAACTGTCGCCTACCTTCATCTAGATACATTTGCCTAGGCCAAACCACCACATTACCACCTTTATCAGATTTCTTTATGATTATAGATCTGTTTTCTTGCAGTTCTTTAACTGCTTTATATTGGTTACTGGTGAGATTACCACCTAATGGTTTGGGACATTTGTCTAATTTCTTAAATTCCAAAATTACTCCTTTTTCAAATATTTCGATAGCTTCATTGTGTATTTGAGGTAAAAACCTTGATTTTGGCTTGAAATGACTGTCACTAGCACAGCCAACATTCAGTGTTTCATCTAATATAACCTCAGTAACAGATTCAATACTTTCATTACCACTTTCCAAAGCCCTCATTGTTTGCAAAAGATTCATATCAGCAATACTTAAATTAACATGACTGCTGACATTCGCAGGCATCTCAACTTTCTTTTTAGTTTCAAACCATTTTTTCAATTTGAGTTTTCTAACAAAGTGGAAAAGATCGATCCTCCCTTCTGTGTAATTAAACTTGCTAGTGGGGCAAAAAGTCAATCCAAGTGATAGAACATCAATTTGATCAACAGTTAACTGAATATTGGAAAGATTAACTACCGTAAGAGTGTCCTTCATTTTGTAGTTGCCTTTCCCCTCGTTGTCATTCCCACGTAGGTATCTAGTACTCCTTGCCTCTTTATGTTTTTTCTGTTGCCTCCTCTTACGCCTCGACCTCGATTTGGTGTGTCTTGTGGTCCAGGGCATGCTGTACCTTGTCGGCCTTGAGCAATCAGGGAGAATTCCTTTAAAATTTTTGATTTTACTACTCCACTTTCCTGCTGGTCGGGGGTGATTCTTGTATCTTCTTCTTGCCTTATATTGGTATCAGGATTTGTTTCTTCTGATACAGCCCGTTCTGGCTGATTACTTACGATTACTTGTGATACTTTTTCATGAGTTCCTCTGTTAGTCTGATTAATTTCCCTCAAATAGTCGAATTTCCGGCCAAAAGTAAAAATCTGACCGAGTTCGTAATCGAGTTGATCTCGATGAAACTTGCTTTGTTTTTTAGTCTTGATCTCCTGCTCCGCTTTACCAAGCCTGAGGGTCAGTTTCCCCATTTCCACTTCGAATTCGCTATCAGAGTACAATAATTTGAGTTGAGTAGTCAAATTGTCAATTTCTTCTGTTAACTTGACCGTGTCTTTTACTGCATATTTGATTAACAATTTCAACATCACAGTCGAGCATTGATGGTTATTTAGAACCCATTCCTCGATTAAATCCGGGTCCGGCTCACTAAATGTGGGTGTTATAAAGATACGCAAACATCGGGGCACTCTCCCGCAGTCTACATATTTTTGAAGAGCAGTGGCTTCCCACTACTTAGCCTGCTCCATTTTAGCGCATTTCCAAAGTTTGTCCCACAGTTCTTTTTTGCCCAAAGCATCCTTAATCAGAGTGTTGCCCAATCTGTTAACATCCATTGTTGTTGTATTTATTGGGACAAACAGCAATTCCGCCGCCTCCCTCCTCGAAGCCTCCCTGCTTGCTGAAATCATGTTGATAAAATATCAGGAAAATGATGTAACCAATATCCCGGTTGGCGATCCCAACTGAACACGTTTAATCCTCAGCTGCAGCCCTGCAATGTGGCCGCGCTGGTTCCGCCTGCTCCACAAGTCCCGAAATACCTTTTCTCGGTTAGAGAGATGCTCTCCTCCTCTTCCGTCCTCTACCGATGCACAGCCCGTCCTCCGACTGCCGTAAACCGCTGATTCTGAAAGAAACGCCGAGAGCTCTCTACATCCCCCTGTTCAGGTGTCGCGGAATTGTGTGCGGGCAGAGAGATTTTTCGAAGAAACAAACCACCAACAGAATGCGCGGGTCTCTCTGCCACTATGCGGCGGCGGGCTCGAGCGAGGTCGCGAACCTCACAATATTCCACACGATTTTACTCCATCCGTAAAAATCAACTCGAGCCCAAATCCATGAAACGTGAAAATGTATTAAAAAATGAAGCAAGCACAACGCCCGACGCATTTCGGTGCAGCCGCACCTTGGTCACGGGTCAAGGAACTGTTTGTCAAATCTGAATACATATAGTGCACGAGTACTAAACATAAATGTAGGACTACGTATCCCCATGTTCAACATGGCATCCATTTTGTAATGGTCTTTCAAAACACTGTTGAAACATACACATTCAAATATATGTTAATAAACTGATAGATATATCAATACAATTGATAAAAACATGAATTGAAATACATTTGAAATGATAAATTGCAAACTGCCATATGTTAAATTATGGCCTAGGCAAATGTATCTAGATGAAGGTAGGCGACAGTTGGGGAATGTTGAAAGTTATCAGGCAAGTAACAGAAGTAGTTACGACAAAAGCAATGATGTTTTCAAATCTCAATTGTTAACATGGAAATTTGAGAAATTGTTATTAGATGATGAGTACAAATTTCTCTATTGTGAACACCCCAAGTTGCCAACAATGTATCTATTACCTAAGATACATAAAAATAACAAGATTCCTCCGGGGCGCCCTATTGTTTCATCAATAGGAAGCACATATGAAAACACATCAAAATACATCGATCATTTTCTACGTCCCTTTGTGCAGGCTCTCCCGTCTTATATACAAGACACCAGGGATTTTTTGAATGTGATTGAAAAGGTGGTTTGGTCTGATGATATGTTACTCATGACGCTTGACGTCAATAGTTTATACACTTGCATACCACATAGTTTGGGAATTGAAGCTTCATGTCATTTTCTAAACCAGCGTGATTTGTCTTATTTGAAGCACACAGAGATGCTGCTCACTATGATGAATATATGCTTATCCAATAATTATTTTCTGTTCAATCATGTCATCTATTGCCAAACCCAGGGGACGGCGATGGGAACCTGCTTCGCCCCTAGCTACGCGGGGTTGTACCTCGGTTGGTGGGAGGAGCAGGTGGCCAGTAACATCATGGCCTTTACCCAGAACGTCGTCCTCTGGGTGAGGTATATAGATGACGTATTTTGCATTTGGAAGGGAACTGAGGAAGATGCAGCACAATTTGTGATGGAGTTAAATGATAATCAATATAATATAAAATTTACTAATATTGTACATCATGAAAAAATTGAATTTCTGGATGTAGAAATCAATGTACATAATGATAAACTTACCAGCAGTCTGTTTAGAAAATCAACTGCTGGCAACAGTTTACTTCACGCAAAAAGTTGCCATCCTAAAAACCTTATCAGTAGCATACCCTATGGGGAGCTCTTAAGAGCTAAAAGAAATTGTAGCTCTGAACAGTTATTCCAATGCGAGTTGCAGAACATGAGAAGTAGATTTTTGGAAAGAGGCTATTCATCGAAAATTGTAAACCAGGCATGCACTAAAGTGATGACCATTGACAGAGCAGCAACATTAAAAAGTAAAATCTCAGTCATGAGCGAGGAGCAACCCTTAAGGTTTATAACCACGTACAACAATCAATCATGGGAGATGAGAAATTGTCTTAAAAAGTATTGGCATGTTTTAAATACTGACGCAACATTAAGAAAATTTGTGGGTGGCCAACCGAAAATTACATATAGGAAATGTAATGCATTGACAGATATACTGTGTAGCAATGTGTTAGCTGATGACAAAGATTTGAATCCAGTACAAGGCTTCTTCCCATGCAAATCGTGTAAAGCCTGTAGGAACAGTGTCAAGTGTAAAGACATTGTATTGTCCAATGATCACAAACCATTTACCATAACGAAACACCTCACCTGTAAATCTGATTATTGTGTTTATGCACTCAGTTGCCCATGTTCACTAATATACATAGGGAGCACCATCCATCAAGTCAAAAAAGAGTGCTAGAACATACCAGGGCAATTGTTAATGAGGACAGACAATATCCTGTCGCCAGGCATTTTAAAGAAGTTCATAATAAGAACATAAGTCTCTTACGTTTCTGCGCGTTAGACAGAATTCCAAAATCGGAAAGAGGAGGGAATAGAGTGAGAGAATTGAGATGTCTGGAATCCAAATTAATTATTAAATACGATACAGTACATCCGAAAGGATTGAATAAGGATGAGGAGATGTGGGTTCATTTAGGTTAATATGCTTTGATCAGAGAATTGTATCAGGTCTGTTTTGTTGTATATTAATAGTTTTGATATATCGTAGCCATGTTTGTATTTTTATATTCACATTTTATATATTGATGGCACTATTTTAATTTTTTGTAGGAGACAGAATTATCAGCTGTTCAGGTTGAAGATATGGCAGAAGAATCATGTTGAGACTACTTTATGAGAAATATAATGATATCTGATAAAATACATAAACAGTACATGAATCAAGACAGGGGTTACAATGTGTTATAGTCAAGGACATAATTGATGTTCTATTTGTTAAACTTGGCCCACTAGGGCATAATGAGATGGGATATCGGATACTCCTGCCTTTGCGCCCACTGGGGCATTATTTAATAATACGGCGATCTGGAATTTGTCATTTAGCCATATTCGTGTGAATTGTTGTGTATTTTACACTCTTGATATTGGCCCACTGGAGCATAATTTAACATATGGCAGTTTGCAATTTATCATTTCAAATGTATTTCAATTCATGTTTTTATCAATTGTATTGATATATCTATCAGTTTATTAACATATATTTGAATGTGTATGTTTCAACAGTGTTTTGAAAGACCATTACAAAATGGATGCCATGTTGAACATGGGGATAAGTAGTCCTACATTTATGTTTAGTACTCGTGCACTATATGTATTCAGATTTGACAAACAGTTCCTTGACCCGTGACCAAGGTGCGGCTGCACCGAAACGCGTCGGGCGTTGTGCTTGCTTCATGTTTGAATACATTTTCACGTTTCATGGATTTGGGCTCGAGTTGATTTTTACGGATGGAGTAAAATCGAGTGGAATATATATATATATATATATATAAATATATATATATATATATATGCACCTATTTACAAGAGTACGCACTCCCGGACAGGCCAGATATATAAGTAAGACTAAAGGCTTTAGTCCTACTTTTATTTCTGGCATGTCACTGTTTTTTGTTCTCAAAATCTGGTCACCCTATACAATTGTTGATTTATTTACCCATTATCAACATCATTTGTTATTCACTTCATAACAGTTTTCAATATTTCCGTGCCAAAATTAACAGAATTCTTATTTCCCAAAGCTGAACAATAATGCTTGCTAAAGGTGACTACTTCGCTGCTCTACAAATTTCAGAGGCACACCATTTTCCTCCTCCCAGGATGCAGTGACTCCTCTTGTATATCTGACTTGGATTTTAGCAGGGAATGGAATTCCCAAAGATGAGTAAGCTTGAATAGTAGCTTGCATGCTCATCAACTTAACGATGATATAGCAGGCTTCTTACCCTTGTTACCTGGATCATACAAGATAAAAAGTTAGAGTCAATGTCAACCTGGCAATTTAACCCTGTTGCCAGACCCAAACCTTCCTTTTAATACATATAAGTCACCCCTAACGTACACCCTAGACAGCCCTAAGGACAGGGTGCAGTGTATTTAAAAAGCAGGACATGTACTTTTAAGTTTTACATGCCCTGGTAGTGAAAAACTATTACATTTTTTTAACTACTGCAAGGCCTACCTCTCCCTTAAGTTAACAGTGGGATTACCTTATTACATTTTATAAGTGTAATTTGCAGTTGGGAAAAGATAGATATTTCAAGGCTGGTGTCTTTAGACTCACAATAATTTAAAATCACAACTTATGGTAAAGTCGGATTTAAAGTTGTAAGTCTGAAAATCCCACTTTTAGAAAGTTGGCATTTTCTTACTTTAACCATGCTGTGCCTCTACCTGTCTCTGAATACACATCTGGGGTGGGTGACAGCTGGGCTTTGTGCATTCCCTCTAGACAGCCACACAGAAAGGGAGCTTAGGTGTGCCTGATGGGCCATCTACATCCCGATGGGCCATTAACATCCTGATGGGCCATCCTGTGCAGGATGGGAGGGAGGAGCTGACACGTGCACCTGAATAGGGCTGTGCCTGTCCCACACAAAGAGCTGCATACCCCCCTGTATTAAGTTTGGAGCCAGGGCAGGAAGGGCATGGACTGTGTGCACTTCAGTTGCCTCTCTTTGAAGTCTTCCGCACTTTAAAGGCACACCTGGGTATAAGAACTGGACCCCTGATACCACCAACTCTGTACCCTACTGGATCTGGTGACATTCTGCCAGGCAAAAGGACAGTTGTGCTGCTAAAAGGACTGTCACTCTGCTGGACTCTAATGGACTTTGATGGACTCCTGCTTTGTTGTGCCTTCCCTGATGCCTGCTGCCCTCTTTGCCTGGGAGTGAGAAGGACTGGACCTGCGTCTCTACACCCCCAGAACCAAAGTGAATCCAAGGGCTTGCTGGATTGCCTCCTGTTCTGAAATCTCAGGGACATCAAAAACTTCAAACAACCCTGCTGCAGCCTTTGGACTCTGCCAACTTTGAGTCCTGCCTTGCCAAGTGGTGTCAATCCAGTCCTGTGCCCTTGGAAGTGGGTTTCTGGCCGTTTTCTTTCCAAAAACTATGCATCACCATTGTTGTGCGGATAGGAACTAACTCATCTCCCCTCGATGCCGACACATCGCTGCTGCCTCTGAGGACAGAAACACTGCATCGCCGGCTGTGCTGCTCGACGATGATGCATCACCTACGGATTTGGAGCTGCAGATTACTGATGTGGATTGGGAAAAGATCCTAGCACACATACCCGCTGTCTCCCATAATGTCAGATTCAAATTATAAATTTTTATTTTCTGCATAGAGCTTACCTTACGCCTGGTAAGATCAATAGGTTCTATGCAGCTGCTGCTGCAGCATGTCCAAGATGTAGAGAATTTGGAGCAGAATTTTTACATATAGTATGGACCTTAGCAGGGTATTGGGAGGCGGTGGTGGACTGAATTAATGAGATCACCCAATGGGAGATCCCTTGTACACCCCTGGCCTGTCTCCTTGGGGGTTACCCATGCCCTAAAAAGCAAAAACCACTACTAGATTTATTGATTTGGCAAAACGAGAATTGACAATGCATTAGAAATATGCTGGGGGACCACGACTGCTTAAATCTGGCGTGATGAGCTGGTTAAATGGGCAGGACTTGAGAGTGCTGTATTGGTTCGTGAATTGAAGAGAGTGCGGGGAAAAATTGATAGGGCTAGAGCATGGGAACATTTAGTAGATAACCTAAGAGCTGCGAACTTTGGCTCAGATACATTTGACAGCTCCCAGTTTTTGCTGGAGGATTCACAAGGTGGAAGTAATTGATTTTAGTGGAGAAGCTTTGGGTGGGAGGGGAACTAAATATATGACAGCTTGGTTAGGGGTAACTAAAGGTAGGGGTGTTGGGTGTTGTTGTTTGTTAGTTGCTAGCTGAAGAGGAAAATGGCATGTTTTAATATCTATGCACTTTGGCTGTACGAGTTCGAAATATGTGCACATTTTTAACCTGTTTTTCTCTATACTACTATGCATAGATTATTCTCTGTTTCTGAAGTACTAAGTCCTGGCAGCTAATGCCCTTTATTTTTTGTTATATGAAAGTAATACAATTTTGTTTAAAATAAATGCCTCGCAAGGAAGCTGCTGACGCATCCTGGATTGTGCAGCTCGGAATCGACGCATTGCCTACATCCAGCCAGTTCGGCGTCTAAGCACCCTCCTCACAAGGTACTGTTTGCAGCGGGCCAAGGCTGGTCCCTGTATCCAACCTGCGCTCCATCGTGGTCGGCCTGAACTTTTGGATTTACCCCGGTCAAGCGCGACCAGATATCCCCGGTTGGCGCTTTATGGATTTAAGCACTACATTTCAGTTTAATCTTTAAAAATTCATAACTTGGGTTCTACATATTGGATTTTTGTTGTTTGATTTTATTTTGTTCTTTAAATTAAGCTCTATTTTTCTAACCTGATGTGGATTATTTTTGTATGGTGTTTTCACTGTTTTAAGTGTCGCACAAATACTTTACAGATTGCCTCTTAAGTTAAGCCTGACTGCTCTATGCCAAGCTACCAGAGGGAGAGCACAGGTTAATTTAGGGTTTGTATCTGACTTACCCTGACTAGGACTGTGGTCCCTACTTGGACAGGGTGCATACGTCTGCCAGCTAAAGACCCAGGGGCTTATTTACAAGCCCCTTGCGCCACTTTTGCATCATTTTTAACATGGGAAAAGTGACGTACAAGTGGCGCAAGGGGCTTGTAAATAAGCCCCCCAATTTCTAACAACTGAGCATTAATATAATTCATCAATTATAAATAAATGTCCAGTGTAGGCGGATTGGAACACAATTACTCGTCAACATGTTTTGGTGGGATGAAAGTATAATCTCCACCTTCTTCAGGACACAAATAATTTGTTCTCTTCTGTTAGGATTAAAATTGGTTAATTGTTTTATTGAATTGTTGATTCTGAGATGGGAACTACAGCTTTGTAACATTGGGTCTCTCGTGGCCAGTGGGCTAGCAGGTGACAAAGAAGGGGTTTTAAGTAATGGCAAGCCCAAGGCACTACCTCTGTCAATGCTGCCATCAGTTCTTGGACTTTCAATCATGTGGCAGATACAGTAGATGACAAATGTTGCTCTGCAGGGGTTTCTCCTGTTTTCTGGAAGAAATACTTTGTCTTCCCCTTCATTGAATAGTGCTCCTATTGATAGTTTTTCTTGAGCTGGATGCAGGTTTGATTTCGTCCAGTTCTAAATGAAACCTTGGATTTGGAGACATGTACACACCCTCTTTACATCTTTCTGTCTCTTAGAAAAAGAAAGCGGAGAAATAAACCAATTGTATAGTATAGAATAGTAAATTTCGTATGGACCGAATATGATGTCATAAATATTGAGGAGGGAAGTGTAAATAGTTAAGTATGGATTTACTATTCTATACTATATATATATATATATATCACTGAAAAAACCATAGGTTTCAGATAAGTTATAGTTAGAAATTAGCATTTAAAAAACCTTTGAAATTCACTGAAAAAACCATAGGTTTTAGGGACAGTTATAGTTAGTTGGACATTGCACTCGTACAAAACCCGTGAAATTCCCCGTTATAGTTAGTTCAGCTAACTATAACTCGCGCCCGCAATGCACTGCTGATGACGTCACATATTACATCACTCATGACATGGTCAGTGACATCACTGATGACATCACTGATGACATCTCAAATGACATCACTGATGACATCATCCAGTGACTGTGTGTTTCTGTAAAATTTAAATATTTTTAATATATATAGGGAAAGGCGTATTGAAGAATGAGTGGGTGTATAAGTGTGTGTATGGATGATTTAGTAGGTGCGTGACTAATTCTATAAGTGAGTGATTAAACGTATCTTACTGAATGCATGGGTTAGTGACTAAACTGGGTTAATGTCTGTATCTGTCTGTTGCTGTATAAGTGGCTGCATGGGTTTGTGAATAGCTACATGAGTGTCTATAAGAGTTATTGATTTGTTGTCTGAGTATCTGTATGGGTGCCTGAGTGTTTGTGTGGATGGGGTGTGTGCGACTGTGCATAGATGTGTGAGTGGGTGATTCACTGGGTGGATGGTTTCAAGAGTGCATCTGTGATAGACTGTATGGGTGGGTAAGTGTGTGTAAGAGTGTGTTAGTGAGTGAATGTATGTCCCAGTGGTACATGTGTGAGTAACTACATATGTGAAAGGCAGTATATATGTGTATTGGAGTATATAAATAGCTATAAGCGAGAGTGAGTGATTGTGATAGTGGCTGTATGGATGAGTGTGTGCTTGTATCAGTGATTGTATAAGAGCGTAACAATGTGCTAGTATTTGTATGATTAAGTGAGCTGGTGTGTGTATAACTGTATAGGTGAGTAAATGGCAGTGTGTTTAATTATTTGCATGACTGACTAGGTGTGTGAGTACCTCTATGGATGAGTGGCGGTGTTTGAGTGTCTATATAGGAGTAAGAGTGCATATGATTGTCCTGTACTGAGTGACCATAAGTATGAGTGACTGTACGGGTGAGTGAGTGGATGTGTGTGTGTAGACCTAAGAATCAGTGAGTGGGTATGTAGTTATTGGTGTTGGAGTGTCTATGGTTTTGCGAATGGCAGTCTGTAATTTAGATTGGGTGTATCAAAGGTTATATTAGGGTGTGAGGAGGTGCATCAGATTATCACGTGGATGATGTCATCAGTGATGTCATTTGAGATGTCATCAGTGATGTCATGAGTGATGTCACTGACCATGTCATGAGTGATGTAATATGTGACGTCATCAGCAGTGCATTGCGGGGCGCGAGTTATAGTTAGCTGAACTAACTATAACGGGGGAATTTCACGGGTTTTGTACGAGTGCAATGTCCAACTAACTATAACTGTCCCTAAAACCTATGGTTTTTTCAGTGAATTTCAAAGGTTTTTTAAATGCTAATTTCTAACTATAACTTATCTGAAACCTATGGTTTTTTCAGTGAATTTCAAAGGTTTTTAAATGCTAATTCCTAACTATAACATGTCTGAAACCTACGGTTTTTTCAGTGAATTTCAAAGGTTTTGTAAATGACAATTTTTAAATGTATTAATTGTTATATTAATTTTTTTCATACTGATTTATTACATTTTTAGATTTTTTTACATATTTTATTTTTAAATTACATTGTAATTACATTATACATTACATTACAAAAATACTTTCTCAGAATGAATTACTTTAGTTTAAATACTTTGCACATAGGCAATAGACTTTTAAGTACAGTAGTTACAGTTGTTGCAATGGGCACCACATTTTCAAACACAATGCAACATTCAGCTCAATGTGAATTTCTAGTTAAATGCAATTAGTTACTTTATGGATTACTTTTCTAACCACAGGACTGGATCCTAGATTCAGTCCTGGTACATCTCCTGTAAACAGTTGAGTAAAAGCGTTTTGGTTACAGTCGTGATTTTTAAGGAATATTATTGTATTTTAAAAGTTGACACTTAGAAACTTTTTCTCATAGAATCACCAATGTTATCCTATGGAAGGAAATTCACTTAGCAGGTAAAAACTGTTATCGTTACTTTTTCTTACTCAGTGTTGGATCCTGGATCCAGCACTGGTGCATCTCCTGTAAACAGTTGAAAGAATGCGTTTAAGTCATACAGGCGATTTTTAAGGAATATTTGTAGTTTGTGAAAATCGACACTTTGAAACTTTTCTGCTGAAAACCAGACAATGGATTCCTATGGAAGAAAATATAAGTTACTGGTAAGTACGGTTAAAATTACTTTTCAGGCCAGTACTGGGCTGAAAGATGCAGCACTGAGGTCTCTCCTGATAACAGGTGAGTAAAGCGAAATTCGTATTTCGGCTGATTTTAGAGGAATATTTGTATGTTTCAAAAATCAACACTTAGAAACTTTTTCAGCAAAAAGCAGGCAATGATATCCTATGGAAGGAAATTCAAGTTACTGGTAAGTACGGTTAAAATTACTTTTGAGGATCAGTACTGGGCTGAAAGATGCAGCACTGAGGTCTCTCCTGATAACAGGTGAGTAAATCGGAATTCGTATTTCGGCTGATTTTAGAGGAATATTTTAAAGTTCCAAAACTCCACACTTAGAAGAATTTCCAAGTGAAACCAGTCAATGTTAGCCTATGGAAGGAAATTCAAGTTACTGGTAAGTACGGTTAAAATTACTTTTCAGGACCAGTACTGGGCTGAAAGATACAGCACTGAGGTCTCTCCTGATAACAGGTGAGTAAATCGGAATTCGTATTTCGGCTGATTTTAGAGGAATATTTTAAAGTTCCAAAACTCCACACTTAGAAGAATTTCCAAGTGAAACCAGTCAATGTTAGCCTATGGAAGGAAATTCAAGTTACTGGTAAGTACGGTTAAAATTACTTTTCAGGATTAGTACTGGGCTGAAAGATGCAGCACTGAGGTCTCTCCTGATAACAGGTGAGTAAATCAGAATTCGTATTTCGGCTGATTTTAGAGGAATATTTGCACAATGGTGAAGGGAGGGGCGGGGCCTGAGGTGACATCTGTGCAAACGCGCCCCGTGGCGCGTTTTAAGTTGGGGGATTAAGTCCCCTTGAATCATGAGGGTCCCTACGGGCCAACTAGCCCACCAGGAACCTCCAGTATGCGCCAGGGGCTGCGTTGCAGAGACATGTACAGAGGCCACACCCCTTTTACACCTCTCTGCAACGCAGCTCTGTGGCGCTTTCTGGACGTACCTGTTGGGCTAGTTGGCCCTCAGGGACCCTCAGGATTGAAGGGGATTTAATTCCCCATCTTAAAACGCGCCACGGGGCCTGTTTGCACACATGTCACCTGAAGCCCCGCCCCCTCCCTTCACCACTGTGCAAACGCGCCCGTGGCGCGTTTTAAGTCGGGGGATTAACTCCCTTGAATCCTGAGGGTCCCTGGGGTGCAACTAGCCCACCATATACCTCCAAAGCGCCACAGAGCTGCGTTGCAGAGAGGTGTAAAAAGGGCGTGGCCTCTGTACACCTCTCTGCAAGGCAGCCCCTGGCGCATACTGGAGGTTCCTGGTGGGCTAGTTGGCCCCCAGGGACCCCCAGTATTCAAGGGGAATTTGTTCCCCTCTGCAAACGCGCCAGGGGCGCGTTTGCAGAGTGGTGAAGGAAGGGGGCGGGGCCTGCGGGCCCGATCTTTTTTGTTTGTTTGTTTGTTTTTCCCCCTGAAGGGGGGCTGTGTGGCCCCCCCTTCCTTTTTCCTATTTTTAGGCCCTGGGGACCCCATCCCCCAGGGCCTTACCCCTTTTTTTTAAATTAAAATAAAAAAAAAAAAACGGGAAGGGGGCCGCGTGGCCCTCCTTCCCTGAGCCTGTATTGGCCCCGGGGACCCCATCCCCCAGGGCATGGCCTCTTTTTTTTTTATTTGGAGGGGGGCTGCGTGGCCCCCCTCCTCAGGCCATTTAAGGCCCCGGGGACCCCATCCCCCGGGGCCGGCCTTGCACTTTTTTTTTTTTTTACTTTTGGGGAGGGGGCTGCGTGGCCCCCTCCGTGGCCACTTATGGCCCCGGGACCCCATCCCCGGGCCTGGCCTCTCGTTGGGGACTGTGGGGGTGTCCCCAAACCCCCACAGTCCGCCGGCTCCCCGTGTCCTACGGGAGCCGGCATTGCTTTACACATGGGGAGCAGCTAACATGCTGCTCCCCATGTGGAAAGCAATCAGCTTTGGATATTGGAAGAGAGAGCAGGTTTCCTGCTCTCTCTTCCAATATCCAAAGCAGTTTGCAATGACAGGACGGGAGCCGCGAGGCTCCCGTCCTGTCATTGCAAACAGCAGTGTCCCGGGGTAGGCACCCGGGACACTGCAGGAGCCGGCCCTGGGGGTGGCGGTCCCCAGGGCCACCACAGGCTCCAGGAGGGGCCGCGCGGCCCCCTCCTTACATTTTGAAAGCCCCGGGAGGTGGTGGTCTCCGGGGCTTGGGGTCCAAAACGGACCCCCATTGTAATTTTCTTAGTGCCCCGGGAGGTGGTGGTCTCCGGGCGTGTGGGGCTGGAGCCCCCACACAGGTTAATCAAAAAATAAAAAGAAGCCCCGGGAGGTGGCGGTCCCGGGGCTGCGGGAGGGCTCAGAGCCCTCCCGCACCATTACACATAAAGCCCCGGGGGTGGTGGTCCCCGGGGCTTGGGGGCCCTTAGAGGCCCCCACACATAAAATTAACCCCCCAGCATGCTCCCCGGGACTTGGCCCACCCGGGGCCATTAACTATCGAGCGTGGGAGACCGCGCTTCGATTTTTTTCGGCAGGATTTGCGCACCCTGAGCGCATCCTGCCGATTTAAAAAAAAAAAAAATCTTTTGCCCAGGGGTCCTTGTGGGACCCCTGAGCAGACCTAGGGGTCAGGGTGTTTCTACCCTGCCCCCTTTGTGCGCTTTGCGCACTTGTTTCTGTCCCTCGGTTCTACCGAGGACAAAATGGCTGCCAACACTTCCTGATTTGGAGTGTTGACAGCCAATTAGCATGCAGCTCGTGATCGGGAGGGTGCGCGAATCCGACGCGGCCATAGATATATCTATCTTTTTACTTTTGATTTTCTCAGCAACTACTGAACGGATTTACACCATTTAACAAAAGGGTTCTTTCTGAACCAAGAACTACCTCTTTGCCAAATTTGGTGTAATTCCGTTCAGCAGTTCGGGCTGTAGCCGTGTCTAAAGTTTCCTATGGAAAATTGCATGGGGAAAACACGTTTTGGGACCCCCTTTTTCTCGGCCCCCGCTTGACGAATCCCCGAGACTTTCAGGGTAGGAGCGGACCGGAGCGCCCCACAAAGTTTGAAAATGTTGTGAAGATACGTCAACCGGCAAGAGAGTTATTTCAAATAGAATGTCGCGGATTTCCTATGGATAATAGGTTGTAACTATAACTATCTACTGGCGACCGCCAGTAGATAATATATATATATATATATATATATATATAGTATATATAGTATAGAATAGTAAATCCATACTTAACTATTTACACTTCCCTCCTCAATATTTATGACATCATATTCGGTCCACGCGAAGTTTTTGTCTCTGATATTCTGTCAGGGATTCGGTCTCATATCAATTTGAGATAAATTCAGGGTTGCCAGAAAGGTGGTCTCCGAATGCTTGCCTATCAGGTATTATATATTATATATATTGTCAAGGTACATATATGTGGAGTTATATACAGTAAAACTTTGCTTACCTATCTAAATTTACCTTCACATTATGTTTTTCCTCGATATTCTTGACATGATATTTTGTCCCACCATATTTCTGTTTCCGATATTCTGTCTAAACACCATGAGACCTCCGACAAATGTGTTTATTTGTGGGGGCATGAACAAGTCATATAGTAGAACAGTGCTCCTACAGTATCACACTATGGGCCTTTGTCTGTCCTTGTTGGGTCTATAATATTAGCATCATTGGATGGTGCATGTTCAGCATTGTACAGTGAATCAAATTAACTCTAGCAGTGCTCAGTGTCTTTCTACTGTGCATATTGGTATTGACCTATTCCTGCTCTGTGTACCTCTCCGCAGTCCCTTCCCAATTTGCTCCATACCAATAATTAATTTTAGGACTGGCGTCAGCCAACACCTTTTGATTTTTCTATAATTATATATAATACACTTATAAGATGTTACTACCAGCCCTCTTCAACCATTGGTCTTTTATGGTGCCACTCACATTTTTCTTCCACCCACTACAGCATAGAGCAGTGGGTCAGCCCACGTCAGTCATTGGCTACCTTCACTGTGAGTGACAGCATTCTTCCCTTTCACAATAACCATATCCACACACAAACTATTAACGTTGTCAGAGCGTGTTTAGACTTGGCCTCCGGTAGTGCTTAATAAAAGAGATTTGTGACTGCCAACTCCAACAATGTATTTTCGGACTGCAGAACTTGCGTGAATAAATGTGTCTTTTACCGCCGTGAAAAATCTGCAGTACTGCAGAAACGGTCTCCCTCCGAATAAAATGTAAATCTGACCTACTCAATAAAACGGTCCTTAATCTCACGGCTGGGCAGCCTCCCTCCGTCATCGTGGCACGTGCATGTCATTGGCAGCCTCTCTGAAGTGTGTAAATTCCCACGGTGGCGCGCGCTTGCGTCGCCAAAAGTGCTTAGATGCTACACAGTCGCAGCACTGCGTGCAGTTGATGTAGCCCCAACCTTACTAGAAAGGAAAGGAATTTCTAGGAATTTTTTCGTTATTCTCGTCATAAATAGACAGTTCAAAGTTCGAGAGGGTGCTGACCAGACGTGATTTGGTAAGCAGTTCCTTATCTAAACTTGGGTCGTCAGGAAACCACCCAGCTTCAAAGCAGGGGTGTACCCTAGGCCCCGCAGCCCACGTAGGAGCGCCATTCAGTCCAAGGCATATTAATATCTCTGAGATTCGGGAGACCCTCGCAGCGTCATGTGACCCCCACCTCCATTACAGTGCGACTTGCTCCCAACCCAATTGGAATAATGTCGATTTTTCTTGATTAATTCTCACTATCTGAACCTATCTAGCTCTGCCCCAGTGTGTGTCGGTTTTTTAGGGTCTTTCATGTATACAGGCTTGTCATATATGTATAACGAGACCACATGTTCTCCTACCTGTTTTTATCCACTGTACAGCTAAAGTGATGCAAAGCTGTCATGACAGTGGCTCTGTTGGCAGTGTGAATAGCAGCGGTGATAAAGGGCAACCCTAAACCACTGTAGTAAAAGGACCCAGTAAGATTAGTGTGACATCCAAGCAGACAAATGACATAACAAGCAAGAAGATGAGCCCGTCTTATGGCACCCTTCCAATGTTCTAGAACATGGGTACTCGCAAACATTTTCCCAGTGGCCAAAACGTTTGGTCTGTGATGTGACTGAGGGCCACATTGATGCCAGTGGGGTGTCGGTCGGGCGTCGGAGGCAGTGGCGTAACAAGGGGGAGTTGGGTGGATGGTCTGCCCCGGGTGGCACAAGTTTTGTGGGCGGCGGCCTCACCTCCGCTCTTACCTGCGGCTGTCGCGTGGCGGCAAACGCAGGAATCGCCAGCATCTCCCCTGCCCCCCAGTGTTATATGGGGCCGCCGCGGGGCGGCAAACGCAGGAACCGCCAGGGCAGCAAATGGTCTAGCTACGCCACTGGACGGGGTTCGAGGGGGATTGGCGGTAAGGTGGGTGCAGGGTAAGCAAAGCATATACATATAGTGGCTGAACGGAACAATGTGAAATCAGAAAACATGGGATTGATCCCGGCTTCCCCACTTTAGCAATTGTTTTATCTCACTTTCCCTCCTTTTTCTTCATTATCACAAAAAGAGGCTTTCGAAATACATGACTTCAGGATGTGCACTGTACAAAACTTTCTCCTTTGTTTGATTTGATAAACTACAATGTAGTTCATGTATAATAGGAACCCAGGCCACCCAAAGAGTGCACATAACAACTGACTTGCCTCTTAGTTCACTATTGGAATTGTTGATTAATGTTTCTAAATTCATGTTTCAAAATTATCACTTTTAAATTAATACTTCTCAATGCACAGTTATGATTTGATGTACTAAGGTGAAAAGGTGGTTCTGCATGGTAATTAAATACATTATTGAATTTTGAAGAGACTTTGTCATATTTTTATACTTTTGATGCAAGATGTCTTTAACAAGCATTGGTAATGCATCGGTTTCGCCTATGTAATGAATAAAAAGCATTTTTCATCAATCATCGTCCGGGAGAAGGAAAGAGCTCCCTGACAGATAACACCGGAGTGGAGAGGATGTGGCGCAGCGGCCAGAGCTGCTGACTCACGAGCTAGGAATCCCGGTTTGAGTCTCGGCGGCGCTGCGCAACATCCTGTGATTGTATGCAAATCACTTGGGGCCACATGCATCAAACTTAGGAATTGCGATTCCTAAATTGTGATTTTTAAGAAATCGCAATTTAGGAATCGCAATTCCTTATGCATGTAGGAATCGCAAAAAAAATTGCGATTCCTACACATTCCTTATTTGCGACTCTTAAATTGCTAATCGCAAATAAGGAATGGTTTCCCATTCATTCCAATGGGCTTAGAGGCCCATAGGACTCAATAGAAAACGCATGCGCAATTTGCGAGTACCATGTGGTAAATTAAATTTACTTATTACCTCATTTCTGAATTTCTATGCTTAATAAATCATAATTTCTTGTCAATGCAAAGCGAGGAGTCCGTGGTGCTCAAATGAAGGAGGAGAAGACCAATAACTCGAGTTAAAGGGAGCGCTTCCAGCACCAAGCGGGCACAGGAGCAATCTCTCAAGTCCCTCTCTTTAAGTGGGGGTCTTTATTTTCAACAGCAGAATATTTATACAGTCTTGGTCACGAGGCAAAATAGAGGAACAAACAGGTCGTGGCAGATAGAGGAACAAAGATTCAGCAAGAGGAGCAGAGTGTGAAGAAATGGGGGCGTGTCTTAGGCTTCGTGAGGGGACTTGCGATGTGAAATAGTCTGACAGTTGGAAGGGGAAGGCTTCCTCATTTGGGGGTTTGTGCTCGTGCTTCATGTCAGAAACATGAACCATCTCTGCGGGGGAGCAGGAACTCATGTACTGGTTTCCCGGACTTGGCAGAAACCACAGAGACAGATGGTGAAAATGAGGAAAACCAGGTGCAGGGGTGTCGTGCTCGTGCTCGGGGTCTTGGGACACCAAAGGGTGAATTAAAAACAAAATGGTGCCGGCTTTTAATGTGGGCAATTATTAATCGCGCAAAGGGGATCGCGCAAAGGGGCATAATTAGATCGCGCAGAGGGCAGCGAAGGGGCATAATTATAGATTTTATTTCCACATTCCCTCCTTGCCCCAGAGTGTACCTACATTATATCTCAATTTGCATGAGATCATTTATACATTCTTGTAACATGATTCTTTCCCTTTCTCTCTGCTGGACAAGTGGTTTAGGAATGCATTTTGCATCGCATAGACCGCATAGGGCAGGACCACATTGGATGCAAAGGCAGCATCCAGTTATTATCAGGAATATTATGCCTGCTGCTGACAGCAGTTGCCATCCCCAGGACGATATTATCTTCCAGAACCAGTCAGACCACGTCCAAGTGCCAGGTTCTTGATGTAAACTTACGGCTATCTTGTGTAATTTTGTTATGGCCGTGTATACAGATGGGGAATTATCAGGAATAAATATACAGCAGCTAGAGCCTATAATTTTACAGGCTCCGCCTCTGTCAGCCAAGATGATGTCAAGGACAAGGCGATTTTGGAGAGTAACCAATCGTATGGCAGACTGCTCCTGGGTTAAGCTCCCCAGGGCAGACGCCGTCTGGTTTACTACAGCCTCTAAGGTCCTTGTCAACCTGCGTATAAGCTTGCTGTTCTGTACAGGGCCAACAAAGAAGAAGAACCCTTTGTTAAAATCTGTATACTGTTCCCATGAGGTTTCCGTTTGGTCAACCAAGGAGGTATCGATCGTTCTTTTATGTCTGACATGGGGCACTAGGAGGTCTCTGTGGTAAGTGGATGGGGCCACAAAGACAGGGGGTAACAGGAATGCTATATAGCAAGTTCCCCCCAGTTCAAGGGCAGCTGCACATAGGCCGTTTGGCCACAGATGAAATAAGTATGGCGAGATGCTAGAAATGAGGACTTTCCTCTGTCTTCAAAACTTATAGTGGTATGACAGTCACTGTGTCCTAATGGAACAGAGCCATTTTTCTGGATGCACAGGTGTCCTTTTACTGGTGAGACCGAGATGGAAGGGGAACCAGCATTCTTTTTAGGTTTGGTATTTAACATCTTGTAGGACATGGTCATGTTCCCTTGCTTGTATTCTTCACTTTCTAGGACTGTACCGGTCGCCTGAGGATCTCCCTCCTTATTAGGGTAACAGGCAGTATTGAGTACCTTGTTTAAATCCCCCAAGGCCACCCATTCTTGCATGAATTATTTCCGTCAGGGCAGGAGGTGGGGGTAGTAGCGTCAGCTGTTATTAGGGCGAACCAGGCTTCACAAGTTCCATTATAAGAGAATGGGAAAGAAAAAGAGGCCTCCCTCCCTTTTTCTGATGAGGTGGGATGCGGCCACATATCCAACAATTGGTGCTATTACTGGCTTGCTGAGTGTGGTGTAGCATCTGTATGAAGGTATTGTTTCGCAAGGCTAGTCTATGGGCTTGTTCATGAGGGGTAGGTCGTGATAGGTGTGTTCCTGAGTGCTGTTGGGTGTATGAGAGGTGTGTTGTGTTGGGGGAAAAACAGTGTGGAGAATCCAACCAAGACACGTCATAACTGCCATGAGGAAAAATAATACTGTCAAACATATAATAGGACCATTATGTCTTTTTCTAGAGTTCATTTTTTTTTTCTCCCACATAGTCAAGGTGTTAAAATCCATTCCCATGCTCCAACCGCTTCACCACTGGACCGACGCCCAATGGACTTAATTAGCCAGAGTCCGAATGGCAGACCTTAACTTTGATTTGTAATCCTGTTGTGGGGTTAGTTCCAAAGGCAATAAAGATTGTTCAGTCACAATGTCAGTGGGATTGGCAGGGCCATCAGCAACAGTGTCTTTTTGTCCAAAATGTTTCCGGCAGTGGCTTGCGTGGAGCCAGCCCTTCCTGCCCTCGACCTTCACTGCTGTCCGTGTTGTTAGTAGTACGAGTCTTGGCTTCTTCCACCTGGGCTGGAGGGGACTGGTCCGGTCGAAGTTCCTCACGAGGACCCAGTCCCCGGGTCGGATGGCGTGTTCTTCCGGGTTGGTTTTGTCAGGGAAGGTGGCAGCAACCTGAGAACGACAAGATTGGAGTGCAGACATCAAGGAAGCCAGGTAGTCAGTCAGCATAGTACTGTCAACATCAGTTATTCTTTTAGGCCTTGGCGTACCCCACATATTTGGTGGTCTGCCAAAGACCACTTCATATGGAGATAAGCCAGTTCTGGAATGGGCTACCATACGCATGTAGAAGAGGGCAACCGGTAAGGCTACCATCCAGTCCACGCCTTTGTCAGTGCATATCTTGGCCAATTTTGTCTTCAAAGTTTGGTTGTGCCTTTCTACTAGACCTGCTGCATGAGGATGTCTTACACAGTGAAACTTCCAAGTGTACCCTAACAGAAGAGACACTTGCTTCATGAGTTCAGAGGAAAAAGGTTGGCTGTTATCTGAGTAGATGACACGGGGCAACCCATACCTCGGAAAAACTCTCTAACTAATTGTTTAGCAGTTGTCGTTGCAGTGTAATCTGGGACGGGATAGGCTTCTGTCCATCTGGTCAGAGCACACACTACAACTAGCACATACTTGTGACCTCTACATCTCTCCATCTGGATATAGTCCATCTGGAGAACTTCAAATGGATGGTCAGGGGTTGGAATCCTCCCTGTTCCACCTTTGTGCCTTTTCCTGGGTTGAACTGATTACAAATCATGCACGTTTTAACTTTTTGTTTGGCTGCAGCTCTCAAATGTTTGTTGTGCCATATATTCTGTATGCTGTCTAACATTGCTTTTTCTCCCAGATGTGCTGGTCCATGTATGGTGTTTACCATAACTTGTACCATGGCATCCGGTAGAAACCATACTGCTCTTTCAGGTGTCATCCAGCCTTGATCTGTAAGGACCCCTCCTTTTTCCTTCCATTCTAGCAGTTCCTGTGGTGTGGCGTGACTTTGGACATCCTGGATGTCAGAAAAGGGGTCTCGTATTGTATATTGGCGGTGTGGTATACTTAATTCTGTGTTTGCTGCTAACTTGGCTGCACTGTCTGCAGAATCATTTCCTTTTGATATTTCATCTGTTCCTTTTGTGTGCGCTTTACATTTTAGCACTGCGATTTTCTCTGGTAACTGACTGGCCTCTAAGAGGGCAGTGATGAGTGTAGCATGCTGTATTCTGAACCCATGTGATGTGAGAAATCCTCTCTCTTTCCATAATGTACCGAAGTTGTGTACAACTCCAAAGGCATATTGTGAATCAGTGTAGATGTTAACTGACTTTCTTTTTGCTAAGTGACATGCTCGTGTTAGGGCTATGAGTTCTGCTGCCTGTGCCGACAGTATCTCTATCTTGTGTGCTTCTAAAGTGTCTGTACCATTTGTGACGGCATAGGCTGCTGCTAATTCTCCTGTGGGGAGTCTCATACATGAACCATCAACAAAGAGTGTCATTTCTGCCTTAGCAAGGGGAGTATCTTGTAAATCTGGTCTTGGTTTGGTCACTAAATCAATTATGTCAATACAATCGTGAATTTCTTCAGTAGGAGAGGTCAGTGGCAACAGTGTTGCTGGGTTTAAAATGTTGCAGCGTCTAATCTCAATGTGTGGCTGAAAAAGTGTCATCTCATATCCGGTGAGTCTGGCTATTGTCAGATGCTATGTTTGTGTTCTGTTTAACAGAAGTTCTACAGCGTGTGGGACCTGAACTATCAGATGATGTCCCAATACAATAGAATCGCTTTGTCTAATAGCTTGTGCAGTAGCTGCTACTGATTTTAGACATGCAGGAAATGCTTGTGCTACTGGATCTAATGTGCTTGAAAAATAACCACATGGTTTATGTTTGTCTGCTTGAAGTTGGGTCAGAACTGATAGTGCTGTACCTGAGTTTTCTGTTACAAATAATGTAAAATCTTTGGTGTAATTAGGTGTTGCCAGCACTGGGGCTTGACACATAGCTTTTTTAAGAGACTGAAAGGCTTGCGTGTGTTCATCTGTCCAGGGTAATTGTGGAGTAGCGCCAGCTTCGAGTGTTGTCAGCTGCACTAACGGTTTGGAAATGAGTGCAAATTGTGGGATCCACTGTCTACAATATGAGGTGAGACCAACAAAGGCTCGAACTTGTTTCTGTGTTGTTGGTTGTGGTATTTGTTGTATGAGTTGGATGCGTTCCTGTGTAAGCTGCCTACCCTCCTTTGACAGCAAGTGCCCTAAGTATGCCACTTGCTGTAAACAAAATTGGAGCTTACCAGGGGAAACTTTATGGCCATTTGCAGCTAGGAATTCTAGTACTAGTAGTGATGCTTCAGCACATGCTGCGTCAGATCTGGCCGTAATGAGGATATCATCAACATATTGTAGTATGGCTGTATCCGTGGGCATTTGAACAGTATCTAGTTGTCTTTTTAATGCTTGGCTATATACGCTTGGACTCTCTGTGAAACCTTGAGGAGCTCTTGTGAATTGGAAACTTCGTCCTTGTAAGGAGAAGCCAAAAAGGTATTGACTGTCTGGGTGAATAGGTATGCTAAAGAATGCGTTTTTCAAGTCAATGACTGAAAAATGCGTTGCTTCCGCATCTATGGCTGTGAGTAGGGTGGAGATGTCTGGAACCACAGGGTGTTGTGGAACGACACATTTATTGAGCTCTCTCAAATCCACCACTAGTCTGTAGACAGGTGGTGTTCCTGGTTCCACTTTTTTATGAACTGGTAAAACAGGGGAATTGCAAATGTTAGAAGTTGTTTCCTTAATCACACCTGACTGTATTAGGTCCTGAATAATTAACATTAATGCTTGTTCAGCCTGAGGTGGAATTTTGCATTGCCTTATGCGTGGTAGTTGGGCTCCCTCTTTCAGTGTAACCTTGTGAGGTGTTATTTCCATACATCCTACTGTGGTGGAATCAGTGGCCCACAGGGTGTGTGGCAAATCTTTCAAACGCTCATCTAATTCTCTACTTGTGTAGTGGCCCTTGAAATCTCGCAGAAATAGTCTGACATCTGTAGGTGAGCAAACAATGACAGCTCCTAATTCTTTCAATGTTTTTATACCAAGCAAGTTTTCTGGACATGATTTTGTCAATATAAGATCTGTAGTTGTCATGAGGGGACCAACCTGCAAGGGCAGTGGCTTTGACGTGACGTTTGTCACAGGTTGTCCCGAGAAACCCAGAGAAATACTTTTTGAACCCGAGAGAGGAGCCTCTGGGACCTCTTGATGGCTTATTGTTGTTTTACTGGCCCCAGTGTCTAGTAGAAACTTCCTATCCTCCCCAAGAAGTCGGACCTCTATAAATGGACCTGTCTGATCTACTGGAATGGGGATTAGGGGCAGTTTGTCATCTTCTCTCTCTGGGCAACATCATGAGAAATCTGGGTAATATTCAGTGTAGGCGCTGTCTATAATATTCATTTGGGCCATTTGTGTTGTCAGTGGAACTGAAGGTGTTGAACTGTCTAGGGAATCATTCTGTTTTGGCTGATATGGGCGTGGCTGGGTCTTACCAGTAGCCAAATTGTGCTTTAAGACAGGGCAATCTTTAACGAAGTGTCCCATCTTTTTGCAATAATTACAAGTGCTTTTTATATTTGTCTGGCTACTTGGTGTCTGTTGACGCTGGGGTGCAGTTTGGGCTACTAATGCTTTCATCTTTGTGTCTTTCATGCGTTTCTTATCATTTTCTTCTTCATCCCTAATGCGATTCTGGTGATATTGTAGCATTTGTAACACCTGTGGAGGTGTATGTGCTTGCCAGGTTTTTTCTACTTTTAGTACTCTGTCCTTAATGGCTGGCAAGGCGTTATCTACTAATTTGGAAACAAACAGATGCGGGTAAGCTTCACTTGTTGGCGTAAGGCCGCTATTTACCGCAAAACACTTTTCAAGTCTAGTGTAATAATCTCCTATGTCTTCACCATGTTTCTGTTTGCAGGAGGAAATGGCATCCCAGTCCTCCTTTTTCACTGTTAGTAACTGTGGTAGCACCTTTAAAATAGTGCCAGGAAGTGCTTTTAGTTTGTCTCCTATACCTTGACCTGCTACTCTAGTATTTTCGTCATTCTGAAGTTCAGTCCATTTAATGTGTTCACCTGCTACTTCCCAATCTTTTCTCTTAGTTTGTCATATATACCTGATGGCAACAATAATTTCAGAATTGCTGTGATATCAGAAAGAGTATATGTTCCCATCATTAATACATCTCCTAATTCCTTAAAGAATCCAGCAGGATCCTTTGAGTGGGAGGGAACCATCTCTTTCATCCTTAGTAACTCAAGTTTTGTCAAGGGTACATAAATGAAGACGCGTTGTAGCGCGCCATTCGTGTCAGCTCTGGGGTGGACCTCTCTCATGGGGAACTGGCGTGTTTGAGGAAGTCTATTAGTTGATCCACACGTATTATGGGGAGATCTATATCCAGTCACTTTCTGGTATTTCTGTCTAAAATCTATAAATGTGTTAAGAAAAACTGAACTATTGTGGAGGAACATGTTATCAGCGCAGTCAGACAGAAAATCTTCGAGTCTTGGATCATGTTTAAAATGAGTGTCATTGAGTGTGATGAGATGTTGTACCATGTAGAGACTTGCTAATCTTTGATGTGAGCGTGGTAATGCTAGAAAAAGCTGGGCTATGAGATCATTGTCATATATCTTATATTGAGAGACCCATAGGGTCGCAGTTCTGGCTATTTCCTCCTCCTCCGGTGTAAGCGGAGGTTCCTGGTCTAACCAGTAGTCTAATGCATTGGATGTATTTTCAAATAACTCATCTGGAGATGACCGTTCAGAGTGACCTTGGAGGAATGTAGGCGGGGGTGTTCGTGAATTAGGGGCGGAAGAACGAACGGGTAGGACTTTTTCAGTAGGTTCAGTAATTTCCTCCTCAAGTTTCTTATTCTCTTCATTTGTTTGCAAGTTTTGCAGAATACGGGTCACATTACGGGTGAACCTGTCTAGTGCATCATTTATAAGTTCTAGACTAGTGTGGTCGGATGCGGAATCTAATAAGTCAAAAAGTGAAACTGGTACATTTCTTTCCTCTGCTTGTATGTGTTTTATGAAACAGCAAAGGAGGAACCTATACATGTGCATTTTTACAGGGTGTGATCTTCTTGTAGTCATAGCGTTAATGGCTCGTGAGTTCTCTCCAGTACGAAGAAACTCAGAGGCCGCTTGAAGAAACGTGTCAATTGCTGGTAGATGTCTTATTTCTTCCCAGGAGTCATGAAGTATTTTACTTATTCGGCCCGCCTCCCCTGTGTTGCTCGGAGTCGGGTCATAGGGGCAGTCGGGAATTGTTTTACCTGGGTCTGGACCTACGGCACCCCCTTCTGGAGTGAGAGGTGGTGCGTTATGTTGTGAAAGGGGTGGCGGAGGCAGAGAGTGTTGAATGACTGGAACTTCATAGGGTGGTGGAGTATCTAAGAGAAAATTAGTAAAAGTATCCTCTGGTGGTGGGGCTGTAGGCTGTGCTGATGCAATGTTAAGGTTTTCAGGTGCAGATGGCAATACAGGATAAAAACCAGTAGAAATGGCTGATTGTTCCCTTTTATTCCTTTCACTAACTACTTCTTTCCCTATTTCTTGTAACTGTTCTTTCTTGGCCTGCTCTGACATTCTCTTACCCTTTTCAACTTTATGCAATTCCTTCTGTTGCCTCCTATGGGCTTCTTTTCTCCATAATTCTACTGAGTCACTCTGTGACTGGCGGACTCTCTTTTTCTTCCATAACTGTTCCTCTAATTTCATAATACACTCCGTATCAAAACTACCATTTTCAGGCCATCTATATCTGAGTTCTAGGTCTTTAGTATATTCTACCCATAGATCACAATAAATAAGTGCACCGACACCATGTTTTCAATCAATCAATCAATCACGGCATTTATAGAGCGCGCTACTCACCCGGGAGGGTCTCAAGGCGCTGGGGGAGGGGGTAAGTTACTGCTCGAACAGCCAGGTCTTGAGCTGCTTCCTGAAGGCGAGATGGTCCTGGGTTCGCCGAAGGTGAGTGGGGAGGGAGTTCCAGGTCTTGGCCGCCAGGTAGGAGAAGGATCTTCCTCCGGCGGTGGTTCTGCGGATGCGTGGTACGGTGGCGAGGGCGTGGCTGGTTGATCGTAGCTGGCGTGTGGGCGTGTAGAAGGACATGCGGTCGTTGAGGTACTTTGGGCCCAGGTCGTGGAGGGCCTTGTGTGCGTGGGTGAGGAGTCTGAACGTGATTCTCTTGCTGACGGGGAGCCAGTGCAGGTCTTTCAGGTGTACGGTGATGTGGCTGTGTCGGGGGATGTCCAGGATGAGTCGTGCGGAGGCGTTCTGGATGCGCTGGAGTCTCTTTTGAAGTTTGGCTGTGGTTCCGGCGTAGAGGGTGTTCCCATAGTCCAGTCGGCTGGTGACGAGTGCCTGGGTGACGGTCTTCCTGGTTTCAGTGGGGATCCATCTGAAGATCTTGCGGAGCATGCGCAGGGTGTTGAAGCATGAAGATGAGACGGGCGTTGACTTGTCTGGTCATCGATAGGGAGGAGTCCAGGATGAAGCCCAGGTTGCGTGCGTGGTCCGTTGGCTTGGGTGCGGTGCCCAGGGCCGGGGGCCACCAGGAGTCGTCCCAGGCGGAGGGTGATGAGCCCAGGATGAGGACTTCCGTCTTGTCTGAGTTCAGTTTAAGGCGGCTGTTCCTCATCCAGTCGGCGACGTCTCTCATCCCGTCGTGCAGGTTGGCTCTGGCGGTGGTGGGGTCGTTGGTGAGGGAGAGGATCAGCTGGGTGTCGTCGGCGTAGGGCTGGGTGTCGTCGGCGTTTTGCATACATGAAGTGTCCTGGAGTATCCCGAGGAGGAAGGGGAATTTCCTTCTCAAGAATACTCCTTTTGGTTGCCATCTTACGTATTTTCGAGAAAATAGGCATGATGGCAAGACTTTCAAAGATTTTAGAAGTGAGAAAAACATAAACAGAACAAATATCTTTACCGTACCCACGAAAGAGGTGAGTCCGTCTTTTATACTAATTTAGTAGTCCTCACAAAATAAGTGAGAAACCCACAAAAAACATGTATCTTTACCGTGCCCACAAGGTAGTGAGTCCGTCTTTTATACTAGTTTTAGTAGTCCTCACCAAAGATAGGTGAGAAACCAAAAAAACGCGTATCTTTACCACCCCCACAAAAGCTGTGGGTTCGTTTTTATACTTTTCAGCAGTACTCACCGAAAAGTAACTGGAAGGCCTCTTGAAGATTTTGGGAAAACGCGGCGCGCAGTTTCAAGGTTGGATTTGTAGAACCTCGGACTCGTCTGCTTCGCAGGTTGGGCTTTGGTTCAGGACGTTCCGCTATTTCCTCACCGCCTCGTGTGGATGCTGGGCCGCAGTCGGTCCCCCTCTTCGCCTCGAGGGAGTTAGCGGGAATTCCCCGCGTTGTGCACTTTTGAAGTCCGTCAACGGTCAGGAGGGGACAGTACCGGGTCCAATATCGCCGACGCGTGGGGAAAGGGAAGGTCCCTGTTCGGGCGCCAATTACTGTGGTAAATTAAATTTACTTATTACCTCATTTCTGAATTTCTATGCTTAATAAATCATAATTTCTTGTCAATGCAAAGCGAGGAGTCCGTGGTGCTCAAATGAAGGAGGAGAAGACCAATAACTCGAGTTAAAGGGAGCGCTTCCAGCACCAAGCGGGCACAGGAGCAATCTCTCAAGTCCCTCTCTTTAAGTGGGGGTCTTTATTTTCAACAGCAGAATATTTATACAGTCTTGGTCACGAGGCAAAATAGAGGAACAAACAGGTCGTGGCAGATAGAGGAACAAAGATTCAGCAAGAGGAGCAGAGTGTGAAGAAATGGGGGCGTGTCTTAGGCTTCGTGAGGGGACTTGCGATGTGAAATAGTCTGACAGTTGGAAGGGGAAGGCTTCCTCATTTGGGGGTTTGTGCTCGTGCTTCATGTCAGAAACATGAACCATCTCTGCGGGGGAGCAGGAACTCATGTACTGGTTTCCCGGACTTGGCAGAAACCACAGAGACAGATGGTGAAAATGAGGAAAACCAGGTGCAGGGGTGTCGTGCTCGTGCTCGGGGTCTTGGGACACCAAAGGGTGAATTAAAAACAAAATGGTGCCGGCTTTTAATGTGGGCAATTATTAATCGCGCAAAGGGGATCGCGCAAAGGGGCATAATTAGATCGCGCAGAGGGCAGCGAAGGGGCATAATTATAGATTTTATTTCCACAACCATACAGGTACTCGCAAATTGCGCATGCAATTTCAAGGGTGCAAGGGTGCCAAAAGGAAACCCTGATGCACCCCTGAAAGTGCAATTAAAAAACATGTTGCACACACACATGCTCCAAGGGCATGTGTGTGTGCAACATAAAACTTTGAAAAATGCACTTTTGTGCATTTTTCAAAGTTTCATAAATTACCATCAACTTTAAGTTGATGGTAATTAGCGTTTCTTATAAGCGAAATCGCAATTTTTTGTTGTTGTTACATTGCATTTAGGGAATCGCAATTTGCGATTCCCTAAATGCAATCGCAATTTAAGTAATCGCAAATTTTGCGATTACCTAAATAGCGATTTTTGCATTTGGGATGATGCATCCCAAATGCAAAAATTGCGGTCGCAAAGGGGCAGATTCGCAGAATCTGCCCCTCTGCGACCGCAAAAAACAATGATGCATGTGCCCCTTAATCTCTCCAGGTGATAAATTGTTATATAAATATGCTGCAATAGTAAAAGGCAAAGCTTTATGAAAATATAGTTCCACCAAAGCAGATGTTAACAGTATTTCGGCGGCGGGAAACTGATAAGAGAAGCAGACGAGGAACAAACATTGGTAAATGCAGGAAAATATGCTACAGCCTATAGAAACGGATGAAAGGTAAGTGGCACGCGCAGGAACCAATGAGAAGCCAGGAAAGAGAGGAGGCGGTATGTAAGTCCCTTTTAAGTTTATATTAAAAATAATAGATTTCTCAAGCACCGTGCAAGCGCTGTGCAGGTGAAAACTAAAAAGGAAGGTGTTCCTAAAGTTAAGAGGTGCCTCCCTAGTTACATCCTTTCTTTAACATCAATTAACCTTTAAATAAATGCTTGCCCATTTGACATATTTTTATTCTTAGTGCTGAGTCGCGTAAACAGCAGCCCAGTCTGCTGTTGACCAGGGGCCCGCGTGTAAACATCAGGAGGGCTGCATGAGGCCCCCGGGCCGTACTTTGAGTATCAATTTTCTAGAAGATAGAATGCAGCTCAGGGCACCTCTGTCCTTACTTAAAGACAAGAAACTCAGGAGCTCTATTTGAGAGTCAAAGAATGTCATAATATCGAAATGCCCAACATTTCCAAAGATAATTTTAGGAGAAATTGCACAACCCAATCATGGGTTGCCGAAGGGGACAAAACATACTGGGTGTGACATGACGTGAACCAAAGTGTTGAAGGAAGTCAAAAAGGTGTTCATCCCAGAAAGCGATACAGAGGATGGTGACATCTTCACAAGTTATGTGGATAGGAACCTACCACATTCCCTGGTTCGAGCTAATTGAAACAGGTTTCACCAACAGGATCCTACGTGGAACCACTCATGTGGTGGCATGTCGAAATGATCCTTCACCAGTGACTAAGCAGGGTGTAAAAAGCATGAAGTACAAGAAGACGAAACCCTGCTTATGTAACAACTCTAAATTCAGCTACTGTTAAACTATTTCCTACTATAAGTTTCTCAACTTGTCTGTCGCACTACCACCAGAGTCTTGTAAGTTTGGGAATGTTGTTTAGGTTTCTTTGTCCATTGTAATTTTTGCCTCCAACAATCTGGGGGGCATATTTACAAACCCCTATCGCCACAGGAATGTCACTTTTAGTGATGTTCCTGTGGCGATAGGGGCTTCGCCTTATTCACAAGGCGGCGTTAAGCCACTTAACATGGCTTAACGCAATCTTGTGAATAAGGCACCCTTTCACGCTATACTTAGCGTGAAAGGGGCGGGCAATGGGTGTTGTGGTGGGCGTTCCACCGCAACACCCTTTGATTTTGACACTGCCCCCTATTTACAAGGGTGGCGTAAATATGGGGCAGTGCCAAAATTAAGACCATGGAAAACTGGAGTTACCCTGGCAAAACGAGGAGAAATGCTTTATTTCTCCTCGTTTTTGCTGTTTCTATGTGTGCTGCGTTGTGCAGCACACAAAGAAACAGCAAAACACCATTTATTGTTTATGTGCAGGAAGGAAGAACATTTAAAAAAAAGACGTGTTGCAACTTTTATGTGTGCTGCGCCACCGATGTGTCTAAAAAAGTGATGCTCTGGGGTTGTCTGACAGAATATCGAGAACAAAAATATAGTTGCCCAAAATATTGTGGCAAAAATATCAAGGACAAGAATATTGAGAAGGTAAGTGGAAATAGGTAAGTACAGATTTACTATTCTCAACTCCACATCTATGCACCGCAAAGATATATATATTGTTAAGGTACATATATATGAAGCTAAGCATAGTAAAATTGTACGTACCATTGAAACTTACCTTCACGATATTCCTGTCCATGATATTTTCGTCAATCACCTTTATCACCATCAGCTGTAATGCCCAGTGGCCAGAGTATGCGACATATCCAAATCCCACTGTATATTGAATGATAGTATTCCCCCATGGCACATCATCTACATAAATATATGTTTGGAGACTCTCAATTTAACAGTACAAATCCGCTGGTACTGTATGAAGTAAGTTTTGCAGTGGTGTAGCTAGCCACTTTGCCACCTGTGGCGGTCCCTGTGTCTGCCGCCCCGCGGCGGCTGCATGTAAGAGCGGGGGCTGGCGATTCCTGCGTTTGCCGCCCGTGGCAGCCGCATGTAAGAGCGGAGGGGAGGCCTCTGCCCGCAAAACCTGTGCCCCCAGTGGCGGAACGTCCCCCCCCCCAGCTTTCCCCTTGCTATGCCACTGAAGTTTTGAAGGTCATACATGAAGCTCGGAAACAGGGCAGGGTATTCCTGCTCACTATGGAAACCATACGTTAACCCCAGGGCTGCATGTCCTCTCAGAAGCATTTTGTAGTGTGACCAAACACTATCCTCTCTTGTCATGTAGATGCCTAGGTATTTAAAACTATCATGTTCAGTTCAAAGGTATGATTGTCCGCTGTCCACCCCAAATCTACTTGGTACTGGATATACCACAGATTCACCTCAGTTCAATTTCATATTGGTATAGATGCCACAGTGATTGATATGAATTATGTTAGGCTCCATCCAATATGGATGTCCCACAGGACAGGCCGTATCATTGGTGTACAACTCTATAAAGTCTTCCATGTCCTGAGATCAATATAACTCTTTTACTGCAGCATTGCACCTGGTCTAGCCACAGAAATTAAGCTGCTAGCCTAATGGTTCCTCTGCCTTCTGAGATTGGGCACAATAGCCCTGCTGACCTAGATGCAATTCATCGGATGCTCATAGAGTATCCCAATTTACTCCCACAATGCTGGCCCTGTGTTGATTTCTTTCATTCCTTGGCATAGGTACACTCTACGGCCTTGCTCATTTGATACTTATAAGCATCAGTGGTTCCTAAAGTTTGTGGGATGTGGCAAGGGCATTTTCAAGACTCTTGACATTATGATTAAGGCTCCCGGTTTTATGGTATTTATTTTTTTGACATTTCCGTCTGTATTTATCCATATTTATTTTTTGATAATTTTATCTGTATTTATCCATATTTATTTTGGGTTTTGTGGAAAAATTAAGCTGAAATTAGTATATTTCTACATATTTAAATATGCACTCATGCTTGAATGCCTACTAGGTTTCAATCAATGCTGTAAACACCCACAGAGATAAATTAATGCACTTTTAAGAAAATATGCAAATTTCAGTATCAACCTTGTGCATATCTACTGCTGTTAAAGCCTCTTTACTAAAATTCCTTTATTTATTTAGCCCCCTTACCTAACAATCCACACAGCTATTGGCCTGGCAGTCATGGCAGACAGTATTTAGAATTACTCAAAAAGTAACCCAATTTCCGTCTTTACCCACATTTAAAAATAAATACAGACAAGAAAATAAATGTTTTCTGTCTGTATTTATCTGTAAAAATCAGTAAAAACGGAAAACAGGGAGCCTTAATTATGATTGATCACCACATGTGGCATAAAACTATTCTGGCCCTGGTGTATGAGTGCCTTCACAATTCCCAGTGGTTGTCTAATAGTGAGGACATTTGCAAAACACCTTTCCCTCGTCATTAATTCTGGAAATTGGGCAGTATGGCACGAATAACTCAGGTGATTTTCAAGCTTTTGGTATTAAAGGTAATCACTACTTGTTTTAGGTCTTCTGCAACAGTGTCAATCTTAGCCACACTTTTTGTACCATTTCCCACATATGGGTACGTATCTCCTTCCACGCCTTCATGAACAATTGGGCGGGGAAACCATAGGTTCCTTAGGTTTTCCCTGTTTTATTTCCCTCAACTGCCTCGCCTAGTTGCTCCAGTGAAAGCATCCTGTCCAGCATATAGTGATAGTGAAGGGTTTTATAGAGCGCTCAGCTACTCAAGAGAGTCCTGGTGCTATAAGGTCTATGAAAAAACAGATGAAGATGACAATTACTGTGAGAAAAGCAGGTCTTGAGCTTTTTCTTAAAAGCAGCTTCAGTGTTTGTTTGACGCAAGTCTAGAGGGAGTTTGTGCCAGCCAACTGGGCCCAAAAAAGAGAAGAAGCGACTGCCTGCTGTAGTCAGACAAACTCTGGGAATGTTGGCCAGATGATTATTGGATGAGCATGACACTCTCACCGGGCTGTAAAAAGTAATCCTGGCAGAGAAACAATCTTGTCCAGACTGAAGGAGAGCTCTATGCATTAAGAGAGCTGATTTAAAAAGAACACATTTTTCAATAGGTAGCCGGTGCAGATTACGCAAATGTATGGAGATATGTTCGCGTCTTGGGAGACCATGAACCATCTGAGCTGCCGCTTTCTGAACAGTCTGGAGTCTATTCAAAAGATACTTTGGCAGGCCTGCATATAATGCATTGGCGTAGTCCAATCTGGACATCACCAGGGCCAGTACAACTGTGATCTTAATTGGAAATGAGATGAAGTGCCATGCATAGGATGCTAAAGCATACACCAATCTCCGAGATAATTTGATTGTGGAGAGCCATTTTATTATAAAACTTAATCCCTAAGGGGCATATTTACGTTCCCTGGCGCATCCCTGCAAATCAGCAGGGATGCGCCAAGGAAGATGCGTCACGCAAGTTTGCCCTTGCGCCACCGCCGATGCGCCGCATTTACAATGCGGCGCGACGTGGCGCACGGATGGGCAGATGCGTGTCGCATCCCCCGACGGAAAGGCGGCGCATTGCTGGAGTCGCGTCGCAAGCACGACGCGGCTCCAGCAAGGCTCGGGGGTGCCCTATGCCAAACATGCTGCGTCAATCCTTACGCCTGCTTCAAGCAGGTGCAGGGTTTTGACGCAGCATGGGCGTAAAAGTGACTCAGTGAAATCTTGTAGATTTCACTGCGTCACTTTTACGAGGCGTACCTGCGAGGGAACGCCCACCCTGCACTGGAAAGCCCACATGAAACCTGACGTAGGTTTCATGTGGCGCAGGGGTTTACAACGTGACGCATCTCCCTAGATGCGTCACGTTGTAAATATTGCGCAACGTGGCGCATGTTTTGCGTCGCCGCTGCGTCACATAAGTGACGCAACGGCGGCGCAAAAGTGGCGCAAGGGGCTTATAAATATGCCCCTAAGTTTTTTGCAGAAGCTGCTTGGATTTCTGGTCGGGGCACCCCTACAGGTCAGTGGAGATCCAAGTTTAGAACAAAGTTATGTCCAAAGCTGAGCACCCCCGTCTTCTCGGTTTTACACTTCAAATAGTTGTGAGTCATCGTTTTTTTTTTGTTGCAGTTCTATATAGCGCTAACTCGACCCTAAGGTATTACAGCGCTTGACATAAGCACCAGTTGCATTACAGATGGACACATTAATTTTTAGGCACGCGGAGATTAAGAGCTTTGCCCAGAATCACAGGATGCTTGAGCCTCCCGCCAGACTCGAACCTGGTTCCCCAGCTTCAAAGTCGGCCGTTCTAGCCGTTAAGCCACATCCTCCATTGGAAGACAGCCAAGAGACAGGGTTGATTAGCATCCGGATCAATGGGCACTCCTTTGCTAAAAGCAAAGGAAATCTGGGTGTCATCTGCGTAAGAAATAATCTTAGCTCCAAATGATTCCACCACCTTGGCTGGGGGGATATAGATATTGAACATGGTGGGGCTAAGTGCTGAGCCATGAGGGACTCCGACTGGCACCCTTCGGCTAGCAGAGGAATAAGGAGGTAACCAGACTTCTTGACCCCTAACCTCAAGGAAGGACTTCAGCCATTTCCAGGCATTGTCTCTAATGCCAATCTCAAGGAAGCGTGCGAGCAGCCTGGCATGTGGGATCACATCAAATGCTGCCGACAGGTCCAGCAATACCAGGACTGCCCTACCGCACGCATCAATGGTACTTCTTATAAGATCCGAGACATTCATCAAGGCAGTTTCAGTTCTATGCCCAGGTCTAAGATCAGCTCAGATGAAGAAGCCCATTGACCTCTAAAAAATTAGAGAGCTGACTATTCACAAATTTTCTAGCTAGCTTAGAGGACTTAGGAAGGAGGGAGATTGGCTCATAATTGCTTGGCACATCCGGATCTGCACTAGGATGTTTTAATAGAGGGACAATTTTGGCTCTCTTCCAGCATAAAGGCACTGCTGCAATGACAAGAGACTTATTCAGCACTGCATTCAGGATGGGGTTGATAACATCCACACCTAAAGCCCATATGGAAGGGGAACAAGGATCATTCAGATAGCCCGATAGTCAGTCACAGAGGAGTCAATGGGACCCAGGAGGGACGGTGTATTGATTTCCAAAGCCACCCACAGATTGTCACATGTAATTTTGGAGAAAGGATGGGACAGGTGGGGTCTTACACAATTATCCTGGTTACCCAGATGGGAGGTAGAACAGTTAAACTGGACCCAATAGTGATCTTTCCAAACTAAAGGAATAGGGTCCGGCAAGGACAGATCAAAGTTAGAGAAAAGTAAATCTATTATATGTCCCCCTCCACGAGTGGGTTTTGCAACCAATTGAAAGAGTTCCAGAGGAGAAACGATGTCCTGTAAGGTGAAAGTGGCATTGTCAGGCGCACAATCCCAATGAATATTAAAATCTCCAAGAATAATGCATTGAGTGTACTGTAGTGATACCTGAGAGACAGCTTCATTAAATTAATTCAGAAAGGGCCCTATCGGTCCAGGTGGCCTATATATCAAAAGCCCCCCAATGATTGTTGAGCATTTAGTGAGAGGCAGAATTCCAGTCCTTCTGCATCTGAAATTATTACATGTTATACTCTCCTGATTCAGCCTCTTCATTGGAACGTATTGTGCAAATTCTGGGTCAGCAGGCTTTTACATAACCATTGCACTATATAGCACTTTAAAACCATCTAGAATATCTCTGCAGTATGAGTGTCTTTCACAACCAACCATTTCTCATTTCGCTGACAAGCCTTGAGGTTTCATCCCTGTCAATTATCAAGTGAACCATCGCCAGTTCCCCAGTTTTAGCCCTGTATTCATAAATTGTGAGTTGGGATGCCATCTACATAGCCTTGGTATCCTCTGCACTGCACATGTCTTGCTTTTTACTTATTCACCTCTAGGGCACCAGTGGTTCCTCTGCACTGGACCACAAATACCCTCTTTCTGGTGCCACTATGGTGGCTTCTAGCCCACAATAGCAGTCATTCTCAGGGGCATAACACAGGCCCCTGCAGCCCCTGAGGCATAAGGGGGACCACCATCCTTCATGGGGGCCTCATTCTGCCTAAGTCCTTGAATATCTGTGTATATAGGAGACTCACAGGCCACTTTTCACATTCTGCAGGGAGGCCCCATCATTTTCATTACGCCACTGGCCATTCTGTCTCTTTTCTTAAGGTAATCCTCCGCCTTCCCCGTGTTATTGGTTTAAAGACCACCAACAGTGTTTTCTTTGACTGTACTAACCCCAAATATTTACAGAAATACTCCTCTGTGTTTTCTTTTAGGTCGTCTGCCAATTTAATTTATTGTTATGGCCCTTGTGTTTAAGAGCCAGGTGCCCTGCCTACACCTTTTAAAGTGGCGAACTGAAAGTTTGATGGGGACATGGTCAGACATGCCCCAGGTACCTTATTTTCTCTGCATATCTTCGCCAGACACAAAGAAATGATCTACATGGGAGAAAATGTGAGTCACCTCTGCAGAGTCACTAGGATGCAAGCCTTTTTTATTATCATGACATGAACGAAACAAGTGGGTATGACTGTCAGAACCCCTTTCAGAGGGCCATGGGGCACACAGGGGCTCCTGGCCCCAACCATGGTGGTTGAGGTCTTTTACTCCTGATGTCCAGGGGCCTGAGCTACTATGGATCCTGGGCAATTGGGCCAAGTACCCCTTCTGCACTTGACTCTCAGTGGTAGCTGTGGACGAGCAGTCAAAGGCTCCTTTGGGGGAAGTTTAGATACAGGTAAGAGAACACGACTCATTACTCAAAGTGCACACAGTATGAACAATAAATCAATGTCCAATCTATTACTTGCTTTTATAAGAAAAAGAAGTATTTTATTTCTAACTCTATATATTCAAGAACAACGACATTCATAAGAAATAACACAATACCCGTGAGGCCGAGGCTCTAGTTGTTGTCAGGCAAATCCCTGTCCCGACCTTTTATAACGTGGTTGGGATTATTCCCTAGTCACTGGTGGCCGCATCCAGGGAATGCTTACTAGTAGGCCGTACTCAAGAGGTCCCCATTGAATCTTAGGAATTAGTCAAAAATGTCTATGGTGCCGCAGCATCTTCAGCAGTGAATCCTGTGGGCCCACCAGGGCCAGTTCAAGTCTTACCCGCTTCTGCAGCACAGAAGCGTTTGGCGTTGCAGCGGGTGTCCCGAGTGTGGGCACTTGTGAGTTCTGGTCCTGATCCTGAGAAGTCGGGCTGCTTGCAGTACAGGTAATAGCACCCAGCAGGGGCAAGCTAACTCTCCTAAGAAGCACAATGAGTTGCTGCGGTACCTGCGGATGCAATGTAGTCTACTCCTGCACGATTGCCCACACCACAGTGGCCCCTCCTGGCATATGGGATCGCTGCTAAGGTGTTCACGAGTCCTGTCATGCTGGTCACACCATTACTGCAACGGTGGCCCACTCTGGCACACAGGGTCACCGCAATGAGGCAGTGCGAGCTTCGTGCCCTCCACACAGTGCTCGATGCTCGTTTGAGTCTACGGCGGCCCTCTCCTGGGATACGGGGGTCACCAAAAACAATCCTGCAAATGGTCTACAACTCTATCGGTGCACAGACATATCCTCACACCTCGCAAGGGAGTCCTCACGTCAGGACTCCCCACCGGACCTCACTCCCTCCAATGCTTTCCTCTTCCTCACAGGGCATACTGGTCTTGGCAAGCAGCCAGGCGCTGGTGCTCCATGGCAGGTGGTCTTGATTTCACTAGGTGATGTCCCCTCACCCAGCAAAGCAAGCTTTGACCCCCAGTCCTTGGCACAGGTAGAAGTCTTGTATAGCTTCCCCTTCTCACATAGCCCATCTGCCTGCTTGGCAAATGACAAAGTTTTGAGTCTCAACCTCCCCTTCTTATAGTCCATTTCCAGACACCAAAATATGATTTAGGGTCTGAGTCTTTGAGTTTTTTGTTTGGGTACTGCCTTTTTAAGTATACACTTCTCTTTTCTTCTTTTTTCTTGAAAGGATGTCTGTCACAGCAGGCAAAACTCCGAAGCTGATTGACCCCCAACGCAATTCATGAGAGTGACCAGAGTTCACACCTGGAAGTCAGCCACAGTGATATGTCCATCAAAAGGCTAATCCCAGCCCTACTCTTTATGATTCCCTTATGACCCACATTTCTTTCATGAGATGTGTCCAGACTCCTTCCTTGTGATCTATCACTGAATCAAAGAGCAACCTTTTGAAGTGTAAAAGGGGGAGTCGCATCCTCCTTCCCTCAAGTGTGTGTCGCATCCAGCTCACAGGAATGTAGCAAAGCACAAATCTGTCGGTGGGTCCTCTCCTCATCATGACTTCACCAGACATGCCTGGGCTTCCCAAAATGGAACTGAGAGTATGCAGGAGCGTAGTCTCCAATCTCACGTCTGATGGATATTTTTAAGCTGACTGAGGCAATAAGGGAGTTAGCGCTAATAAAACAATTCAATCTCTGTGAAGCCCATTTGGCCACACAATAAGGACCAGGAATCGATAATTGAAGTCAAGTGGTTTATTGCAAATTAACAATGAATTCAACTGTTGCAAAGTCATCCTCTGCTCTGGGCACCCCCCAACTTTTTGCTGAATGGTACTGGTGGTAACTGACTCTGACTGACCCTGGGCTTTGCCTAACCAGGCCCAGGACCAGTGCTATGCTGAAAACACTTAGATACAGTTAAAACACCTACATACACTAGGGTACACTATGGGTTGGGGTACCCCTGTGATTGGCATGACCTACCCTATAAGCCCCTAGTATATAATAGGGAAGGGGAATTGAAACTACCTATCAGTCCCTAGTATATAGTAGGGCATGGCAGTTTAAGAGGCCAGCAGCCTTTCTGCACTTGCATGTGTTCACTGCTGAGGCCTGAGGTCAGTTTTAAAAGCAGCCCTGGGTGCCATGACTGCTTTTAAAAAGTAAATTGTGCCCAAACTCGACTTTGGTGTTTGGGGCACTTAAAAATGGATAACCTACAATGTTATGTCATATTAGGGACCCCCAGGGTCTCCCCTAGGTGTCCCAGGGGTGGGGGGGTCAGGTATCTATAAGGTAGACCCTTATAAAATGAGTTTTATATGCCCTGGGTTAAGTGAAATTTCACATTTCACTCCCCCATTGTGGTAAAGTGCTGCCCAAAATCGACTTTGATGCTAGGAGCACTGTGAAGTGAGGATCTGCTGCTTGAAACTTACTGAAGCAAGACATTGCCAAGCTGAGAAGTTTTGCTGTGCAAAGATTTCTAAGGCCTGACCTATGAAAACTGCACCATCTGAAACTACAGCCCTGTGGATTATTTTGCTGAAAAAGAACTAAAGAGTGGACTCCCTGAAAGCTACAGGTTAAAAGAGCTCATCTGGAACATCACCACATAAATCTGCACCTTGGAGAACTACCAGTGGATTTGTAAGGGTGACGTCCCAGTGGATTGTGGGAACTGAAGTCCTCAACTTTCAAGGACCATCTTGGAGCTTCCAGACCCTTGGAGTGAGTTTGAGACACTTTGGGATCCTTTGAGGAACTTCAGGAAGAAGTTCAAGAAGTTTGGAGAACTTTTGAGGAACTTTGAAAAAAAGCTCCATAGAGGGACCGACTCAACCTGGTCAGCCAAGCCGCCTGCCTTCAACCGCGAGCCGGCCAAGCCACCCAGGTTCATCCCGCTAAAAGCTCAGTCGGTCCAACTTCCAGAGTTTGACCGGGACTAGAAGAAATCTGAAGCCGGCGAACCCTCACCGGATCCGGCTACATGAAAAGCATCGAGAGACCCCGCGAGAAAAAGCTCCGGAAAAGTTTCTAAGTCCGCTCTTAGAAAAGGTGACCGGGAGCAACCGCGAGAGCCAAGCCGCCTGCCTTCCATCGCGTGTCGGCCTGGGCTCCTGGGTTGACCCGCTGAATCGCTAAAGAAAAAGTTTCTAAGTCCGCTCCAGGGAAGTTGACCGGGAGCTCGTCGAAAGGCAATCCGTCGAACCCTCACCGGATCCGGACTGGCTGGGAGCTTTGAGGACCCTCGGGAAGAAAAGCTCCAGAAAAGTTTCTATGTGTGAAGGTAGAAACTGAGACCGGGACCTGCCGCAAGCTGTAGCCGCCCAGGGCTCCATCGCGGTCGGCCTGAAACTTTGACTTTGCCCCGATCTATCGCGAGCAGGTATCCCAATATGGTGCTATAAACTTCTAAGTGCTATATTTGATTAAATCTTTGAAAATTCATATCTCTGGTTCCCTAAATTGGATTTTTGTCGTTTTGGTGTCATTTTAAAGATAAAAATATTTCCTATTTTCATAAATTGGTGTTGGATTTTTATTATGTGTTGTGTCTTAATTATTTACTGAATTGGTGTTTTTAAATGCTTTACATACCTGTCTTTGAAGTTAAGCCTGTCTGCTCACAGCCATGTTACCAAGGATTGAGCATAGGAATAATTTTCTAAGACCTATGCTGAGTCCTACCAATGATTAGTGGCCTTATTGCCAGTGGCAGACCTACATTTGCCCCTACCAATAATCCACTTTCCAACACCAACCAATATGAATATCAGAAGGATATTAAAAAGGTACAAGATTACAGTTGATAAACTGAAATCATGCAGTAGCTTCATTCTCAAAAGGTTAAGGTATGAAATAATCACAGCCGCAAAAAAACAAAATCAAGGAATTGAAATAAGTGTTCCATAAATAAACTCTAGTATTCCTACCTAAACACATATAAACTCTAAAGTTATCTAGCTGAGATTCTAGGTTCAGAATAAGGAGGGGTTCTAGAAGGAGGTCTCAAAGGATTTTGGAAATGCGAGAAGGTGTCAGCATGGTGAAGACTCCAGTAGAAGTCTCCCAGAAATGGAATATGTGTTTAGCCTGAAGCTTCGCACTTGCAAGGATAAAGGAAGCAGATAGGTTTATACCCCTCAAAGTCCAAGGGAATCTACTCTAACTCCTATCAGTGCGAACATAAATTAAAACATACAGAAACTCCAAAATCAGGGGTATCTCTCCCCACCCCTCCAGGGACCAATGGTGTGAAACCTCACGATGCAATATTAGAACATTACCAGACTTTCCCATGCCACAGACTTGGACAGTTTCTTTAACCTTGAATGTCCCTTTGTTCCTGATACACGATGAATAGGAGGCGTCATCTGCTCATTAGGCCTACACATTGTTGCCAAGATTTCTCTTCTCAGGCCATACTATCAAGAAACTAAAACAAACAACAATACTCCTTTTCTCTAACTAACAAACACTTGAGAATGCACCTGCAAAGGAAAAGAACACGCGGACCAAGCAAAGTGCAATTTAAAGCAAGGCCTTTAGTCAGGCTAATTTTAACAAAGCATTCAATCTGCATTTCGATTTCATGGTTATACATGCACACATGTAACTTTAATAATTCTGTAAAACATGAGTAAGAAATACATGTTTACTTATGCCATTATAACTTGAAGTATAAATGTAAAACGTGAGTAAAGAATACATGATTCATGTTATGTTGAACATTAGTGCACGTGTTTATAAATCTCTTAATTCTACAGTGAATACAATTCAGTAAATATGTCTAAATGAGTCATGCATGTTAATAGGATTAAGGCACACTGTGAATATAATGTCAGATGCACATATATAATTGCACTTCTGCGACGTGTAAAGGTGGAGCCTAAATTACGCTGCTCCAGAACCTAGGGTCCTCCACGTAATATACCTTTGCAGTGTACATTCATACCACATTTATTGTCCAGTACTGTTACCTCAATGCATTGTGCCATACATTCAGGACACACATTCAGTCTGCACGCACCGCTCAGTACTGTAGCTTTCCGTATTGTACCTGGGTGTATTATTTGCAACACACACACTGCCAGCACACAGCTTACATATGCTCAGCACATGCACTAACATCACATGTACTACACAGTACTGCTCTATCTCTGTACTGTATCCTTCCCAGGCTCAAATACACCCACCACAGAGTCACTACTGCGCAGTGCAGGACTCTACAGCTACCTGATGTAGGCCAAGGGTGAGTTAAGCACACAGCAGCTGAACTTTTAAAAAGGTGAGTGAGCCTCTAGACATCACTCCAGTGACACTGGGTTAAAAAGACCTTCTCACTACTACTGATTACTACACTGTATGCTGCCACCACCACACTTATACTGCTTAACTCCTGGTGAAGGCGGCAGCCTTCCACCACTATCAGGGTAGTGCTTTGGGCACCCCTCTCTGTCCAACAAGACTACAATCCATGAGACAGGCTTATGACATGGTGCACATAATTGACCCGTGTTTACCTATGACAAAAATCAGCTTAAGGGATCCAGACAACAGTACAATTGCGCACTCAGGGCAAGGATACATGTCTTTAGCCATGCAGAGAACTTTCCTGTCACACCAGGCTGCTGCCATTATGTTAGGTGATATGAGATTCACCCTATCTTGCATTTTTTCCCCATTATGTATTCTTGCGTCAGTGCCTCTGACCTCATCCTGCCTGTTCCCACTGCCAATGCTGGCCTGGTAAGTCTTCCCATCCCTATCTTCAATGGCACAGTGCCTGGTAATGCATTCATCTTTTTCTCTGGAACACTGTCTTGTAATGGGTATGTGTGTGGCAGACATGCACCACTCATACATTGTGCTATGCCACCCAGCCCCAAGGAGTCTCCGGGAATTCAAATAGTCATATTTTCTCCTTACAGATCACTTTAAGTGAAATTGAGCAATATATATTGCAACTTCCTTGCATATTGAGTGTGTTGCTTCTGCAATAATCTAACATCATTGAGCAACATCAGTATTCTTGCCGAGGTGTAGTGGAGTTGGCCTTTCTTCTTTGATGCTTTCAGGATGCCATCTTTGTTTTGATAATTTAGGATGTTGAGATAAATGGTATCCGTGGTGTCTACAAGGTATGGCACTGAGGGGGGCTAGGCATCAGCACAAGGTGAGTTTAGTCTACCATGACGTATTGTAAATACACTTGGGTTCCACAATTTCTCTCTGGGTTTCTTTTGGTCTCACCCTCCAGGATTCTCACCACTCTAAGGTATCTTCTAAACCCTTTATTTTAGGCACCTTGAGGTTCTGGCTAGGTCCTAGACTTTACTTTGCATCAGTGTGAACCCTGAATATCGAGTTGGAAAAATTGTGGAACTTTAATAGCGCAGACAGAATATCGAAGAGCAAAATATTTTAATAGGTGATTTTCTATACCTAACTCCACAGATATGTACCTTGAAGATATACATATATGGGGAGAGGAGTTGGCCTAACGGCTAGGGCGGTCAACCTCGGAGCTGGGGGTTCGAGTCTTGGCAGGGATTCTGGGCAAATCACTTAATCTCCCCGTGCCTAACAAAAATGAATGTGTCCTCATGTAACGCAACTGGTGCTATGTAAAGCGCTCTGATACCCGAATCGGGTCAAGTTCGCTCTATATAAAACTCTGTATATATACATACACACACATACACACACACACATGTATATATCTATATCGGATGGAGCCAGAGCAATGGCGAACTCGGAGAAACCCTCAACCATGGTAGAAGAATTTCGTTTTTTAGGCCTAGAGAGAAACATCAACGCCAGACAGGGACCCCCGAAAAGAGGAAGAGGCCGGGGTTACAGAGGAACCGACAGAGATGAAGGAGAAGGTATGGAGCTGAGATCAGGAAGCAGAACAAAGAACAGCAAATGGAGAAATTAAGTATGACAGCTACATCCATTACTGTAGTCAATCTAACGGACCTCGACCAATCTGAATCCGAAATGAACATTTTATCTTTGAGACTATCGTTTTGTAGAAGAATGAACTTCAATTACGCCCAGACCCAAATTGACTTCTTTAATTATGTAAGAAAGTAGAAATTAAGAAAATATTTCAATAATCAATCAAGCCGTAAAAATAAAGGAATGGAAAATCAAGAACTAGGCACTGCAAGTAATTTAGTAATAGATGACCTAAATCTACTCAGAGATCTGGAGGACCTTGAAAGAACCAATGAGGGTCTTAACATAGACTCATCATGCAAAGACATTGCAGATAGAATGGGTCTAAACATTTATGGAACAAACACAACGGAGTTCAGGAACAAATCAACTTTCATACCACCTTTACCCAAAGACTCTATTGATCTTTTTTCAGATAGAGTAATTCAAGATTTAAAGGAATTGGCCAAGGATTCTACTAAAAACTTCAACAAAGATACCAAGGAAGAAGAAAGAAACTATGAAAAAACTATGGCTAAGATAAAAGCAAGACCAGACATAGTTGTGAGACAATCAGATAAGGGGGGCAATGTCGTCCTTTGGCCTTTGAGCAAATATAGTGCTGAAGCAAAAAAACAATTGAATGATGTGGAATGCTACCAGCGAGTCCCATTAAGCAATCTCCTGGAGGTACAAACTAAATGTTTCAAAGAACTAGCAAGGTGGAGAGGTATGGGGTTAATCACAGACTCAGAACATCATTATTTAAAAGTTACTAATCCAATTACCCCCATACTTTACTTAATACCGAAAGTCCACAAAGACATGATATCGTCTCCAGGTAGGCCAATAATTTCAGCTATTGGAAGCTTGTTTGAGACCACCTCAAGATTTTTGGATTATTTCCTGCAAGACATTGTAAAGTCCTTACCATCTTACATTCAAGATACGGGGGACTTTTTAAGGAAATTACAGGATGTGCAATGGGAAGAAGAATACCTACTGATAACTCTTGATGTAGTCTCGTTGTATACGAGCATTGCACATGTAGATGGTCTCAGGGCACTCAGATATTTCTTGGGTAGTAGACCGCTGAACTTGTACCAACATTCTGAAATGCTTTTACAGATGGCCAAACTATGTCTTGAGAACAACTTCTTCCTCTTTGGCACTGACACGTACAGACAACTCAGAGGGACGGCGGTGGGCACCTGCTTTGCCCCCAACTATGCGAACCTTCACATGGGCTGGTGGGAGGAGCAGGTGCTCAAAGCCAACTTTGAGGTAGAACGGAGAGAAAACATCAAAGTCTGGTATCGATTCATCGATGATCATATGGAAGGGACCGATTGATAGTGCTGATGATTTTATAACTGCTATTAATGATAATGTACTTAACCTGACGTTTACAAAAACAATCAGTGATTCTAGCATATATTTTCTAGATCTGGAAGTTTTTATAAAAAATGGTACCTTGCATACACGTACTTTCAGAAAAGCCACAGCAGGGAACTCCATACTGCATGCACTCTGACAGTTTCCACCCGAAGAATTTGAAGCTGAGTATCCCATATGCAGAACAACTCCGCATGAAAAGGAATTGTAGTGAGGAGAGCTCATTAGTCTCAGCACAAACAGAACTGACACAAAGATTCAAGGAGAGGGGGTACAGCAATGTAGTTTTAAGTCAAGCACTATAGAAAGTGGAAAAACAATCTCGACAACAGATTCTTGCTGAGAAGAAAGAAAAGATAAAAATGAAGGAGACTTCGAAACAAGACATCCGAATGATAACCTGGTACAGTGCCTATCATGCAAGGGTGAGAGACTGCATGACTAGGCACTGGCACCTGGTTAAGTCGGATCCCATTCTGAACAGCTTAGTTTCGCGCAAACCCTTGCTCTCATACAGAAGAGCCAGATCCATGAGGCAGGAACTGGTAAATAGCAGCCCAGAGATAATTGAGAGTGGAAGCTGGCTTAAGTCCAATTCAGGCTTCACAAATTTCTAAAATGTAAAGCCTGCAAACACGGAGTAAACAAAAATGTAGAGCAATTGCCTCTTTTAAAAAAGCCGTGGAAGATTCCACGTTTTTTTAACTGCAAGAGTGACCATGTGGTCTATGTGTTGCAATGCACTTGCCCTCTAATCTATGTGGGCAGTACAATCCATATGGCCCACATCAGAATATTACAGCACTTGAGGGCTGTTAAGAATAAAGATCAGTCTTACCCCGTTGCGAGGCACATCATTGACGTACATGGGGGGAGAATTGAGGATTTGACATACTTTGTAGTCGACTCAGTGCCGAGAAAGAGAAGAGGTGGGAACCGAGAGGCTAATTTAAGAAAGCTTGAGTCCCGGTATATTCTGATGTTTGACTGCAAAGCCCCGAATGGGTTAAACTTCGATGAAGAACTGTATGTCCACTTGTCTTGAATAAATCAAATATGTAGTAAATTGAGCATAACCTCTCAAGGTTGAGAACAGTTCTTAAGTAAATGTCCATTAAGTCTATATTACTGTAAAAAATAAGAAGCTAGGGTGTAGTCTGTACTCTCTTTTGGCTGTTTTTAGATTTGTATATTTTTTAGACAACGTTTTGCACCAACAGTATGAGTTATATGCTTTAGGATGACTGTAAGATCCAAGGTGAAAACACCGCTGAATTATAGGTGACAGGATTGAATACTGGTTTTAATTATGCACATTTTTCAACAAAGAGAGGGACTAAGGGCATATTTAACGAGGTCCAACGTACATGCCCCGCAAGGACTAATGAGCAAAGAAGAGTACGAGGTTCCTCTAGATAATTAGAACAACGGGTAGGGGACTAGTGTGGAGAACCAAGGAGGACCACTGAGTGTATGGAAAAGAGAAAAAAAAAAAAAAAAAAAAAGGGGGGAAAGTTCCCTTTTAGGAACTAGGGCTCTCACACACCCAGCAAGCTAGGTGTCATGCTTCATCATATGAGCCTGCCCCTCGTCAGGTCGGCGCTGCAATACCTGACGGGCACCCGTATCGGGGCTCTTTGTCGGGGATCTTTTGTTCCTGCCGGTAGGTGCAGTGGGGGTAAGGGCCCTAGTGTGTAGATGTGATGTGTGGTGAAAGTAAAATAGGTCAGTTAATCCTAGAAACCTTTATTGGGAAGGTAAACTGCCTAGTATAAAAGAATGAGAGGGGTACAGGACTAGTACTGGTGTATCTAGTGATGAATGCCCTGCTCTCAGGTGATCGACATGTTTCGTGCCACTGTAGTCCTATAGATCAAGGCACTTCCTCAGGATCGAATAAAACGCTATCTACACTTCAAAGGTAAGTGAATTTCTACATACCCAAGACACAGGTAGTTGACCTATGAGAAGTAAAAGAAAACATATATAGACATATAAATATTATGTTCAAACATACTCAGTCCTCAATGTCCACCAAGCTGTTATTGCTATTAAACGGCCCCACAGATAGTGTGCTACCCAGTGCACACTAAATGTAGTTACTCAATCACACTGTATGGGGCAGGGAATACGATACAGTGATATCTGTAACCAAATATCTTCTCTAAAATTATATGGTTAAAACAAAAATAAAGACAACTAAGTTGATGCAATCGTCAGAACAAACAACTGACTCACCTGGTCTGTAAGTCAAGTGTACTTGCAACGGTTAATCAGCGGTACAAGAGGACACCAATTGGGTCCTAGAACAAGAATAAAAAGAAGAATACAGAAAGAAACGTGGATCTGTTAGATAAGCTGAATCCGATCAGCTAACGGAATGGTGAATACCAGAGGGGTGCAGAAGCGGACGCTTGCCGGAAAAACAAGAGCCGTCAAGGGAACATGCCCGAGGTGTGTAGTCAGGTAAGCGGTACCCCCCAATGCCAGGCGGGTCACCAAAAGAATTCATCAACCCGGTAAAACCAGGACTGAGGGACCAACTGGCATGCAAGGATCACCACGGGGCCCGGGAGGTTACACGCTAAAACCCGAAATAACACTGGGGAGCCTCGTGATCTCAGGAGGGCAGTCGAATTGCGGAGAAGCCAGTACCACCGCACACACTCACCTCTGTTAGTTGTATGTCGTAACTAAAGCCAACTCACCGGCGAATTAACGCTCCTTGCGTTAAGACCTACCCTGCCGCCGACACCGGGATGGTAGCAGGCAGGGGGCCGGAGAAACATAAATAAGCCAGTAGCAGCCCATGTGGGCGCTTCCCGTGACGTAGTACGGGATGCGTAAGGTCGTGAACCTAGTGACTGGTGACTCGGCTGGAATGAGTAGCACGCAGAATAACTAAAGCAGCGGCCATATTGGAGTGTGGAAATACTCTAAAGAATGTATTAAAGGAGATCCTAGACTCTTAATCGAGTGTCCCTGTTGGTACTTAAAGGGACCTGACCAGATGAATAGTAACGAATAATAGTTCGAAACGTATATAACAAGGAATGTTACGAGAACCAACGCATAAAACTACGGGGGAATGCTATAAACGTGAGCATGAAAACAAAACCAATTATAAACAACCCAAAATTAAGGGTGAGAGAGTTGTAACATACAGCATGTGGGTAAAAGAGTCGGAGTGTTAGCAATCTAATGATCTCAAAGACGTGCCACTTGAAGGGAGTCTACCTCATAGCTGCAAAGGATAGAACATCCAATAAGGTGATGATAATACACTAACAGAAACTAATATAGTCCCAAAGTTAAATACTGATATAAACACCTATACAGATACTGGTCATGCTAACTAGAGTTACTCCATTCAAGAATGGAAGAGTGTAATCATGGCGTAACTCGTCATGGATAAGGGTGCATGGTGTATACTGTGTGGAGGTGGGGGCCACAGTGTAGATAGATCAAGTAAGTGCGCCCCACGGTATATCATCATTGAGGCCCTTAGTATGTGTGGATAATCTATACACCCATCTTTGTTCAGCTTTGAACAGTATAGTCTTAGTTACCTGTGGGTATGTTTCTAGGACTATCCAACGCAATGTTTCAGGGGCATGTTGTAAATCCTTAAAATGTGTGTACAATTTGGAGGTGACCCTTTGACACCTGATATTACTTTTATGCTCTGTTATCCGGGTCTTAATTGATCGCATAGTCATTCCTATATATTGGAGACCACAGGGACAGATCAACATGTAAATACATCGTGTAGTGTTACAGTTCGTGTGTCTCTTCAGGGTCCATCTAAAGTTAGACGACAGGGCTATTTCTTTGGATGTGATGGTAAGCGGGCACACACTGCAAGTACCACATGGGTAATGACCAGTGACTGCCGGAAGGCCCCACAGTGTCCTCTGTGTGTCAGTGTTGTGTTTCCTAGGTCTGGTGTGTATTAAGGTATCCTTAAGGTTACGAGTTCTTTTGTACGCGAACCTGGGTTTGGGTAATTGTAGGTCACCAGTGTTTAAAATACCCCAGTGTTTCAAAATGATCCGTTTGATTCGTAAAGAATCTGGGGTAAATGATGTTACACACGTCAAGGTATCAGTGGTTAATTTGGGATGTACTTCAAGTAGAGACTCTCTGGGGTTGTTCCTCACTCTCTTCAATGAATCTCTTATTTGTTTCTGTGGATAGCCCCTTGCCGTTAGATTGGATGCTAAAATATCGGCTTCTTTTTGTAATCACTGACCAATTTGCAATTGCGTCTAATGCGCAAGAATTGTCCAAATGGCAAATTATCTCTTAATGCTTTAGGGTGGTAGCTGTTATACAAGAGTAAGCTATTGCGGTCAGTTGGTTTCTTATAGAGAGAGCTGCTGAGGCTGCCTGCACTTAGTGTGATGTTTATGTCCAGGAAAGGAACGGTGGTATCAGAGATGTTGTGTGAGAATTTTAAGTAATCATTCTGGATATTAATCCATTGTACAAAATCTTCGCAGGTCGATCGACTGCCATGCCAAAACACCAAAATATCATCAATGAAACGTTTCCAAAGTTTCAGGTTGTTGTAATATGGGTTAGTAGTGTTAAAGATTACTTCCCTTTCAAAAGCTGTCATGTAAAGGCACGCCAGACTAGGAGCAAAGGTACTACCCATAGAAGTACCCTGACTCTGATGAAATAGTTGTTGTTTGAATTCAAAGAAATTCTCAGTTAGAGCCAGGGTAGCGCAATCCATTATAAAGGAGACAGGGGTGGATGATGTCCACTCCAATGTATTGAGGGCAGTTTCCACGACTGCTAAGGTGGCTCTCTGGGGAATGTTTGTGTATAAAGCTTCCACGCCAAAAGTGACGAGGAAGTCAATGTCTCCAGTGTCTAATGTTCGCTCAATAATCCTCAAAATATCAGTAGTGTCTTTTACAAAGGTGGGGGTGTTTTTCACAATTGGTTGTAAAAAATGGTCGCAGAAGATGGAAAGAGGCTCGAGGATGGAGCCGATCCCGGAGACGATAGGACGACCAGGGACCGGAAGGATACCTTTGTGGATTTTAGGCAGGGTGTAGAAGTATGGTGTTCTAGGCTCCTTAGAAATTAAAAAATCAGCTTCCTTACGGCTGATCCACCCATTAGACTCTGCCTCATAAACCATTGTGGAAATACTCGTCGTGAGACGTGTAGTGGGATCGCTTGTGATGGGAGTATAATATCTCTCATTAGATAGTTGGCGGATGCATTCTGCATCGTAGTCAGTTGTAGATTGTACTACCGTAGCCCCTCCTTTGTCCGCTTGTTTAATGGTGATGGTCACATCTTCCGCTAAAGCCCTCACTATAGCTTCCTCTGTTTTGGAAAGGTTATGATAAGGTGCCTTTCTATTTGGTAGGTCCATTTCGTTCAGAACTGCCTGCTCGAAGGCAAGGACTTCTACCGGAACCATGTTGTTATGTGGAGTAAAGGATGAGGGATTCCTTAGGCCTGAATCATTCTGTTCCCTAGGAACAGTATCTTTAAAGAAAGCTTTCAGTCGTATTGTGCGGAACCAATTATGTATCTCACATTGGTCTCTAAATTTATCTGGTTTGGGCGTTGGCACAAAGCCTAAGCCCATCTGTAGTACCTTTTTCTCAGGTTCAGTGAGGGTACGGTGGGAAAGATTGACCACTAGGTCTTGTTTGCTCTTGTCTTGCTCCGAGTATCCATGCCACTGGTCGGTTGGTCTTGCCAATGGACCTGTTTGTTTACTCCTGTTCTGTTGCGTCCTCTTCCTCTGCCCCAACCTCTGTCTAAAAAGGCCTATTGCTGTTGTTAAAGAATTGGGGTGGACCCTGGTAATATTGAGGGAAGTGCCAGAAGGGAGGTGGTGGACCATGGTATAATGAGGGGTCCTGGTAAGGTGGTCCCTGGTAGTATTGATTGGGGCGTCGGTTCCTTTTAGGTGTACTGTTGCCCCCACTGTTAGTACTTGAGTTGCTATCACTAGAGTCTCTCCTATCTGAACTCTCGTCAGAGGAATAACTCGTTTTAGTGGAAGTGTAATCATCCCTAAGATAGGGGTAAGCATTTTCTTTAGAGAATTTCTGAATATCTTTCTGAAGTTTGTTGATTTTCTGCTTCATGAGATATTCTTTATTGTCAGCAATTTCATTGTTGATTTCCGAAAGTTTACTTTTGTAGGCTGTAATCTGGATAGTAGTTTTTAAGGCCCACAAGAATTGCAGCAACGTGGGCTTTGTGCAATCTAGTTTCTATTAATTTTTTTCTGTTACTGAAGGGAACATTTGTTGTATTAAAAGCACTTGCACTTTAACATATGTAAATACTTACCATGCTTCATTTGCACAACTATCTTTGAGCCATCAACTCAAGATATTATAGCTGCTATAGATGAGGACAGTATCCCATATTGCACTTGCACTTTATTTAATTAGAAGATACAAATTGCGGAACTTGCACTATTTGAGAAATTAAAATATGCTGCTATTGTGGAAACTGTCACCCACGTGCACTGGCACTTTACTCATAAGCGATTTGCACTAAGTATTTGCATGTCTGTTCCCCATTTCATGTAAACAATGATGGTAATTGTTATTTAAGGCACTACGTGGCACTAATTAAGTATATTGATTACTGTGCAAGATCATCTTTGCCCAAAAGACCATAGAAACAGCAAAGAGTCCACAACCATATATCGGCATTGCACATTTCTACCTTTGGATAAGTGCACATTAAGAGTGATATTGTCCAAACACTGCATTGGCAACAGATGACACTTTTTTGGTAGAAGTAGAGAATGTATATGGACTATCAATAATTGCAGGATTAACATTACCCTAACTGGGTGACAGGTCTTTGGCAGCATGGAAATTAATATTTAGCATTTAAAGCCAGGTGTCTATAATATGCACACAATGAGTTAAATGAATCCAAAATATCCTATATATCAAGGTGAATTACTGTGGTGCAATAAAGTTTTGTTGAATAATATATGAATGTTCACAAAGCCATTTGAATTAAGCAAAGAAAAAAAAGAAAAAAGAGGATAAACTGAGTATAAAAATTGTAACATTGTATGAAAAATTTATAAAAAGGTATTGGCTATGTAACTGAAACTTTATGAAAAAAGACACATTGGCAGTATGTTGTCTATGTTTGCTATCACGTGATGACAGCAAGGAGTTTAAAATAAGTGTTGTATTATGGCTCGGTGTGTGATCAAGGCAGGGGATCCTGCCGAAACGTGTCACAGCCTGGAGTGATGAATTAAACGTTGGAAACAACCAAAAAACAACCAACCTTGGGATTGCTGTGTCGTTTTTCTGGTCGAGCGAGTGTTGGAGACCGGAGAGAGAGAGAGAGAGAGAGAGAGAGAGAGAGAGAGAGAGAGAGAGAGAGAGAGAGAGAGATACCTTCAAGGTACGTAATTATGGAGTTAATAGTAGGGCGGCACAGACGTCGACGTCAAGGCATGATAATTGTTCATAGAAGTAACTAGAAAGAAAAAAAGAAAGGTCCAGGACCATTGTTTTCTGTACCACTAAACACCCAGGTCCAAGGACTTTCTGTTGGGTTACCCCATTTTCATAATTTCCAAACACCATCAGCAACAATGACCTATGGCATCAGACTTTCCAACTCCCTGCTCATGAAGAACTCAAGAAAAGTCACTGGGGCAGGATAGGTCACACCCTCCGCAAGCCGGCATCAAACACCACCAGGCAAGTCCTCATCTAGAACCCTCAAGGAAAAAGGAAAAGAGGAAGACCAAGAAAAACCTGGCATTGAAGCCTCGAGGTGGACTGTGAGGAGATGGGGTACACCTACAGTCAGATTGAAAGAAAAGCCCAGGACAGAGATGACTGGAACAGACCTGCCAACTTGAAAACAAAATTTGCTGTGTGAGGAGGGGCTGTGGCCTTGGAGGGGGCAGGACTTTATACCAAGACCTTACCGAGAGGGCCTCTGCCCCATCCCAAGCCTCCATCAGCCTCTTCCTTTTGCAAAAGAAACCGAGAACAAAAGGTTGTAGAGACTGCTGGTGAAGTCTTGGGGTGTTTTCACACTCCTTAATAGACATTGCCTGGTTGCAGTCTCAAATGATAAGCTAGAAATCCACTCTCTGCAGTGGTTTCCAGTTCACATTGCCTGCCACCTTGTGATTTTAGCTCCTCACTGGGAGATCGTATGAAGGGAGTCGAAATTGTGTGACACAAGGTGGCACCATGTGAATTTGCAGGTCTGCTGGAGAGTCCTGGTTTATGGCCTATACCCCAGGAGGGGTAGCAGGCACAAGTAAGTAAGTATAGATTGCACTTTATTTCATGTTATGTGTAGCAAAGTTCAAATAAAACAATTTATAAAAAAATAGTAAATCTATACCTCCTCTATATATGCACGTCGTTTTTTATATTTTGTCTCGCTATATTATGTCTCTGATATTACGGAATCACAATATTCATTTTCTTGATATTTAGTAGTACAACCCTTTGCATCTCCTGAACACCACATCCACTAATGCATAAATCTTCTCCTCTGCCTCTTTAACTAGGTTTTCAATTTGTTAATTCTAGTTTTTTGCTGAGAAATAGAGTCTTTTCGCTTTTAACACTTATAACTGCATCACTTTGAAGCTGAATGTCTTCCACTGATATTATTAAATACAGTCTTGGTATAAAAAGGAGCACTTGGTATTTTGTTTCAAGTACTATAAGCGAAATACAATTAACGCTCATAAACACACCTTAAATTAGACTTGTTTCCAACTATGACACTAAACAGATGTAGTCATGAGGATTAACCCTGTACCATTATCCCTAACTCCTATACCCAAACTTTTAACCCTATACCTCTAACCTTATACCCCAATCTCTATACCCTTATTCTCTAACTGCTAATCCCATAGTCTTAACTGTAATAGCCAGTACTCCGTTACCCAAACCCGTAACCCTATATCCCAAACCCTTAAGCCTATACTGTTAACCGCAATGCCCCAAACCCATAATCCTTAAGCCTGTATCCTAAACTCTTAACCCTAAACCCCAGATCTTTACCCCTAACTCTTAAAACACTTAAATCCTGAACCCTTAAATCCCAAACCACAACATCTAAACTAATGCCCTTAACTTTTACCCACTTAATCCTATACTCTGAAACTGTAACCACACACCCTTACCCTTAGACCCTAACCCTATAGCCCAAACTTCCACCAGGAATATTTCAGTGGGGGTATTTTCCGCACTGCGCCAAGAGTCCATCTTACTGTGGTTCCTTTATCCCTTAAGGAGCTTTATCTGGATTTCTTATCCTTTAAAGGACTCCATATGCCCCATGAGTGCAAATGGGTAGGTGAACCATGATTGTGGCAGTGCTTGGAAGGGGCAGCCCATTGGTTTGTCATTTCACCCCAACAGTGTTGTTCTGCTTCAGCTGGGCCATCTGTTGATCCCTCAGGCAGACCAGTGATAGGTGCCACACCGGTGGCTATATTCGGAGCTGTACCTGTGCCGGGGAGTCTGGTGGCCCCTTTGCCCTGACACTTGGATCCAGCCACCAAATGCTTGTTGGACATGGGGTCCTGAGGCACCAAGATGAATGGTTCGCCTCATTAATCCTCCTCTGTGACTGCTCCGTGTTGGTTCTGCCACTGCTGGTGCCAGATCACAACCGAGTGTGGAACTCAGCGCAGGCACTGGGTCACATTCGTACTCTTTTCTCACAAGTTGGGATGGATGTATTCAGACATATTCAGACCCTACCCGTTCCTCCTGAAGTCATCTCAGTGTGGTACCCCCTGTCTATAAGACCGTCTTTCTTCATGAGCAGTTACTGTATTCACTATTTTGGAGCTAGGCAATTAAGTGCCCTCCAAGGTAAGTGTTCCAGGCCTCAGCTGATCTCCTGGGATCCAAAACCCCTGGCCTTTCTAAGTTGCATTATCAATGGAAGCATGCAGGCTTAGTGGACCTACAGTCCCCCACGTAAATCCTGGGTGATTCTGAGGGAGTTCCAGTCCTCCCCATACCTGGCAAGTCACAAGCCTGCAAACTAACCATTTTCACTAGCAATTCCTGATGTGTAGGAGATGACTGAGAGAGATGGGGCTCTGTCATTAACATGCTTGGTACTGACTTGTTAAAGGGCATCACAAGATTCGCCGTGAAAGAACAGTAAGCGATAGAACTTGACTTTTTCACAATATACCCACATAAGGCAAATTGTGGTGCAGGTGCTCAGGTCTTGTGCATTGTGCAAACTGACACTGGCGTCACAGACTTGCGACTGTGAACTAGTGCACATCAGCTGAAAATGTTGGTGGTTTCAGAATCTGGCCTTGCCTAACCAGACACGTCAGAAATGTTTGCAGGGCCGAGGTCAACAACTTCAGAGGGCAGCCCATAGGAAAAGCACCTATTTCTAACTTTAATTAGCTGCCTTGCCATTAATAAACATGTCAGGTATCCTTTGAAATCCATACATTAATGTAGCAGCATGGGATCTCCGCCCCTCCTGTTCGAGGGACCCTGTGCCTGATCTTGTGTACCAAGGCACTCCCCCCTCTGACAGAGGCTCTAGGCCACCAGCTCTGCAGCGTACATGAGCAACAGAACCCGGAAGGTGAGATGAGCTGAGAAAGAGGGGTTGAAAGTTTGTTATCGAAGAGGGGTAAAGGATTGCTCTGGAAGGCGGAGGGAAATAAGAGATAGGCACAAGGGTTATAGATACATTGTAGCTGAGGTTCTGAAGAGAAAGAAATATGGGAATAAAGAAGAGTGAGGGGAGCTGAGATGACAAAGGGCAGGTATTGATTAGAAGAGGGAAAGAGGAACTGGGAGAAGAGATTGAATTTTCTATGAAAGAGCAAGAGGAGCTAGAATGAAGCTGGTTCATTCAAACTGGAGAATCCTTATTTCTTTAAGCTAAAATACTGTTATGTTAGCTTTCTTTCTCCCTCTTCAGGCCTTCTCTCCCTCTATGTCATTCCCCAATGCTGGCCCGTATATCCCTGCTGATGGTCACTGCTAAGCAAATAACACCCTTGCGTTGGTCTTGAAAAGTTGACTGTTGTGCCTTACCATGAGCTAATGCCAAGGCGCTTCTTTGCGCCTCAGGGTCGGAGGTTCATCTCACTGAGGGCCTTCACTAGTCGGGAAAGGCTGGAATTCCGCCACCACCACTAGGAGAAGAAAAGGTCTGACTCGCAGTTTATATTTATCAACCTGAGCAGAATGTGTTTGCCTTTCCACCTTAACCCATTCCTCTAATCCACCTTTTATATAATGTATTATTTCCAATATTCTCTTGATGACGTAGTTGAGTGCTGTTGGACACAACTAGAGTAGGTAGGTGGAGAGAAGGAGCCACTGACCCATGGCTGTTTGACTAAAATGAATACGTCTTTGTGAATCCTATCTGGTGGCATGGTCTCTACACGTCTCCCCTGTGCCTTTTGCTTCTATGTGGTGCTTTGAACTAGATGATGCTGCTCACATGCACTGACCTTCTTCCATGCCGTCATCAACTCAGTGGCATAACGCAAAGTACGGTCCCCATTCCGTGGCTGCACAGAGTGACCCCTAAGTCGCCCATTTGCCTCATATATGCATAGGCTTTAGTCTTAATATAGGGCCTCCGAAAGGGTGGGGCCCCACTGTGATGCAGAGGCCTTCCTTACACCCTGGCGCCTACCCGACCCGCGTCAGTGTTCACTGTTTGCAGTGCTTTGAGAGCATCTACTTCCTGGCTACTGTGAGCACATGCAGCATGCCGATGTATTGCTGTGTGGAGGAAAGCCCTGCAATCGGTGCTCCACACGAGCAGGTCCTGTCAAGCACTGAGTACCTACACTTCTTTCATTCAAAAGGAGGACTACCTGCACTTGTCAGTAAGGGTACAATCATTTTAATGGGAGAGTTCCAGCACTTCCCAGAAGCATTTAGGTACTCTGGCTGCAATGCCCTGCCAGCATTGAAAAGCCACACAGCTGGGCGGGATGATAAATAACCAGACCCCAGTGAGAGTAAAAGGCCGCTATATTAGGACAGGTATGCAGTTCAACATTTTACAATTATAATTTCATAGCCTCACTAGTACAATAAAATATCCTGACACCCCCCCACCCTTAAGCCTTCCCAACAATAAAATCCCCAAACCATTCTTACAACACACAATCCTCCCCATCCCCTTTTCTTTCATCCACTGACCTTCACACATGCCTCAGCCAACGCTCCCCTGTGATCCCTCTACCCGAACCTAACTAAATAAATAAATAATTACAAATCTAGGGAGGGCAAGCTGAAATATTTTACTCCCTACCTCAAGACCACAGCGTCGGAATGACCCACTAAAATAACCAAAGCCTAACGGACTCTAAGCCCTGCCACCTGCTTACCTAGACCAATGCCTTCCACCCGCGAGGCCCGGATTCTACCACCCGCCCGAAGCCACCCGGGGCGGACATCCAGTGGATACCACCCCCAGGAGCCACCATTGGGCGGGATGATAAATAACCAGACCCCAGTGAGAGTAAAAGGCCGCTTTATTAGGACAAGTATGCATTTCAACATTTTACAATTATAATTTCATAGCCTAACTAATATAATAAAATATCCTGACACCCCCCCACCCTTAAGCCTTCCCAACAATAAAATCCCCAAACCATTCTTACAACACACAATCCTCCCCATCCCCTTTTCTTTCATCCACTGACCTTCACACATGCCTCAGCCAACGCTCCCCTGTGATCCCTCTACCCGAACCTACTCTGCAATGCCCCCAACCCTTCCGGCCTGTCTCGAGCTCCTCAATTTCTGCCACCAGGAAAAAACCCTGCCAAGGCATTTCCTGACCCCCTCTCCACTCCCCACCCCAAAAAAGATCAGTCGAGAATTTTTTTCTTTTATTTTTTTTGGCACACCCCTTGGAAATTAATAGAAAATAATAAAAAAGCTAGCACCGAATACCACCGGTGCTAGGAAAAAACAGGCTGGTGCCATATCAGCCGAAAAATGTTAACACCATTTTTGGATGGCCAAGGTTAACGCTAGCTTTTCCTTAATATTAAGTAAATACAGCTCATTACCTACGAATGACAGGTGAACTCCATCTTGTCTAAAAAATTGAAAATCTTTTTTATGTCAGTATGCTCTAAACAACCTAAACTATTAATACTGCAGAAACGATGCATTTCTCTATTAACTTTGTGTCTGGCCCTTTCAATTGCAGTGAAATTTTAGCACCACGCCAAATTCTCCTGGGGACTAATGCAGTCAATATTATCTTCGTCCCAGCCCAGGATTTAACTACAACTTCCAAGTCCTTTTTCATATCGTTGATCAAACCTAAACCTGATAGTTAAACTAAATTATTCTCACCCACATGCAAAAATAAAAAATCTGGGCACTTTCTGACTGAAACCAAATTAGATAACCACGGCAACAGTTGACCTCATTTCATGCCCCCACTCCCCCACCAATCAATTTTTATTTCATCGCTGCGGAATCCTAAATTTCTTCCAAAAGGCCACTTTCGGGCTTGCTTCGCTGCCCACTTAATAAAAGAGTGTCCAATTATCCAAACAAAAAGAATGCCGCTTCAGGACCTGTCACACAACCTATAAAAGAAAGCAGGAGTTAACAAATACATAGCAGCTAAGCATCCTCAATGTTTCTAATGTAACGCAAGCAACACTCAGATGACCATCGTCCTAATTTATTAACCTCAACTAGGGGAAAACCTAATATCGCTGATTCAGAGGCAGCACCAATTCTAAAAGAATGAGTACCAAAATGAAAAGGATTTTCACCAATGTGACAAAGAACTTCCCCTTATCAATCCCAGAACTTGTGAGGCTAATAACCGTGCATCATTTTGGTGCTTGAAGACAAGACCTACGTTCGCTCCCCCTGATGCTCGAAAATCCTGCCAAGCCACCACTGGACATAGAATGGAACTAATTTTTATTAAGCGTTATTTTCATGCCTTTACCTGCCTGATCTGTCTTAGAGCGTTCTAAAAATATCTGAATAGATTAGTCTGAAGCTGATACATTTTCAACCTTCTGTCCACCTACCTGGCTTCTCTCTAGCAATTCAGATATCCTAAAGGCCCCAAAAAACAGTCAACACATGCATACTCTCAATAGTGACTGCTCAAAAACAGAAAAACATATAACAGGAAGATTCCTAACCATACGAAACAAGGTTTTTATTGAAACAGGGTCCCTACAAATTGACCCCTTTTCTTTTCTTTGGCCCATCCTTGTAACATACGTCTCCGTATCTCGCCAGCTGAAGGCTCATAGCCCCAGAAGAATTTACCATAAAAACTCACGCCATCTAACTTATCACAAAATTGTGGTAGCTGAAATATTTTTCTCAATATTACCCATGATGAAACGGAGTACATCCTCTCTACACTGCCATAATCCTTGTTCATTTTGAGACCTCAAGGATGCTCCCATCCCAAGAAATTCTTCCCATGCTCTTCTATAAGCTGACCTAGTACTCACAGCTAATGATTTCTCAACCAGCTCTAGCATTCTCAGTCCGCTAGCTCCCATACCTCTTGTGGCACCCGTGATTTCTGCACATCCGCTATGGGTGCCAAACCACGGAATCTCTGCCACTGCGAACGAGATAATGCATCTGCGATGTTATTAGTTGCACCTGGAACATGTTTGACTCTGAACACAATATTGTACATCAAGCATCCCAGCATAAACCTATGCAACAGTTTCAACAGATGTTTATCTTTGGCTTTTTGTCCTTTAACTAAGTCCACCACGGTCTTGTTGTCAATGTTAAAAGTGATAGTTTTGTTAGCCAGCTTTAAACCCCACATGGACAGGGCTATCAACAGTGGGAAAAATTAAAAAAAGGCAATGCTTCTCCGTTCACAGACTCATTTGCTAGGCCATTGTTCTGCGCACGACCTTCCTTTCCAGAACAAAACAAAACCATTGGAGCAAGCCGCATCTGAATAAATCTGAACCATCCAAACAAAATCCAAATCCAAGGACCACATGGTAACACCATTGAACACCTTCAAGAACATCAACCATACTTCAAGATCTGCCCTTATTGCAGCAGAAATCCTGATCCTGTGATGTGGCAAAGTAGCTATCGACATCGCAAAACCTAGTCTTCTACAAAAAGTCCTTCCTGCTCTTACCACACGACAAGCAAAATTCAAATGCCCTAAAAGGCCCTGGATTTGGTTCAACTTTAACTTAGGAGACAATTTTGCTTCTTCCAGCAACTTCACAATTTCTTGCACTTTCACAGCAGGCAATCTCGCTTCCATCTTGACTGTATCTAATTCTATGCCTAGAAAAACCAAACATGTTTTAGGCCCTTCGGTTTTCTCAGGAGCTAAAGGTATTTCTAAATCATGTTTTATATTCTCAAATTGATGTAGAGCTCTCTCCCAATCTTGTTTACCCGCTGCACCTACAAACAAAAAGTCATCCAAATAATGAATGACAGACTCATGGCCTGTTCTGTAAATAAAACACCACTGCAGAAAAGTACTAAATGCCTCAAAAAGCTTGCAGGAAATAGCACAACCCATCGGCAGCACTTTATATAAATACAATTAGTTGTCAAATTGAATGCCTAACAAGGAAAAGTCCAAGGGATGAACTGGCAGCAAACGAAAGGCTGACTTTTTGTCACATTTAGCTAATTCCGCTCTTGGGCCCACCTCCCTGATCATTGCAATGGCTACATCCACTGATGCAAACTGTACTGCAGTATCCTATCTTGCTATAAAATCATTCACTGATGCACCATGGGCCATGAAAGATAATGAATCATGCAAAAATCTCCCAATGTTTTTTTAGGTATTACTCCTAGAGGTGAGATCATCAAATCAGGTAAAGGCCAGTGATTAAAAGGACCTGCCATTCTTCCTTCTGCAACTTCTTTGCCTAATTTCTGTCTCACTATATGAAAATGCTCTTTGGTAGACTTCAGATTATCAGCATACCTACGTGCCCTAGGACCTTGAAAACCAAGTTGAAAGCCTTCTTTAAAACCTTATTCCAGCCTTTTTCGCCTCATTCCTGTTAGGATAAAATTTCAGCCAATAACTCAATGCATCCATATTACTTGGAGTAAAAGCCCTTGTAACCAGGTTGGAATGATCCACCTCTACCCCTGCCCTGACTACTCCCTCCAAGGTTTGTCTGTTCTCCAAAACATTGAAGAATTGCATGCTTTCTCCCACATTTAGAACACTTGTGTTTGTACCCACAGGGGTTCCTTGGACAGTATCCTCTATTAAAACTCCAGCAGGCACCAAAATTGAGATTTTTTTTGGCTTCTATTCCATTTCCTCACCCCGGAGGTGGGTCTGCCAAGAAAGGGCTGGTGAGGAACCACTAAACCGCTTGCAGTGTGCATGGTGAGTGGAGGTCTTTGCGGATACATCGATTGTACCCAAAGTTCATTGTCAACTTCTGCCCAAGGTTTTTCAGAAATATGGACCATTCTAGCCCAGAACACTTCGTCATAATGTAACCATGCAAAACCCCCGGATTCCATGTCGGCCTTACGGATGGTGTCAATATACTTGAATGTAGAGACTGCACGGTCAGGAAACTTCTCACAGTAAACACTAGCAAATATTAAGAATGCTGATGTCCAAGAATCAATTGTTGTTGGAACTCTCGGTCTTTTTGCTAACTCCCATGCTTCTTTCCTAGACCCCTCTTTGGATTGTATCTTTCTATGCAGTAGCTTAAACACATCAGCAAATTCACCCCTTCACATTTTTTCTTTAATTGCATTGCTCAGATGGGCCCCCAAAGGCATAGATAGCCCCATGTAAGGCCAACGTTTCAATCCTTCTGTTTTACTCTTTTCCCCATCATCTTTAGATTTTCCTTCTTTGTTCAAACTCGATTGTGAAACCCCATCAATGACCCCTTTTTCTTTGTCATCAACCTTTGCACTATTCTCCTGATCTCTTTTACCTGTAACTACTGGCTCTTCATTAGTTGTTTGGTACCTACACTTTTATCCACCACATTAGGTTCCAATAGCTTAACATTTTTGCGACGCTCATTACCAATCCCCCTAAGTATTCCACCATTGACTCTCACCTGTCTTCAAGTTGTTGGATATTTCTGGGGATAACCTTTTTTTATTGCTGCGTTCTTGTGTTCCCTTCCTCCCCGACGTTTGTCCAATAAGGTCACTCTGGCATCCCCATCCTGTAAAATATGACTTTTGGAAAATTCATTAGACCCCCCCCCCCCCACCCCCTTTGTGCCGCTTCAGCTTTTTTAAGATTCTTTCATGTTTTCACACTATGCCAATCAGGTATCTCCCCTCTTCCAATTCATCCTCCTCTTTATCATAATCCAATTCACAATCCCATTGATCATCCACATGCACAGCACTCACACCTGGACATTCAACATCCCCCCCCATCAAAATGTTTCCAATCCACAGGTTTAGACTTTGGCAGAGAGATGTTCTTTTCCCGCATCGTTGGGATGGTTGCACCAAACCCCTCCCTCTCTTCAGGCCGGTCCATCCAGGACGCTCTAGACCCGGCCTGCAAATCATCACTGTATCTGTTATTACCATGCAGTATTCTCCCTTCATTGCTCTGCCAGCCGCTAAAACTTGCAGAGACTGTGGTCCTGCATTCTTCTTACTTGCACCCTCTTTTTCTATCTCATCCTCACCAGGTACCCAAACCCATTTCCCAGCCTGCAATGCTTTCTTTTGTCCTTTAATGACGCTTGAGCAGTCCCTACCTAACTCCTTACCTCTCTGTGAAACTTTAACACCCCTGTTGTCTTTGGTGTTTTTATCATTACTCTTTGTGTCACAAATTACATCTTTTATTTTTGTTCCTAGCTCAGTTAGGACTTCAGGTGACTTAAATTCATTCATAAAAATATCACCTTTCATATTGCATTTAATTGAAGGTAGAGTGCTTTCAACACAAGGCTCCCTCATTATTTTTGTCATTTCTTTCAGACTGTTTTTAAAAATAGTCACTTTAAATTTCAATTTTTCATTGAAGGGCATATTCACAATGTTATCCTCCTTTTGCCAGTAAAAACAGCTTCCTCATGACTAGGGGGCGGTGCTGACACTGCACGCTGTATTAGAGATTCTCCTTTAGTTGTGGAAACCCCCAGGACCCGCCTCTCACTAGCTGGGCGTTTCATTGCCATCAAACACGTGCGCAGGCGGCCCCTCCCACCTTTTCTAGAAGCGGCCGATTCTTGAAGCAATGAGGTAAGCAAAGCTTCATCTCCGGTCGCATTCTTTCGCTCCCTCACCTCCCCTTGACAACGAGCCTTCATTAAAATTATAGACTCTTGCTGCGAAGAACACGCCATTACAGCCACTGTGACCCCGCTTGCTGCAGCGCGTTTTGGCCGCTCCATGCCGACCCAGGCTTGCGAAAGCACGCCGAGTTGGATTAGGTCTTCCCTGCCCGCGTCACAAAGTACTTTCAATGCTTCCCTAACTGCAGCCACATTATCCGCCATAACCCAATTAATTAAACCTGACTAACCTGCCAAGCTGAAATATTTTACTCCCTACCTCAGGACCACAGGGTCTGAAAGACACACTAAAATAACCAAAGCCTAACGGACTCTAAGCCACGTCCCCTGCATACCTAGACCAATGCCTTCCACCCACAAGGCCCGGAATCTACCACCCGCCCAAAGCCGCCCGGGGGCGGACATCCTGCGGATGCCACCCCCAGGAGTCTCCATTGTTAAAGCTTCCTGGGGAGCCAGAGGGCCTGCAGAAGCATTCGCTGCTGCAGATGCACTGTCCTTCTCGATGTTGCAGGATGGGGGACACCTCGGAGGGGGAGTAAATACTATGTGGCAATCCCTCCCGGAGTTCTTCGAGTGAGTGGTGCTCGCCACAGGATAAGTCAGTTAGGACGAGGAGGGGGGCCTCTGGGTTTAAACTGGGTTAGGGCAATGAAGGTTCTAGCACTTTCTGCCAGTTACCTTCACTCTGGTAGGCTTTGAGTAGGAAGTTTTTCATCACTCTCCCAACCTCTTCTGGGTCGTATAATTCGATATTGCGTATGGACTGGTCTACCTATTCAGGTATGGTCTGCTGTTTTTTAGCCAGTAATGGTTTTGCATTACAGAACTGGCCCCATAAAGTGTCCTTTTTTTATACGTAACGGGTCCGAGTCAGTGGTGTAACATAGGTCCCTGCAGCCCCTGCAGTGCGGGGGGCAAGCTCCACGGGCCCCCTCAGCATAGTACCCTGGCCTGTGAGCTCCTGACTGACTCGGGATGGAGAGGGCCTCCATGTACTTTGCAGGGGGACCCCTCAAGTTTCGTTACGCCACTCGTCCGAGTCTCGCCTAATGCAACCATCAGCAATGAGGACATAATGAAGTTGGAGGAAGGACCACAGCAGCAGGGGAGGATAGAGCAAGAGGAGGAAACACAGTGTCGAACTGTGCCTAGACATCTGTTTGGGCATGCTGGGCCCCTGTCTCCCTGTACCACAGAGCCCCTCTGCTCCCATGGTCTCTCGGTCCTGGATATCTTGAGGGTAGTATCTAGAGGACATGTTGCCTCTATCTCCAACATTCATTGAAGTCGTCTATCTGCTTCCGCCCATGAGTGCTCTGAGGAAATGAACCTGCCTACTGCTGGTGCTGCCTCAGTGCCATCCCTTGTGTCCGCCCGCACTGGGGGTAGCTCAGCCTACTCAATGGATCTTTACCCGGTAGCAAGCAATGAATGAACTACCTGTCTGAAATGAGACCTGGTACGTGGAGATCCATCACATGTGGGGTAAAGGTGGAGGAGGGCTCCACATGTCTGTCATTGGGAGTACTGTACAGGGACTCATGGGACATGACACTCAAGGACTTTTATTGCTCATACTTGACAGTTCATACATACCTGCCAACTCACACGGTGCCACCGTGTGACGCACGATACCGACACCCATCACACAGTCTCCCGGTGAGGAGCCAATATCACACAGTGGTGGGGAAAATGACCTGAAAACCACTGTAAATAGTGGTTTTCCAGCTCGTTTCCCGAGGCTTTGAACTGCTGACGTCCATTAAGGGGTGTGAAAACACCCCAGGACATCCGCCTCCGCAAGCTTCTTTTTTTTGGTGGGGGGGCTTGCGTGCGGGGGTGGGGTTCAAAAGGCCCAGCCCCCTTGAAGGCCTGCTCCCTCCTCACACGATGTGATTGTTCTTCAAGTTGGCAGGTGTGGTTCATAATTGTTGCTGAAGCCAGAGCTGTTGTTGCCCTTCAGGAATCCCAGTTATGTTTTGTTTTTAGGAGTTGTCTGCACATTTTCTGCTGCCTTTCCTCCCAGATCTTCAGCTTGTTTTTCTGCCCTTCCTATGTCCCTATTTCACTGCGTGTCCCCCCCCTTTTTAGTGTGTGCCCCTTCTCAGCTTGGGTTAGCCGTGCAGTATTCTGTTTTGTTTCCTTTCATGAGTCATTGGTCCATTCTCGCCACCCTCTCAGCTTGAGTTCACTCCTGTTCTCGATTTTTAGTTCTTTATGTTTGTTCTGTCGCTCTTGAGCTGACTCCTTGCCTTTATGTATGTTTACTGTGGCGTTCCTGCTATGCTCATGGTCCATTTCTTTTCCGCTAATTGTTGAATTTAAGACAGGATTTGCAGGTGTAGGACATATCAAAGACCTTTTGTGCCCCAGTTTTTGAACTTTCGAGCTATGCCAAAACAGCCATTGCAGTGGTAATGAAGAGCCCCCTGCAATGGAATGGAATGGGAGGAAAATAAATGATGTTTCAGTGAATACCTCTGATCTCTTTCCAAGCTCAAGTCTCCTCTGAGGCTCGTCTTTGTTTCCTATTTTCCTTATTTGTGGCACTTCTCGTGTTTGAGTCGGTGTCGTCCACTTCCTGAGACTCTCATTCGTTGTAACTCACCCTATGGCCTGATCCTTGTTTTAAGCCCTCTGCATCCGGGCATCTGCAATGCTATGAAAGAAAAGCTGAAGTCGCAAAACGTAAGCAACCCCGATAATGCCTGATCTCACACTATACCCTGTCCCGCTGCAGTTTTTCTAATATGCTTTATCTAGGTGACGGTTTTCAGTCTACAAAATTAAGATCTTATGTCGCAACATATTCCTATTGTGAATCTGTTTATAATTTTGCATTCTTTCTGGTTTGTTGGGTTTTGTGCATACGTTCTACTACAATTTAGTGAAATTTCCTTCAGTGTGCTGCAAGTCCATAACTTATTTTTATCTAGATTTGTAACTCAGGCCCCTGATCTCTTAAGGCTCCTCAAAATGAACAGATTTTGAAGTTATCTGAAAATTCAAGTCCACAGATCTGTAGATGGGAAGTGTGCAGCCCCTGCTTCAGAGCTTCTCTTCTCTCTGGTGGAGGGGAGGCCGGTCTCAGAGAAGTACTGAGGAGGGCTCTACAACGTGCAGACTGCTGCTGATCCACTCCAGGTGCTTGGCTCTTCTCTCTGGAGATTTAGCTTGATTCAGCCAATCACAGTAAGGCAATGGGGGAGGTCCCCTTAGGCAAGGGTGGGAGGCCACAAGAGAGAGGACCTTTGACCATAGACTCAGAGTCACATTTAAGCCAGGTGAGAGGCATTTGCACTGATAGTGCTCGGGAGAGGTGTGACGCAGCGGCCAGAGCGGCTGACTCTGGAGAGCGTTGCTCCCAGTTAGATCACCGGCGGCAGCTCAGCTCAGCATCATGTGACTCTGGACAATAGCTCACTTAATCTCCCCGATGCCTGCCTGGATACCCTTAGGGGTGATAAGTTTGCGCTTTACAAATGTGGAATTCAATTTTAATTTATAGTGCTAACCCGAACCCAATGTGAAACCAGATGTATTGGCAATGCTCTTTCTTGATGACATCATGGAAGTAGGTGTCTTGAATTCTGCACATCGTGCCTGGCCGTCCGCATACAAAAACTCCTTAATCACCATAAAAAATGTATCCACCAGGATAAATTGATGCAGATCAGGAAGGTTTTGGATAAGCCTGCTGCCCAATGTCTTTTTAAGGATCAAACAGTTGCTGGAGGAGAATCAAAGGCCCTTCTCCCGATCCAGAAGCAGCTCAATAGCTCCCTGAAACAGAGGCTTCTGAACTTCCTGAAGAGGCTCTAGAGATGAATTCTGAAATTAACACAGAGGTAAGTGGACTGATGAAAGGTTTAAGGTAAGACCTTCTGATTCGCTTTCCAGTCCCCATTGGTTCAGAGTAATGGAAAACCACTGGGACACAGTTTCAAAATCGCACCGCTCTACGCTAACGCAGCCTGAGGTGCAGTGCAGAGAAGCTGAGAGCTTTCCAAGAATGGGCAGTAGGTGTGATCTGGTGAGGAACGACTGAATGCGGTGCATCCCACAGCCGTTCCAGCAGCAGTGGGGATAAGTCCCTGCAGAGAGACCCAGGGATCTTGACTGCAGAAGTTAAGGAAGGGCTTCCAGCTTCTCCCTCCACATCTCAAGGGCTTGATCATCCACTCAACACTACAGTGAATTCACCTTGCGAGAAGAGAGGCCTAGGCTACGGAGTGTCAAGCTTGGCGAGGGGAAGGAGAATGTTAGTCCTGCAATAAGAGACTTTTGCTTGTAAGAAAAGTGGATCAATGAGCAAGTCACAAAAGTAACAGTGAACTGGTATCAAGGAAAAAACCCAGAAATGAAGCCACACTCTAGGAATATTATTCCATTCGCAGTCTCAAACTAAAGATGGGATGGAGGGTGGTGATTCAGTAAAGGGTGTTTCCATGGAAGGCCTGTCTCAGTGGTCCATGGGCTCTGACGGCTTCCTAGAATAGGCTCCTCTCAAAGAGCGGCACGATGGAATGAAAGCTGGTGGTGATGATCCTTGAGAGTAAACTGGAAAGGCTAGAAAATATCAAACGTGCCTGAGTTTGAGACTGGTTGGCAGACAATGGAAGAATCATTCGATTTCAGGGGCGCCATGGAGTGCTTTCTTATGAAAGAAGTGTAGCCATTTGGAAACCAGCACCCCGTCAAACTCAAGAGGGCATACCCCCTTCCCACTGGAGGAATGAAAGAGGACAACGAATACCTTGGCACAGACATGGTGGTTGTAAAAGAGGATACTCTTAGAGAAGACATACTCTGACAAGGGACAGAAGGAAGAGATCCGATACTAAAGCTGTGGAATTCTGTTATTCCGTGATGTGTGCCTGACAACAGTGCAGAAGAGAAGGAAGTTGTAGAAGGTGAGAAGATCTTTCATCGATTTGGAGATGCAACCAATCATACCTTACGCTTCGGATCTCGAAGTAGTGGTAGGGCTGAAAAAAGTCTATGCTTGTACTAATACAGGCGGACAGGAATATTTTAGGGCATTACAGAACAGGTCGAATTTTGGTTCATAGCCTGTGCTACCACCACAATGTGGCAATCTTTGAATGGTTCTTAAAGACTAATTAGTGCCGTTCATGATTCCATTTTGAAATGCTAATAAAAAGATTTAAATATAAATATAGAAAAGAAATCCTGTCCCCAAACTGCTGGATGCTCAGGGCGAAGGAGGGATGTCATCATGGGCTAGTAGCTGACAGTAGGTCTGGGGTTGCCTGCCAGCAGTTTTCGCTTTCGTTAGTGCTTGTTTTGTTTTGTCATTTGTTTTTGTAGAACTTTATTGATAGGGAAGCTGATGAGCCTCCAACAATCTAAACAATGATCGGCAAAGCCAAGAGTGCTGGCTTTGGCTACTCACCTTTCGGCATTCCCATTGCTTATATTGCTTGAGCGTATCTTTGTATGAAGGCACACATTGTATGAAACAAGCATTGTCTTAAGCTTAAATATATATATATATATATATATATATATATATATATATATATATATATATATATATATATATATAATGAAAAAGCACACATTCCACCAGTAGTCCGTGGCAATGAGGAAGACTACTAGATGAGCAGATGTGCATACTGTGATAGAACAGGATGCCATCACTCATAGTCAGATAAATCAGGGACCGAAGTGGGTGAAACTGTGCTCCATGCTGTGTGTAGTGGTGGGTGGAAGCAAAATGTGAACGACACTACACCACAATGGATAACAAGGGCCTACTGGAAGCCACTGTAAGAAAATATGTATTTTTTAAATATATTTTCAAGAAAAACAAAGGGCCTTGGCTCCAGAGTGCTTTGAAGCCAGGCTCCTCACTAGAGACAGTGTGGGACAGTGAGACAATGAAACTAGAGACAGTTATGACAACGAAAGTGCAGGTGAGCGGACCTTCAGAAGGTGACTGCCAGGTGAGCACTCTCCTCTGCACCACCAGAGAAACCGGGCCACTCTTTTACCATCCCTAGCACTAACTAGTCTCCATCTAGTGTTGAGTGAGCAGGAGCCGCCCTCCAGCCGTGGGCTAGGGTGCCAGAAGAAACTTCTTAAGTTATGCTATGGGGTCCTCCTAAACCTATCAGGCTGTACAGATGTACAGCAACCAGCCAGATCCTCTCTCCCAGATGCTGTACTTGACTGAAGGGTCTCTATGGATAACTTTGGTTAACCCAGGCTGGGAATACAAAATTGATTGTTCACGGTTGGAGCCAGTCAAGCCATCATAAACAGTGACTTTCCTTGAATTGGGACTATTCGCCCTGCGTGTCTAACATCTGTGAGGCCTAAAGATATATTTCATAAACTCACAAGAGCCAGTAACAGGCAGACAGACCCCCAGCAGCATATCTCCACTTGAGTTTTTCAACATTGATGAGTGGTTACAAAGTTGTAGCCAACTTAAGTTTTTGGAAACATCTAGGGGTATATTCACAAGAACGTGCGCTAAACATCGCCAAAAAAGGTTAACGCAACTTCACACATCGCAGTCTATCGTGGGAAAATAACCCCGTCTTAACGTGGAATTCACAACACGGCGGTACCATGCGATAGGTTCCCGAAAACGCGGACAATGTCCGCGATACAACCACCGCGACAGCGATTGAAACACAAACCCCAACGCGAAAAACATGCGATGGCCCAAACCGCGATGAGGAAATCAGCGATAAGCAGCGCCAGGCCTGCAATACACATACGGCAGGCGGGAAAATCACTACAAAAGTAGAAAAACCCCACAAACACAAAATAACCAACACCGAAGCACCATGGAGGCAGCCGAAGCAGGTGCAGAGGACGAGCAGAACCCCACAAGCACCCCGGACGACCAGTCTGGGACCTCGGGGACAGGGAAGGGCAAGGACAAGAAGAAGAGGAAGACGTGGTTTGGTTCGCAGGAGAATAGGATCCTGGTCACGGAGGTGATGGAACACCATCAAGAACTGTTCGTCACCTCCGTGTCATTGGGCACCAAAAATGGAATATGGCGGTCCATCGTGGACAAGGTGAATGCCGTCGGAGTGCACAAGAGGTCAATGGACGAGGTCAAGAGGCGATGGATTGACATCAAGCGTAAAACCAAGGAGAAACTCACAGGCAACCAGAAGGCAGCAATGCAGACCGGAGGTGGGAGTCCAGCGCCGCAGCTGGAGCTGGATGACATGGAGGAGCTGGTGTCGACAGTCATCAGTGTGGAGACCGTGGCAGGAGTTGGGGGAGCGGACACTGCTCGACATGACACAACACAACAGCAACAGGGTGAGTAACCACCAGGTACTGGGGGGACGGGGGGATATGGCCACAATGGCACACATGCACAATCAAGCAGAGCACAGTGCACACCCACAATGACTCTGGATCATGGCCCTGATCTACAGACTGTCACAATGTACATTGCCATGCTGTCTGAATGTGAACATGTACCATGTGGCTACATACATGTGGACACATTGTAATACAGCATCTCCTCTTCACATTGCAGAGGCACCGTCAACACCTCCTGCAGAGCAGTCCCAGCCACTCTTCACTGATGACGAGGAGGACACCCCCAGCATCGACACCCAAGCCCTCCAAGACATCATTGACATCATCCGCAACTCACCTCCAGGATCAGGGCAGCCTAGCTGCATCGAGGAGACCCCAGCCACTCCACAAACCACCCAGCAGGAGGCACCCACAACCCCGGCTGTCTCCCAGGACCCCCACGAACAACACATGGCCTTCCAACGCCGTGTGTTGGAGGGCCAGAGGGAGATGGCTGAGCAGGTGCGGGTGGGGTTCGACCTCATGGCTACCAAACTTGACGCCATCCATGGGTGTCTAAGTCCCATCAGGGACCACCTCCAGTCCCTAACGGACACCCACAGGCCGCTCCATGGTCTCCAACGAGCCCTGGCTGACATCGCTGGAGTCATGACTCGGAGACAAGAACACCTGTCCGCTCAGAGTGGCTCCGGCGATCTCAGCCGTGAGCTGGCACACATGCGGAGGCTCATGGAGGACATGGTGCGGATGGAGGCGGAAAGGATGGCAGCCACCACTGCACATCAGCAAAATGTAGCTGGGATCTACCATGCCCTGCAGATCCTCATCATGGCATTGCTGCCACAAGGCGTGGCGCAGATGAATGCTGCTGCCCCTACACCATCCACATCTCCGCCCCCTGGCGTGTCAGTGCCTCACAGTGCGGCAGACATTTCCACTCCGGCACCTGATGTGTCACTGCCACACAGTGCGGCCGACAATCCACCTCCGGCCCCTGATGTGTCAGTGGCACACAGTGCTGCAGCCGGAACTGCACCACCCACAGGTGAGGCAGAGCACACATCCGAGGACGAGGACGTGGATGGGATTGAGATCAGAAGGAGGCACTAGCATTCATTTCCGCCACCTGGCCTGTTGCTGCTTGGTGCCGCACATGGCCCCATGACCTTCCACTGACCCCCGATACACTCTGCTGCACTCACCTTGGACCGCGACATGGACTGCCATATCCTGTTTGGTGACCAATGACACGGCGACCAGACTGCGGACTGTACTCTTCCTCTTCCGCTGTACTTGTCATTCCCCGATGGACTCTGGCTGGCTCTCCACGGGCCCATGTTGTGAAGTGGGGTTGGCAGGGCCCTGTACTGCTCCAGCTGCAAAACTCCACTGGATGTGCATTAAACAATCAGAAACGCACTGCTGTGTCATGTCTTTCATCATTCAAGTATGAATGTGTGGATGAATGTAGAGACAGTGATTCCCCCTAACGTCAATGATGCTCATCTAGTGGGATTCCAGTCACAGTGTGCTACATTGCCGATTGCGTTCCGGGTGCCGTAGACACTACAACAGGGACACACGCATCAGTCACTTCCTTGTCTGGACATGGACTGAACCACACCCAGAGCCCCCGAGTCATTGTTGCAAGCCCTGCGCTGGTCCGGCGTACGCCAGGCCAGACCACTCCGCTTACGCTCCGAGGGGGGGGCCACATATCCACATGTCGCAGGTTTACACGCTAGTGGTCTGAGGGTCACTGGTCTAGTTGTCAGCATGTCACGGCCACTCCCTGAGGGCAGGTTTGCACACACACCACACCCATCCGGCACAGGCGTCACAGGCCATTTGACCCTGCCAATATAAGGGGCCGACAACGTCACATTCCCCACTGGCGGAGGTGACTGGATGACGGACGTTCCACGATTCTAAATCATATAGGGCCCATGAGTTGTTGCGCAAGGGTTAGTGCCACCCGAAGCCATGCGGCCGTCACGGGCCTACCACCACGTGGCGCTGACTGGTGTTGCACAGGGTTAGTGGCACCCGAAGCCATGCGGCCGTCACGGGCCTACCACCACGTGGCGCTGACTGGGGTTGCACAGGGTTAGGCGCACCGGAATTGCTGAGCGGGTGTGCAGCCTGCGATGATGACGTGTGCACTGATGTGGTCTCTGCCCTTGATGCCTCAGGACTCAGCGTCATGTGTGGGACCTGCTGGGCCGCGGTGCGGGTCTGCATGATGTGGAGCATGCCATGGTCGCGGGGCCGGGGCCTGGAGCTTTCATGGGCACGTGGTGTGCCCACTGGGGGACACACCGTTGGCGGCAGGTGAGCAGTAGGGCCTGGGTGCGCAAGGGCGGACAGCCAGCGCTGGCCGGCGGGAGGGGCTAGGGTGCGGCTGCATGTGTGCGCAGGGGCGGACAGGCGTTGTTGCCGTGTGCAGTGAGATGGACTCTGCCATGATTGACTCTGGCCTCGATTACAGATTGCAGACCTGGTGGCTTGCAGTGTATGCCGGCACGTGGTTGGAGACACACCGGTGGCAGCAGGTGAGCAGTGGTGCCTGGGTGCGCGGGGCGGCAGTGTCCCTCTCTCTCTCTCTCTATCCCTTCCTTTCCTTCTCTCTCTCTGCCTTCATTTCCTCCTCTCTCTCTCTCTCTCTCTCTGCCTTCCTTTCCTCCTCTCTCTCTCTCTGCCTTCCTTTCCTTCTCTCTCTCTCTCTCCCTCTCTTCCTTTCTCTCTCTCCTTCTCCCTCTCCCTTTTTCTTTCTCTCTCTTTTTCTCTCTCTGCCTTTCATTCCTTCTCTCTTTCTCTGTGTCTCGCTCCTTTGATGTGCGCATGACACACGTTCTGATTTTGTGCTTTATTTTCCAGGCCGTGACATCATGATTGTCCCGGACGGACACGACAGGAGTCGTCCGCATTGGTGTTTTGTGTTGTGTTTCAATAAAGTTTTTGGTTGTTACTTCAATGATGGGTGACTGTTTCTCGTTCTTCTGACCACACATGTGTGTTTCTTGTTGTCATTGTGCGACATCATGCACTTTTTGTGGCTCTTGTGTCGTGCACGGTATGTGTTTGTCCGGGGGGGGGGGGCCCGGAGGGGGGGCCTGGGAGTGGTGGTGGTGGGTGTTGTGGCCCTCTTGGGTCTCCGAGCTGCATGATCATTGTCTCCATGGCATCTGTGGGTCTTCAGATGGGGCTCTGGCCTGGGCTCCCTTTCATACTGCAGGTAGTCGTCCTGCTTAACACCAGCAGAAGGCAGGTGTTAAATCCCTGCTGCTACCGCGGCTTATCACCTGTTTTTGGTTCGCATCGCAGATCTGGCAGTTCGTTGTGAAAGTGGTGTAGTGGTGTTTTCGTGTGTTTTTGCACGGGAACGCCTACTCTGCATCTCATTAGGGTTAGTTGGTGGTGTCACCCGTGGGGATAAATTTTGGGGCAGTTATCGTGGGAATACTGGCGATGTCTGCAGTTTGCACCCGCTTGTGAATGGGGCGATAAATCTATCTCCACTTTTGATGCGCTAAAGTGCCGATAACTCGGCGATAAGTCCTTGTGAATATGCCCCCTAGCCTATTAATAGGGTTTCCCAGTATCCCGCTGTTTAGGCAGCCCACAGTGATCAGGAGAATCCATTACAACTTACCTTGCAGCCTGAGATAAGCCTTGACCCAAAGTGTGGGTACCACAACATCCTAGTACTCCAGTGGGAACATAACATTTTGGAGCATCCTGTATACTAAAAGGGATAGCCGCACTTATGCAAACATTGATTAATATTAATTTATCTTGACCTATTTAAAAACAATAACCAATAAAGAGTTACATCTTTGTGGAGAATGCGAGTAAGGCACCCCTGGGGTACCTTGTGACTCTGAGACATTGTGTTTTCTTTAAAGAGTATTTCCAGGCACCTCCATGTATGTCAATGTTAAACACCTTCAGCCCTTTGAACGGCTCATGAGCTGACCTTTCAATAAGATAAACTGGCCCATTGTTTCCTATGACCGATATCTTGCCGAATCACGACAGAGTAGCTTATGCTAGTCCATGAACCATAAAACACCACCCTTACCTAAAAGTTATATTTTCTATTATCTTTTGAAAAGCTTAAGGCTTCCCTATGGTCCTTGTACTACAATTGTAGGGTGTTTATATTAGTGTTATTTATTTTAAAGTAATAGTCATGACTGGACATTCCTATGTATTGTGCATGGAACAATTGTCTTATACTGTACCTGACTCAACTGTCATACCATCTCCATCTTGACTGTGCGACCAGGCAACCCTGAGAGCTAAAGGGGCTTTGAGGGAGTGGTGATAGTGTGGCAAACGCTATAAGAGCAGTGAACTTGAGTACTGGGGGAGGACACTGGATAAAAAGACCAAAACAACTGGTAACTATTGTGTTGGCCTTTCACCTAACAATAACTGCATTTAAATTATTTAGTCCAACTCCACAATGAAATGATAGTTAAACACTGTATTTCTTGATTTCTAAGACATATACTGTTAATATTACAACACATCTGCAAATGTGAGACACTTCGAATGTGCCACCGAAAGGCACAGAATGATCCACACTATCAGTTCATTGCTGGGAGGAAGCAATCCTAGTAGGATCAATCCAGGATGAAAGCAGCAGTGGCAGCATCCTCTCGCGTAGACCTATGGGGCCTCATTAAAAAGTTGGATCTGCAAAAAAATAGAAACTCGCTTCTTAAAAAGCCTTCTACGGCTGGGACCGGGCACCCCTTTAAAGCCTTCAGACTCAACCTCGGCTTGAGCAGCATAGAGGATGTAACTCAGCTGACACTGGTCCGATATTGGACCAGATTACACACTCACCCTTGTGCTCAGTTGTACTTAGATTCACTACTTGGCATCATGGGAATGAAGGGTTTGCGAAGAAGCATTGGCTAAGCCAAAGGGAAAAATTCTAAAAGCAATAGGCTGCAGTGGTTTTTGTAGCAACCCTGGTACAATGAGCATGTCTGGGGCCTGGATCATCAAATCGAGTTACTGGTGGGCGTCAACGTAAACCATTTCCTTGGTATATCTATAGCTGCCTCAGCCATGTTTTCTTGCCCATGGATGTGCCCACCTGTGCCATTTACAGCTTCTCTTTCACATCTTGGCTCTCAGAAGAGAGGGCGCTGATTACCTTGCTCATCCGACAGAGTGCCATTTCTGATCATGACTGACGTATTTCCTTCTCAGTGTCTCAAACCCCGGCCCCTGAGACCTCGTGCTTCCCATGGAAAGCCTGTGTGTAAAATACTGCACGTTTGTTCAGTAGCGCTCACTGTTTTTCGGTTGCTAGGAGACCTCTTTGTTCACCGATTCTGTCATTCACGGATACGTACATTTTTCTTTTGCTAATAAACATTTTAAGACATCAGCTGGCATGAGTGCAGAGTTTCCTTGCCACAGGCAAAAACATCCAAAGTATTAACAATGTTGAGAAGGCACTTTGTCATCAGGCTGTCTAAAAACGAAGACTACCAATGGCTGCCAAGCTTACTTAGACATTATAATACCTGAGGACGGTACTTGTATTTCGAATTTAGCCTCGGAGTCCTGCCGGTGCGTGCACTTACTGCAAACACCAGCCTATGGGGGTGGGGTGCGGGCTGGAAACAATGCCATTTTCCGCTCTTTTGTAAAATATCTATGGGTGTGTGCACATTCAGATGGTCATAGCGCGGAGTGATGCAATCATTTCATGCTGTCAGACAGGTGTGCCAACCATCTTCCCATTTCAGCAGCAGCTTGGTGACTTACTAGGCGCGAATTTATGAGGGAACAGTACCTCCATTCTACAGTCATCCTTTAGGAGTTTTACGAAAAGCGAGGGAGATTTGTAATCTTATGCAATGGTCTTTTACAACTGGAGCTCATCCAGGCACTATCAGTGATGACGTACCACATCAAACACACTAATTTGTAATAGCTTACGCATTAATAGTAAGAGAAATTCTTGTATTTCCTAGGAAATGGGTGCAGGTTAACCTTCCTGGGTCTTAGAGGCTTGTGAGCAATTTATGTCTTTCTTGGTGCTCTGGAGAGTTCTTTTCACTGCATGAGTACTATACAAAAATAAATAAATAAAATTGATGTTCTCACACTTCGAAATGGCTAAAAATACATTTGAAGGTATTTTCTAAACATGTTATTGTTTATACGTCACCTTTAACAAACTACCGTGATACTCGGTCAGGTAAAACGGCGGTGTGCATTGTGTATCAAAAAGATCTTTCCATTCACATATTTATTGCATTTTTATATAGCGCGGACTTTACCCGAAGGTGTCAGAGCGCTGTACAATATACAATGTACATATCTTCACACAGACCTCATCCACGGACAACTCCACCATATTAGGAAGGTAGAACATTTGCGGAATTCAATTATTCCGATGGAGTCCCATGCGTGTCATAAGCACTGTCTGAAACAGGAGGGGAGTACACCTCACAGCTCCACCAAATGCATTGGAATCTCTCCCAGGGCTCCTAGATCCTCTGATATATCTTGGAGCATCATCAGCTAATATACCGGGGTTTCTGTGATGGCATATACCATCCACCCCATGGCTCCACGCATCCCCTATTTCTACCGCCAATACCACGTAACAAAAAACATGGAGTGTTTTGGCAGTACATAGTCTCCATAGGGCAAGGTTCTCAATGAAGGTGACTTCAATGTCACATGTTGCTGACAGCTTGTGCTGATGCCGTCCCAGAATGGCCTGATTCTGATCACATTTGACTGGCTTGAGGTGACATCATGGGCATTGTTGGAATGGGAATGTCCCCCGTACGGTGTACAGACATATCACCTGCATGGACGTTGATTCACCAAAATGCCATAGGTAACAGAAGTGACATAATGCACCCTTGACCTTACTGACATCACAGGAAGTGACATCATATCACCTTTGACACTCAATCTACCTAGGAAGTGATACAACACGAACTTAACACTGATAACATCATAATAATTGACAAATGTCTGTTTTAGATACCCCTTGTATTAGGCTGCTGACATGATAAGCAAGGTAATCATTAAATGGTATTTAAAAAAATAGTAGTTATGTCCACATGTATTAATTGATGTTGACCATATATTGAATATGAACTATATTATTGACCTAAATTATTCCTTACTGTTAGTACATTTTGATTCAAGATTGTTTAAAAGGCTATATCATTACTGTGAAGGACAGAGGGGAAGGTTTTATTCACACACTTCTATTTTCATGTATTTACAATAATGAAACATGGCAACAATTTGTTTAAAATGTTTGTTTTTAGTTCATTTTTTATTCAATCAGAGGAATGCACATTGTACTGCTGACTTTTTTAATTTTACAAAATCTATCATGTAATGTCTCAGAGGCAGCTACAGAAAGGAAACAGTACTCATCAGGATACTGTTTACCTTCTGTTCTTGGAGTGGGTGCTGGTTATTTTTTAAAGTGGTGGGATGTCATAGTTGCCCTGATTTGTAGCGAGTGAGCTTAACCTTTTCTAGAGGGAGTTCCTGGGTGGGGGGCTCCCCCCCGAAGAAAATTTTGAAAAATGTTACAAGATGGTGCATTTTAAATTTGCTAAAAAGCCACAGGTTCTGAAAAAACATTCATTAAATATTCAAGTCGTTCATTGTGTGCTAGGCTAATTTAACATGACTATCCCAGGAGTTGAGGCGATTTTTCCAACATGTGCTAGAGGTGCCCCCACATATCAAAGATTACTTCGATTGTGCCAGGCTCAGCATGTTGACATGGGTGCTTCCCACATGCCATGGGTGCCCCTTTAGTCCACAAATTACAAACACTATGCCACTGCAAGAATGTTGTCATTAGTGCTGTCGATAAACCATAAACCATGGGTGGCCCTTTTGTCAAAAATTATCTCAGGGCCAGCATTTTGTTATGAATGTCCCCCTCCTATATACAATGGCTGCCTTCCCTTATGCCACAAATTATCTTCAATGTGTCAGCACCAGCATTCTGCCACAGGTGCCCTCTATGTCAAGAATTTCCTCCAGTATGCCAGTGCCAGTAGTTTTCCACAGGTACTCCATGCCAATCATTACATTACATTCAGGTTTCCAGTGCCAGCATATTGTCATTGGCGTTCACATATGCCAAGTATAATCTCTAGTGTTCCCTCGTTTGCTAGTATTTTGTCACATGTGCCTGTCATGGGAAGAAATGCCTCCAGTATGCCAGTGCCAGAGGTTTGCCATAGGTGCCTCTTTTAGGCAAGAATAACCTTCAGTATGCCCGGGTCAAGGACACTTGCAAGCATAACACTTCATTCTCACTCATGCTCACTTATATTCATCCATTCACACTCTCACTCATTCATTGCCACTCACTTGAACTCGCTCATTTAGTCTCACTCACAGTTATGCTCATTCACTGCCACTCACGCCACTCATTCTTGCTCACACTTCACACTCCGTCTCACTCATAGTTATTCATTCTCACCCACATACTCTCACTTTTTTGCCTCACACACTCACTCACTGACTCACTCATATTCAATGGCATTTACTAAAAAAAAAAATAATGCCAGGCAGCACAGCAACCTAATTTGTCATGTTTTCGATATAGTAGGGGGAGAGAGCATTGCAGAGTCATATCTACAAATATATGCAACTGCTGCTCTCTTCCCCAGAGCTAGCACACAATCAGACAGCCTAGCACCACACATTTCCCTTTGCACCCTGGTGCAAAGGTATGCACATGATGTCTAGCATAGTTTTGTACTTGAAGGGTAACATTCCAGAACAAAATACTATGCCTAGACAAACTTTAAAACTTTTCACACATTCCAAATGTGTTTTATAGTGCAGCACATGTTCAATGTTACAAGAAATTCAAACATTTCTCCAACTTATCGCCTGCCTCGAGAAGGTGTTATTTTTTGGTGCAAAACTCTGTCTAACATTTTAAGTAGATAGGGCTTGGCGTCATAAACCTGGGTTGTAGCATGGAAATACCCATATAACACCTATGGCAGGCGTCGTGATGCAGAGTAGCGCAACGCAGCAGAAAGCACTTTTGCACTACTTTGCACCAGTTTGTGTGACTTTGCACCAGCACAAAGTCTTGATAAATCTTCCCCTCAATCTCAGTTATTCACAGTCATTCTCACTACTTGTCATTCACTCTCAGTTTCACGCACACACAGACACATGCTCACACATACAAACGTGCAGACATACACATGCTCACTCATACCGCATCCACACAGCATCCATTTAAAAGCATTTTATTTTGCTTACCACAGCTACCAGAGAAGAATTTGTTCCAGCTCTGGATGGTTCTTTTTTATTGAGCTAATAGGGAATTGAAAGTGAATCAAATACTATTATTCTCTATTAGCTTAATAAAAACAAGCATTTGCAATGCAATAGGTCTCGCATTGGTTACATTTTGAAGTATTGGAGTTGCAAATAGCAATGTTTCTTTATGTATGAGTCCGAAATTTACCAGTGGCTGAGATCCCGAGAAAAAAACAAGCAAAAATAAGCAAAGCACATACATGCCTGATAAAGAAAGCTGCGGCATTTTATGGATTCTTAATAGGGAAGGGGAGGAGAGAGTGAAGGGGCTGGTGTGGAGACAGTGAAGGGGCAGATAGACGGAAAAGAGACAAAAGAGTGCTAAGAACTGTAGACCAATTTCTGTGGGTTGTTCTGTGGCTATTGAAGTGTGCGTGTCTCGTACTGGTAGTTAAAGCGCGTGTGACGCCATTTGAAACAGAATTTAACATCTGTGTCATACTAACAGAACGGAAACTATGCTACTTCAGCGGTGTGCCCAGACAGTTCAACAGTGTGTGCATAAAATGAGCCTCGATGATTATTAGGCCCAGTGATAAGCCCAGTTTAGTTGGCACTAAGGAAGGATGAAAGGCTCAATCGGTCCCAGAGCTGGGCTCTGCAGTGTGCCAGAGGAAACAACAAGCCAGTGGCAGAGCTGGGATTTTGGAGCCAATGTGTTTGGGTGTAAATAAAAGAATTGTGGCCACTTTGCGACCTATTTGTTTTGCTGTATTTAGTTAAATATTTTTAGGTCTCGCGCCTAGCGCAGCGCGAGACCTCTTGAATGGGGTTTTAGAACTGACCTAGGAATCGCACACGCTCGTGCGTGTGCGATTCGTTTTCCCCCCGGCTATTGGGCTTTGCGTGCGTCTTTTTAAGAAAGACAGCACGCAATTGGGCAAAGGCGGGCGCATGTCCCGCCTTTGCCGCGCCCATTCCCACCGGTGTCTAGCACGCGCAGCAGCGCGCGTTCGCCTCGCTGCCGCGCTCCCTTTCCCCCCCACCCCCGCTCCTCTGTGCGCACCACTGGTTTCGATTCCCGCGTTCGGGTTTCGATTCCATGCTTGTTTTTTTTTATCTCCTCATCTGCCTTTCTCGTCCCCTTATGTGCTAAACACAATGGACCACCTCACCAGCCCCTGCTCTGCTGAAGAAATCATTGTATACTATTGCACTGAGACCCCTTAGATCGTCACGACCCATATCCTCCTGTGCTGTGGCTGTTGCGGGGACACCAGCACACTCATTACTGTCCCAAGAGTTTTGTTTTGAAGCCGCCCATCAATGCGCATTCAAACTACATCACATGAAAGATAATTCTGCTAGTTAACAGCTTCGAAAGTTAAAAAGTGTTTCCAAGAATACAACGTGAATTTATTTTCCATAGTTATAAAACATTAACTGTTGTATTTGTATTTATTACCTTCAATAAAACACACCTTTCCATTTCATTTTTCACATTAAACATTGCTGCCGTGCTCCCTTCCCGCCTCCTTCTCGGAATTCTAATAGATTAGGCTCCATCACTCTTCCTTAATGTCAGAATCTCGAGTAGTTCAATACATCACGTTGGTCTAGGCAGTTTCGTACAGGGTGATGTGGGACCCAGATTTCCAGCCTGGACCTTTGTCTGGGTGGGTTTTGTTTCTGTGCCGGGACACACTAAAGTGCAACGGTTCTAGGCAGAAGTAGATGCCGTGGGTTGCTCGGCACTGCAGTAAGACACAAGCTGTCCTTCCCGGATGATGCCCAACAAGGATGAAACCTTTCCATGTTGCTGGTGTTCCCGTGCAAGTGGGGCGTGGCCTAGCAGTTTAAGCTGCACTGTCCCTTTTCTGCTGACATCAATACTGTTTTACATGCACTGCAGCTGGGTCCCGAGTTTACTGGCACAGTGAGCAAAAAAAAAATATAGACTGAATTTATGGACACAGTAATTATGAAAGTCTGAGATTCTTTTACATATTCCATTCATTAACTTCCGGTTTTTTTTCTCACGAATAGGAGGCCTTAGTACCCGGAAGTGCCTCCCACTTCTCACTGCACGAGCAGGCCCAAACTGCGCCTCACTAATGAAGTCCAGCAAGACCAAAGCATGTCCGGGATTCCTAGTGATACAGTGCAGAGGCTCTTAAGGGGAGTTACAGAGTCTTATTTCAACTGGGCAGTTCGGGATGGCCTGCCCCTTATGGGGAGTTATCCAAATTGACTTCACGTGACTTGCTCCTTTCTATAGTGCATAGTGATAAAACGAGCAACGGACATTGCATTCATCGTTTTATACCCAATAATGTACGCAACATCCTCAGTCTGACAGAATACATAATTTTAGAACTGTACAGTGCATTCCCTCTGGTAAATCACCGACTAGAAGATCAATGTGTGTGCAAGCAAGGGATAAGCTCAATGCTGTCCCTTTCTGCATATAGGGCATGTTTCCATGGATTCCAGCTTTTAAAGGATTTGTGGAAAATCCCCAATTCCGCTTGGCCAGAGTATGCAGAAATCTACCCTTTCATGCTTCCGCCCACGGACGAAGCTACCCTATATTGTGATGCACGCGAAGAGAAGGCCAGAAATCTACCAAAGCCAGGCCGTAATCATGGCGTAAGATGCGTTGGAGTGTGTGCGGAGTGTTGCGGGATCCTCCTAAATATTTTGTGGCCTTTATTCTTCAGTGAATGGTTTTAGACAACTGCACTCGGCCCTATTCAGAGGAGTGAGTACTGAGCCCTGGGGTACTCCCCTTTTAATGTCCTCCTACCCGAGGCCTCGTCACTTTGTTACTCTCCACGTAGAGCACCTGTAGCAGTGCCAGCAAGAAAACAGAACACCCAGCTCAGGTGCACTGATGCATTATCAAACGTATAACGAACGCAATAGGAATCCAATCACCAGGGCCGTTTCTACCACTAGGCAAGACTAGGCGGCCGCCTAGGGCGGCAAAAACATGAGTTTGGGAATCCCCTTGAACGGCCTTTGACCTCGAAAGCGCATTGGGTAGCGCCTTCTACAATTCGACGTGACATGACGACGTCACGTTCGGCACCACGGGCGGGGGTCGTGCACGCCGATTTCCGACTTCCGATTCGCTCTCGACCCGATCGGAGTCGGACCTCTGTCTGTGCTCGCACGGTCGCACCCTGTGCTGACCCCAAGGTGCCTGCCCGCTTCTAGGAGCATCCGTTCTACTGAGAGGTAATGGGGAATATGGGTGTAAATAATGTAACTTATCATTAGGGGTGCATTTGTAGCAACCAAAACAGACATTGTTTGTTCTATTTTTAGCAACCACCTCTTGAAGGACCACATGGACCAAAATGCATTGTGGCAAAATCATGGAGCTTACCTCACAATGACCATGGAAAATGTTCGCCATTGACCAGCACTGTATATATGTTGATTCTGATTTGAATTTCATGTCGACAAAAGTTGAAGATTTCGTTAAAATATTTGAATATAGTGAATTTATATTTTGAATGAATCGGGCAATAATACATTTGCTTAAATTTTCATGAACTAATGACCGTGTGGTTCACAAATTCATGAAGTCTGTATTGTCGGACACATGAGACTACTCCCAGAATAGGGAGCAGACATCATTTTCTTGTTGTGTGTACATAGACAGACTACATTCCCCGGTTGTACTAAAGTCAATTTCTAAGATTAACAGTTAATTTTAAAAGAGAATCGGAGTGTGCATTTGGAACAATATATGATTAAAACTTTGAAAAGTAGCACATTGGAGGTTAATTTCAATAGGCAATGTCCATCAGTGCTTAATCCAGGACTACCATTTCCAGCTGTTTCGTTGCGAGATCTGGCCTGTTCCAGTCTGGCGATCCCAACCCCCTGACCTTGGGGTGGCCCTGCTGCTCCCAGCATTGGATCTAAGTGGATCACTGTGCTCACTCAGACATGCCTGCCTGGATCAGTTGACCCTTCTTAGGCATTGCACAGATTCCCGCCTAGGAAGGGGATGAATGGTGCAATTGAGCTATTGTTGGTCAGATTGAAGCAGAAGCAGGGAGAGAAGTCTAATAAACAAAAGCGGTTACCCTCATGTGCTCTACACCGGTGGCAACATGTCCACCATGATCAGTAAAAATAAAGACTGCCATAGAGGAACACAGCTGATGGCCCATTTAGTTTATGGTGACAACTGCCATCTTTGAAGACAGGATGTCCAGTGATCTCCTGACAAGCAGCAGTCTTATAAAAAAGCAGTATATCTACATCCAGTTTCTTTGCATCAAGGTGGTAGGACTGACCTGTCTCTCCTCATAAACTCACTTTTTCAAAGACACCTGATCTTCCTGATGCTCCACTGAACCTGTATGTGAGTGATACCAGTCAAAAACCTGCTTTGGGGCTCCCAAACACCATCCCTTTTTTTCTGACGATCAATGAAGTTTCTGTCCTGTTCGCTCTTCCTATGTAGGTGCATACCAGAAGGGACTGTTGGGAAATTGCTCATTCAGCTTGCCAAATTAAATACAATGTCTTGGTTGGTTGCATCACTACATAAGCCCTTGCATTCTACCAGTTAGAGCCTGACAAAAGGTATATAGAATCTTAGGATGCAAGGATGACTAGTTTGTTCTGCTGGTTGGTAAACAAATACAAGTCTCTCTTTGGAAGGAGAATGGGTTAATTTGTTGGGAAGGGGGCAGCGAGCGAGCAAAAAGAAAGTGGGTGCGACTGGGTTGTGCCCATGGGTGGCAGTGCAGTTGCCAACTAGATGTGAAGTGGAGGAAGTCTCTTTGCTAGAAAAGGATGGCTATGGTGTAAATTCCTAGAGGCTTTGGGATTGAATGGGTTGTGGCTGCAGACTGTATTGGGGTTGAGAATTTAGAGACTGGGCAAACTTGTATGGATTCTCGAGACACATCTTGAGGATGAAGAAGGAAGGTGACTTCAAGATCTGATGTCAATGGTTTTCTGGCAGTATGCCACCATCCAGTCTTTCTTCCATCACACTATCACTGATGCTGCAAAAGCCTGCTGTGCATTTAGGATGATGAGTGAAGAACTGTAGGAATCCATTTTAAGAATGCTCTTTTATGAGAGATTACATTATCACTTTCCCACCTCATTGGGTTGTGTCCAAGGTTCTAGTTTATGATGTGGCGACCCAAGGCATCACCTTAACGGGCGTTTGGTAATTGCTACCCAGGTGGTGGATAATGATCCACTCTTGTATGCCTGACCAGTGAGGGTGACGTTTCAGACTGGTTCTGTCTTTTATTTTATTTTTTACCTGTGATGTTCTAATACTTGGCCAGGATGAGCGTTTATCATTGGTGGTGATGTCTGAAACCAGTCACAAGACACCCCATACTCAAAAAGATTGAAGTGCATCTAGTGATTGTGTGTGTCATGTGTATGTCTTCAGGCAAAACAATTTGTATGGTCACTCTAGATTTCCACCCTCTGTCCCAGCTATACAGATCACCTAGTTGATAGTGGGCATTATGTGCTCTGCTTCATTCGTTAGCTGTGGGTACCTGGGTGCGAGGCATTGGTGTTGTATCCTGAGAAATTTCAGGTCTTACGAAAGATCAGTTGGCCAATTGTCCGTTCAGTGCTTGAAACAGTTCGTAGGTGGCCATAATTGTTTTCTGGCTTGGGGATCATTTCATTGGCTGAGACTGGATGACGTTTAATTAGTCTAGTTATCAATTAGTTCAAGGAGGCTGCAGGAATTGGCACTGGTCCTTGCCCACCCAATGGTCAGGATGTGCTCTGGTGGCACCTGCTATCCCTGGCAGCACTTCCTGGATCTAGTTCTAGAAGACTTCAGCAACACTGGGGATGCAGAAACGTTGGCATTTGTGTCACCTAATGGCAACTTGAGTTGAGAATATTGTCATGTACCAAGAATCTAGATCTAGCAGAAGCTAGTGAGATCCAGAATTGAAGTAAATCTTTGAGAACTATCTCTACCTGTTGACTTTAGCCACAAGATCATCTACTGTGGTGGTGTCGCAGCACTCTTTTTTTGATTGCTTGGTTAGCGAGGTTTATATCTAATGCATTAATTGTTCTAGCCTGGATGACAGGGGGAGAGAGTGATGGTAGTAAAAGGGAGGGGGCAGCATTTTTCAATTCTCGCCTAGGGCGGCAAAACACCTAGAAACGGCCCTGCCAATCACCTCCCAGTGTTTACCGATGAACGATAACGGGCAACAGTAGTTGACACCACAGAAGACACCATAAAACGTCCAGTGAGACTTGAAAGATGTCCTTTAAAGAGACTGAAAATTAACTCATTAATGGAAGGTTTTGCTGCATGATTAAGATTATACCCTCCAGGTTTGAGCAGCAACATATCTTATACACTTTTCTTCTTTTAATTTATTTTGCATATGCTTGTTGAGTTTGTGCATCTGTTATATTGTGGATGAGAGAGTGCATGAATGCAAGGATGATTCAATAGGTGGATGAATGGATGCATGAGTGCAAGGATGAGTGAAAGAGTGCATGTAGAATGGCGTATTGAGTGCCTAAACTCAGCAGTGACTGAATAAGCACTTTCAGTTTTAGGCTAGACCCTACGGTTTTGCCAGTGCGTGTTCATTTTCTTATATGTGGCAATCCATGTTTAAGAGGGCCCCCAGAGTGCTGTACGTGTAGAAACGTATTCATTGGGAAAACTCAGTATTTCCAGTGGAACAGGGAATCTATTCTCAAGCATAAGAGTATGTTCCCAAAGGAGCTATTTAATAATCTTTAGTGATTAAGGTACTGAAAAGACAGTAAGTATGTGGACCAATCAGCGAGTCGGGGCTTGTATGCACCATAAGCATCATCGAGCACTGGGCACAATTATTTCTGTCAGTGTCACAGCAAAGGTAGTTAGCATGGCTAGCATGACCTGTTTGCGTAATAGATGGAGTATATTTGTACAGCTCTCTGTCACCAACCATGTAGTTAAGCTGCGACTATAAGTACCAACCTGTGGTTTCCGATGGATGAGCGAGGCAGAATGTCCCAGTTCACACATTCACTCTAGCAGGCACAGCTCTGATTTTGCTAACGGATTTGAATGCCAGCAGTGCTAGCAGGCTTTACGAAAGATGTCTTTGCCGGATCCTTAGCTTAGGAGGCAGGAACGGTGTGAGTGCTTGGTGCATCATAGGAAACAAAGTATTGTACTTACTGATTCACTGGAAATCTGACCTTTTTGCAGTAATTTAGCATCACCACTGGATTACATCCAAGTATATCGCCTTACCATTAGGGGTAGGCAAAGTGCGCGGCTAGTAGAGTTGATTTTGCTGCCGCTAGAGTAGAAAATCTACTTGAGCGGCAAATCTACTCGAGTAGCGGCCCTCTTACTGTAACCGTCTACATTAGAAACTGGAGCTAGCGGACGCCAAATCTCGCTCGCATTTCTGGAGCCTCACAAGAAAAAACAATTCGCTGCAATTAGTGGAATTTGGCCAGAACTCCATGTTAGAAGAGGAAAGCGGAGTCGCCAAATTCTGCAGTCAGAATGAAACATTCTGCCCACCCCTTCTTACCATGCAGTTTGTCAGTGCAATCCCGGATAGCTGGCTTGATTATTAAGAGGCAATAGAGAGTAGTAGAAATGCAACCAAATTTAAACTTAGACTTTACAAGTCCAGAACACACTGTCTGAGAGGCAACCACTGCACAACCATTTGGTCATATACTTAAAGGGCCCGTCTTCCGGGCTTTTTCATGATACCATTGTGGGTAGAAAAACCTGTTTTCACCGGAATTGCAGTAGTGTGTTTGAATTGTGCTGCCATCCTTCTTTCCTATTCACATTTCCCAAGGAGGAATCATTTAATGGAAAAACCACCTGGTTAGGATGGAAAACGTGCATGAGTTGGTACCCAAGCACCAATACCTACGATTATTTCCACAATTAGAGTGCAAAACCCAGGGCTTTAAGTGGGCTTGGTCTCACCGGTGCTGAGCACCGGCAGTTTTTAAAAGGGGCTTGAAACAGGTCTCTATCGGGCTCTGTTTTGTTCCCTGGCACAAAGTAATATCCAAGTATTCCCCAAGCTTAGTTGTTAAAAATATGCTTCATGGCTACACACTTACACGGTCCACACATGCTTTCTTTTTTTTAAAGTCGCTGCTTGTTTGGTTTACTTTTGGCCAGTCACTCTCCAAAAGAGCATTTTGGCACTCCGACACCAACTGCTCCCTCCATCCTCCCTTGGTAGGTAACAGACATTGCCATTTACAATGCCAATAGCTCTAACTTAAAAAAATGCGAGACCTATTGCATTTCCAATGCTTGTTTGTATTGTGAACCTTTTTTGTCTCTCTGTCCTAAGGCTGCATTTTGTAACAGAAAACAATTCTTACAAATATGACATTTCCAGCAAAAGCGTTTTTTTTTTAAAATCCATTTCACAGTGGAGCGAAGGAAAGGAGAGGAAAAACAAGTTTATTGAAATCACCGTTTTGAAGGAAAACGAAAAACGAAACTAGCGCTTCAGTGTCAAACCCAAGTGGCGCTAATGTGTTTGGATGTGAATAAAACCAATCCGGGCACTTTGCGACCACTCTGTCTTGCTTTATTTAATTCATTGTTGATTTTTAGTATTGTAAACCTTTTTTTCTTTCTGCCCCGAGGCTGCACTTCCAAATAGAAAAATGTCAAACAGATGACATTACACAAATCTAAAAAATACTTGTTTAATTTGTGGTCCTTCATTGTCCACACTGAATACATTCCAGTGAAATGTAACTTCGTAATCACAGCTTGCTTTGTAAGTAGCGCTTCATACTGAGCCTGCCGTTTTTAAGGGCTGTAAAAATCAGGAGGCACTTTTACCAATTTAAATTTATTCGTTTCTCTCATCCAGAACGAATAGAGGGACAGTTGGTCTTGCTGGGATTCGAGCTAGTGACATATGGATAAATGCCAATAGCAGCGGTGAGAGTTTAACTAAATGATCCATTGTCATAGCTTCTATAGCTCCATTAAGAAATATGTCTTAAACCCCGCCTGGCTAACACCGTGACCTCTGCTCCTGGCAGCAAGGCTGGATGTGCACAGAGAGAGAGGAGGAGAGAATATTCCATTCTGTCACAATGCAAATGCAAGACCTATTGCTGCATCAAATGTAAAGAAATAGAAAATAAAATGTTTTTCTATTTCTTTACTTTTGATGCAATCGCGGCATAATGTTTTTCTATTTCTTTACTTTTGATGAAATCACGGCATCCGTGTGGGTGCCGAGATTGTAACAAAAGTAAAGAAATAGAAAAGAAATGGCAGTGCGGCCGCATTTAGCATGCGGCTTGCTCCACCGCTTAAAAAACAAGCATTTGAAATGCAAGAAGAGGAGCGGTGAAAACTTACTTTCTGAGATGTGCGCGGCCGCCATAAAAACACAGCAGGGCACTGGGAGGCCGTGGGCCATATGGTGGATTCTAATCGTGGCTGTCCTACATGCACGCTCCGTGGCAGCCTGGGTGCAGGGGGAGTGGTGGAGGAGCAAGAAGAGGAGCGACGATAACTAGCGTGAGGTGCCATGCTTGAAAGAAAGCGCGGCACCTATGTATATCAAACACATGTGAATGGCAGTGTCAAACAAATCTTCATCATAATGAATGAAGAATGCCAAAGAAAAACAAGCATTTGAAATGCAAGAAGAGGAGCAGTGAAAACTTACTTTTCAGAGATGTGCACGATAACGAGCGTAAGGTGTCGTGCAGCCTGGGGGGTGCGAGGGGGAGGGGGTGGAGGAGCAAGGAGAGGAGCGGCGATAATGAGCGTGGGGTGTTGTGCTGAAATAAAGCGCAGCACCTATGTATATGAAACACGTGCTTGACTGCGAGTAAAGCAGCGCCAGCGGGTGCCATGGTTAAAAACAAGCGTAGGGACATGCAACACTTACCTGTGCGCCTTCCTTCGGCATGACGGTGCCGGCGGCTGATGGCTCCTCGGGAACCTGCGGTGCTGTGGTCTCCATGGGCACCTCGGACTCCCCCCGGGGCGATTCTCCTCGCGCTAAGTAGGGGGCGGGGGAAGCAAAAGAAAAGGGCAGCAGATTGATCTCCACGCGCTGCTGGAGGAGGAAGAGCGCGCCCGCCTTACAAGCCACATGGTGCCTTAAAAAGAAAGTTCCCCCGTGCGCCCTGCAGAGCGGCGCTGTGGACGAAAACTGTTGTTAGGCGCTGCTGCTTCCGGACTACACGGAAGTTACGTATGGGATCAACAGCCAACAGAAAGCAAGAAAACAATAGCAATGCCAGACTTAAACCAATCGCAAGGGGCAGGAGAAATTACACGGAGTTGAAGCCAATATACAGATTACTTTAAGTCTCGCTGAGACAGCGCATGCAGCGCATGCGCTGCCAAGGCGAGACCTAAAAAGGGCCAAAACGGAGAGTGGAGACCAGCACATACAACGGCACGCCCCTCTTGTGTTCCTGGCACTGATTGTGCCACCTCTGAGGCCAGGAGTCACAAAAGCAGTGCCAGGGGTCGCAAGGGACAAGCCAGGGGTTGCAGCTGCGACCCCTGGTGACCCCTGCTGACCCCTAGATGACGTCCAGGATCCCATGCCCTGAGTGTTCAACTGCAAGCTTCTAGTATCCTGGTCTTTGGCCCCAGGCTCATGCTGATCAAGAGTGTGTGTAAAGGCCTAGGCATGTCCCTTGATGACAGTCCTGTCCTGGACATAAAGAGGCCCACCAAGCACGCCCTCCATACGGGCGAAGGACTAATGCCTCTGTCACAAGATCACACATGTAGGGTGGTAATAGCAGCATACCATGTTTTTAGAAATCCTAGTGTGACCATGCCTTTTTATCTGTGTCACAGGAGTGGCAGCCTATCAACCCGCTCAAGTAAAGTTCGGATCCTATAGGTAAACCCAGATCCTGAGCACATGTATTTATGTAAATATATGTAGGGTCTTCCTGGTGCACATATTGTAGGTGTCTGAGTGAATCAGAGTGTGGGAGGCCTGCTGGTTCCACATGGCCTTTTCACATTCACAGGATGGAGTTGTGGGTACTTTCCCGGAGAGTTGTAATGTATTGCTGACATTTCTGAGAGTTGGGGGAGGGAACCGAGACACTGAAGGTGGAAAGAGGAGACAGGCTCCCTCCTAAAAATTCGAATTAGGTCCTTTTGCTGCAGAGGCCTGCTAAGTAGGCCATTCGGTGGATAGTAGGGATGACGGTTGGGCTGCAGTTTCTGCTGTCAGGGTGTGAAAGGTATTTTAGGAAGGGGCCAGTCTTTTGTCTCTGTTTCTGATCACTGTCGCTGTGGCTATTGATATCCAGATGCAGAATGCACACATCTCTTTGTGCCTCTGTTGTGCATGCTCCAGTGTAGAGACAGACCTGCTGTGAGAAGCATCACTCTAGATAAAGGCTGAGTCCAGAAGACAGCCTGTGAAGGACACATGAAACGAAAACCGACCTAAACAGTTCTGAAACGAAAGACAGAGAATGCACATCCCCTGTCTGCTGTACCTGTATAATTGTGAGAGCTGATGATCCACTTGTTGCTCCAGTTTCAAGGTCTCTTGACCAAGGAAGGGGTGCTCCACAGAGAACCAAGAGGACTGCTTCACAACTGAAGCTGGTGTTTGCCTGATAGCCAGCTTCCAGGAGGTGAGAGAGCATCATTTGGAGCCCAATCTGGAGGAAGGGCTATTTCATTGTCCTGGAACAGCTTGAAAATCCTGCATTGAAGAAGGAAGAAGGAGCAAGCAAACCCTGCAGGAGGAGTGGATTCCTGGTGTGGGAAAGAGCAGCTGACCCCGGTGCTGTGGGTCCCTTTGACAGATACTCTGGAGACTGTGACCAGAGTGCTCCTATCTTGGAGCCAGTCACTATCACCGGAGTGGAGGATGAATGCTGAAGTGTTCCCGAGCAGATCACCTATCGACCCTGATGTTGCAGCCGTGGCACTTGTCCAAACTATGCCCGAGCAGTCCACGCCACCTACCAAGAGACTATCGCTAAATTGTGGCACTCCCGAAGTATGCCTGAAGTGACTTTGTTTTTTTCTAGAAAACAGTGGTCCCATGGAACTGTATAGTATGAGAGAGATGAATATAGACTCAATCAGTTCTATATTGAAAAAGACTTGTCCAGCCGGACAGAGGTCTACTTTAATGTTATAGTTAACAGAGTAAAAACTTATTCATAAACACAAAATAGAGTAAGCGGGACACAAGCCTGTGCCCTCACTAAACCTAAATAGAACACATACAATGTGACAGCAAAACAGAAAGGCTCAGGCACGGCTGTCGATTTGTCATATATGGCAATAACACATAGGGCCAACAAATCGTCTTTTTACACCCTTACACAATTAATAACACATTTAAGGGAGTGTATAAGGTGTGATGGGTGTCGACGGCGTTTCGATCCATACAGTAAATACAAGGATCATCATCAGGACTTAACATAAGCATGCCTGAAATTGAAAGCCTGACAGGGGGCAGGCATCAGAAGAGGTCCTATCCTGCAATTGCGCGGGACCAGTCTCCGTGTCAGAAACCACGATGCGGTTCGAAATTCCGATAATTCATGCGTGCAGCGACGGGCGTATTGAAGATAAGATCCTCGTGCTGGATTCGCTGGAATAAGGCAATTGGGGTATCCTCAATGGGAACCTCACAAGGGTGTGTGCGCCGGAGGCCGGTCAGCTAATGAGGGACAACTTTGTTGTCACAGACATGAAACTTGCCTTAGTGTGCCGAAGCAGTGTGCGCCCTTGAAGGATAGATCCGTGAAAGCCCATGGCACTTGCCCAAGTGTGGCTGAATGGATTTGTATCACGGCTAGCCCTGTGGAACACTTGTCCAAACATTGCAGTGCGGACTAAGCCACTAGAAGTGAAGCTGCTGCCTCGAGGCACTTGTTTATGTATGTCTGAGTGATTGTGTGGCTGCCTAAGTGCGCTCTGTGAACCAGGGCAGTGTATGTTAAATGGTAAGATGGCAGATGGGTGACTGCCAGTTGAGACAATAAGATAAGCTTTACACTCCCTTCTTTTCTTTTCTCTCCCTTTTTTGGAGGTAATCAAAAAACCTTCCAGCTCAAGTAATCTCTGAATGGAATCCACAAATCCTGCCCATTGAACTTCAATACCGATTGCATCCATTGAACCTCAGGACCAGCTCTATCCATTAAACTTGAGTCAGGGTTGCATCCATTGAACTGCAGTACTGACTTCATCGGCTGATCCACAGACACAGCTCTAGCCATTAAATTTCAGTACTTGCTCTGTCCATTAAACTCCAGAACAACCTCTGTTGATTCAACTTCATTATAGACTCCAACTGTTGAACGCCAACATCCGTTCCATCTGTTGGATTCCAGCATCAGCTGCACGCCAACACCGGCTCCCTCTGATGAACTCCAGTACAGGCTCTATCTGCTGACTTCAGTGCAGGCTCATCTGTTGAACTCCAGTACCAGCTGCAGCCATGGGATTCCAGTACCGGCTCCATCTGTGGAACTACAGTGCCAGCTCTATTCCAGTTCTGGCTCCATTCATTGAACTCCAGTACTGGCTCTATTCATTGAACTCCAGTGCTGCTGGATCTACCTGTTGAACTCCAGTACTGACCCCATTTGTTGAACTCTAATACTGGCAACATCTGTTGAACTCCAGTACCGGCTTTATCTATTAAACTCCAGTAATGCCTCCATCCGTTAAACTCCATTACTGCTCCATCAGTGGAACTTCAGTACTGGCTGAGCTCCACTACTAGCTGCACCCATTAAACTCCAGAACCACCTCACTTGATTGAACGCCATTAAAGACTTTGGGCCAGATGTACAAAGCTTTTTATGAGGTCGAGTCTGTTTGCGACCCCAAAAAAGCCTAATGTTCAAAGGCCCAATTTGCGATTAGGTAACCTATTACCGAATCGCAAATTCGGTTTGCAAATCGGTATTAGGAAGTGGCGTGTTTAGGGCGTCCCTCCCTAATAGCGACTCGCAGTGGTATGTGTGAATGTTTTGCAACTAAGATACGGCCCCAAAACATTCACATTTGACCACCAACTCCGAGTCGATGGTATTCCATTTGCAAATGGGAAAATGTTTTTCACCAACATTCACAAAGGGGAATGGGTCCCATTTTTAAGAGCAGGTAGTGGCTCCACCATCCACTGCCTACTCTTAAAAAATGAAACAAAAACTTTTCATTTTGAAACGCATCCCGTTTTCCTTTAAGAAAAACGGCTGCATTTGAAAAAAAAATGCTTTATTTAAAAGCAGTGACTGACATGGTGGTCTGCTGACCCCAGCAGGGCCCCATCCCTGTGAGTTTTTTCATTCCCAATGGGTCGCAAACCGAGAACTACCTCATGAATATTAATGAGGTAGGTCTATTTGCAATGCACTGGGAATCGCTAAATGTCATTGTAATTGTAATTGCATGTATATAGCGCTTACTACCCCATATGAGGCGTTGAAGTGCTTTTTGGTGAGTAGCACGCTACTCCGGAACCCATAAAGGATTAGTGGTGAATTAGTATAGTGAAAATTTGAAAGTAATTTGAGTGGTGGATATGTTAGTCAGTTATTTGGATTGAGAAGGATAGTGGAGGGATAGAGAAGGAAAAAAGGTTTGCTCTATATAGCGCTTGCTACCCATGATGGGGTGTTGAAACGCTTTTTTAGCGAGTAGCATGCTACATCAGAACCCAGAAAGGATTAGTGGTGAATTAGTATAGTGAAAATATGAAAGTCATTTGAGTGGTGGATATGTTAGTCAGTTATTTGGATTGAGAAGGATAGTGGAGGGATAGAGAAGGGAAAAAGGTTTGCATTTATATAGCGCTTGCTACCCCTGATGGGGTTTTGAAGCGCTTTTGCAGTGAGTAGCACGCTACTTTGGAACCCATAAAGGATTAGTGGTGAATAAGAATAGTGAAAATATGAAAGTAATTTGAGTGGTGGACAGCCGCGGTCCGTGCAGGTAACAGCGGTGGGGCGGTGGGGCCGGGTGAGGGGGATTTCGAGGGATGATGCAGAGGGAAAATCAAATAAATAATTAAATTTCCCTCTGCATCGTCCCTCGAACTCCCCCCCACGCGGCCCCACTGCCCCACCGCTGTTACCTGCACGGACCGCGGCTGGTGGTGGATATGTTAGTCAGATTATTTGGATTGAGAAGGATAGCGGAGGGATAGAGAAGAGAAAAAAGATTTGCATTTATATAATGCTTGCTACTCCTGATAGGGGGTTGAAATAAATGTTTTTTCGGTGAGTAGCACGCTACTCTGGAACCCATACAGTGTTAGTGGTGAATTAGTATAGTGAAATATGAAAGTAATTTGAGTGGTGGATATGTTAGTCAGTTATTTGGATTGAGAAGGATATTGAACGGGTAGAAGAGGTAAAAAGGTTTGCATTTATATAGCGCTTGCTACCCCTGATGAGGTGTTGACGTGCTTTTTCGGTGAGTAGCACGCTACTCCGGAACCCATAAAGGATTAGTGGTGAATTAGTAGAGTGAAATATGAAATTAATTTGGTGGACATGTTAGTCTGTTATTTGGATTGAAAAGGATAGTGGAGGGATAGAAGGGAAGAATTCAGATTTTGTTTGTGTTTGTTTTGGAGCTCATAGCAGTAGGAGGAGGCTTGGGATGAGTAAAAGGGAGGTGTAGGGGGATGAGTAAAAGGGAGGGGGAGGGGGAGGAGTCAGAGGGAGGGTTTAGAAAGGCTTGTTTTTGGGGATTGGAATAGTAAAAAGAGGTATGAGATGATGCAGGGAGGGCTGGAGTAGGGGAGAGTCTCTAAAAGGGTTATTTTGGAGATCATAGTAGTGGTATGGGGTTTGGGATGAATGAGAGAGTGAAGGTAATGGATATATTGATAGAGGTATAGGGTGAGAAATAGGATAGTGCATTGGAAAGAGTAGTAGAAAGAGGTTTGAGATGAGTCAGACAGTTGAGCTAGAGGATATATGGAGAGCGGTATAGGGTGAAAAATAGGGTAGTGTATTGGATATGCTGAATTAGAAGAAAAGTAATAAATAAGTAAATGTAATAAATATATTGATCCAAAAGTAATAAAGATATAGATCCATATGTACATTGAAGGTATATAGATACATAAAGGAAGGTAGTATATGTAGATTAAAGATGCATTAAATAAACTCTGGCTTCCAAGTGTTGTTGTGCTTTAAATTAGTTTTTTTTATTTTTAAATATATATATTTTTTTAGATCAATAGTGAAGCAATTGTGGATAAATAGTTATGATAAAAAGATTGACTTATTTATGCAGTCACTTATATACATGTTAAAAACATGTGTGAAACACACATTTGTACATAGTTGTTTGCGATTACCAAATAGCGAATCACAAAAAATTACTATTAGGTAATCACAAACCCAAAGCTAAGTACATCTGTCCCTTTGTACATTGAACTCCAATATGACTCCAACTGTGGAGCTCCTGTACTGACTCCATCCACTGAACTCCACTACCAGGTCCATCCATTGATCTCCAGTACCGGCTCCATCCATTGATCCCCAGTACCGGCTCCATCCATTGATCTCCAGTACCGGCTCCATCCGTTGATCTCCAGTACCGGCTCCATCCGTTGATCTCCAGTACCGGCTCCATCCATTGATCTCCAGTACCGGCTCCATCCGTTGATCTCCAGTACCGGCTCCATCCATTGTTCTCCAGTACCGGCTCCATCCATTGATCCCCAGTACCGGCTCCATCCGTTGATCTCCAGTACCTGCTCCATCCATTGATCTCCAGTACCAGCTCCATCCATTGATCTCCAGTACCGGCTCCATCCATTGACCTCCAGTACCGGCTCCATCCCGTGACCACATTATGAGCTTTATGCCGTACACTGGTATATGTTCTATCCACTAACGTTGGTATCGGACTCAGCATCATTCATCAAGTGGCCCTTCGTATTAACCACTGACCCCAGTGTCAGCCCATTCTAGCACCTTCTTCCTCCAGTGATAGCAGTATTTGCCGCATGCAGGGATCCTCCTTGTATGAGAGTCAACCAGTGACACTTCCACCTGGTGATCCCCGATGTCAGAATCTGCCAGAGACCTTCAGAATCCTTCCAGTGACCATTCCAGGACCAGAACCTTCATCTGACCCCAAAGCCTTTGCATCAGCTGTCCAATGTTGTTGTTTTTTGTGATTTCTAGAAAGTTCTTTTATAATTTTTGTGGCAGGTCCTGAGGTGTCCTTACCTAAGGAACCAACTCTGGTGCTATCCTGCAGAGCCATTGGCAGCTGCTAGGAAAGGGGACCACAGAAGTCCCACCCCCCCCCTACCACTGGTCTCGAAGGTTTGCCCCCCCCCCGCCTCTTTAGTCTTAACTGGTGGCTTTGATTATCTTCTTTTCGGGGTCCAGCAATGCGGTATCCGAGGGGTGAGATCCACTGATTCTCTGTTGTAGCGGGTTCATCGGCGCCTGAAAAGGAATCCCACAGCCAGCGTGTGTGAGATTCCTATGATCCGCGCTCCAGTGTGCTCTGGGTGTCCGGACAGTGCATGTTACGATGTAGGCTCGGCGTCTGCCAGTAGAAACAATGAGGTAAACACTACACTCCCTACCTTTCCTCTCTCTCGCTATGTGGGAGGGGAGGAGGGACTGTCAAATCTTTCCACTCGTGCAAACTCCAAACGGAATCCAACAAAAGCTGCACAGAAACATGTCCCTTTGGCAGCCCGAGCAGCTTGAACGGGGTGAACAAGTCCAGCCCTGCCCGGCGCAGAACACCAGTGTTCACTACATGGGAGCCAAGTTCACAAGATTATTTATGGGGCCAGGGTCACCCCACAAATAATTTGAATATAAATTGGGAAGAACTGCAGCTAGGAGGGGAGTGTGGCAGGGGTATTCCCTCTGACATGATAAAAGTTCTTCCATTTTAAGATTGGATACTCCTGTTAATTCTATGGCCAAATTCTCTGCTTCTGCCCCCTCTGCAAACTCACTGTCCCCTCTGCTCATGCACTGCCCTCTCTGCACACTCACTGTCTCCTCTGCTCATGCACTGCCCTCTCTGCTCATGCACTGTCCCCTCTACACACTCACTGTCCCCTCTGCTCATGCACTGCCCTCTCTGCACACTCACTGTCCCCTCTGCTCATGCACTGTCCCCTCTGCACACTCACTGTCCCCTCTGCTCATGCACTGTCCCCTCTGCTCATGCACTGTCCCCTCTGCACACTCACTGTCCCCTCTGCTCATGCACTGCCCTCTCTGCTCATGCACTGTCCCCTCTGCACACTCACTGTCCCCTCTGCTCATGCACTGCCCTCTCTGCACACTCACTGTCCCCTCTGCTCATGCACTGTCCCCTCTGCTCACTCACTGTCCCCTCTGCTCATGCACTGTCCCCTCTGCTCATGCACTGTCCCCTCTGCACACTCACTGTCCCCTCTGCTCATGCACTGTCCTCTCTGCTCATGCACTGCCCTCTCTGCACACTCACTGTCCCCTCTGCTCATGCACTGTCCCCTCTGCTCATGCACTGTCCCCTCTGCACACTCACTGTCCCCTCTGCTCATGCACTGCCCTCTCTGCACACTCACTGTCTCCTCTGCTCATGCACTGTCCCCTCTGCACACTCACTGTCCCCTCTGCTCATGCACTGTCCCCTCTGCTCATGCACTGTCCCCTCTGCACACTCACTGTCCCCTCTGCTCATGCACTGTCCCCTCTGCTCACTCACTGTCCCCTCTGCTCATGCACTGTCCCCTCTGCTCATGCACTGTCCCCTCTGCACACTCACTGTCCCCTCTGCTCATGCACTGCCCTCTCTGCTCATGCACTGCCCTCTCTGCACACTCACTGTCCCCTCTGCTCATGCACTGTCCCCTCTGCACACTCACTGTCCCCTCTGCTCATGCACTGCCCTCTCTGCACACTCACTGTCTCCTCTGCTCATGCACTGTCCCCTCTGCACACTCACTGTCCCCTCTGCTCATGCACTGTCCCCTCTGCCCATGCACTGTCCCCTCTGCACACTCACTGTCCCCTCTGCTCATGCACTGCCCTCTCTGCACACTCACTGTCTCCTCTGCTCATGCACTGTCCCCTCTGCACACTCACTGTTCCCTCTGCTCATGCACTGTCCCCTCTGCTCATGCACTGTCCCCTCTGCACACTCACTGTCCCCTCTGCTCATGCACTGCCCTCTCTGCTCATGCACTGCCCTCTCTGCACACTAACTGTCCCCTCTGCTCATGCACTGTCCCCTCTGCTCGTGCACTGTCCCCTCTGCACACTCACTGTCCCCTCTGCTCATGCAGTGTCCCCTCTGCTCATGCACTGCCCTCTCTGCACACTCACTGTCCCCTCTGCTCGTGCACTGTCCCCTCTGCACACTCACTGTCCCCTCTGCTCATGCACTGTCCCCTCTGCACACTCACTGTCCCCTCTGCTCATGCACTGTCCCCTCTGCACACTCACTGTCCCCTCTGCTCATGCACTGTCCCCTCTGCCCATGCACTGTCCCCTCTGCACACTCACTGTCCCCTCTGCTCATGCACTGCCCTCTCTGCACACTCACTGTCTCCTCTGCTCATGCACTGTCCCCTCTGCACACTCACTGTTCCCTCTGCTCATGCACTGTCCCCTCTGCTCATGCACTGTCCCCTCTGCTCATGCACTGTCCCCTCTGCACACTCACTGTCCCCTCTGCTCATGCACTGCCCTCTCTGCTCATGCACTGCCCTCTCTGCACACTAACTGTCCCCTCTGCTCATGCACTGTCCCCTCTGCTCGTGCACTGTCCCCTCTGCACACTCACTGTCCCCTCTGCTCGTGCACTGTCCCCTCTGCACACTCACTGTCCCCTCTGCTCATGCACTGTCCCCTCTGCACACTCACTGTCCCCTCTGCTCATGCACTGTCCCCTCTGCACACTCACTGTCCCCTCTGCTCATGCACTGCCCTCTCTGCTGACTGCCACTTCTACTCTCCAGAGGCGGCTGGTGACCTTTGAAAGTGTCATGGGGTGTAATACTTGCCCCTAATTCCAGTGAGTGAGTGAGTGAAGCAAGTATGCCAGATTTCTTCTGGGAGGGTTCAGAGGGGATCGGGGATCTCCGCCTACATCATTTTGGAAAAATTGAGTAACATAACAACCCATTCATGAAATATGACGGTACTTTCGTGGTGTGTCCAGGAAGCCTGACCCCGCTCAGGAGCTTAGTGCATTTTTTCTGAATTTGCCAAGGGCCACCCCATATGCCGAAATGTCCTCTAGTATACGTATACCAGGGCCTGAATCTTTGAATTTTGCCATGGGTATCCACATACGTAAAGAGCTAACTCCAGTAGCCTGCCATTCATGGCTGCCCCCTAATGCCATGTCAAAAATTACATACAATATCCCAGTGCCATAATTTTGCCATGGTTGCCCTCATATACAATGGGTGCGTCCATTTGTCAAAAATTACTTCCAGTATGCAAGGAGCAGCGATTTACCATGAGTGCGTCTGTAGCGTGAGTGCTGTCTTTTATGCCAAGAATTCCCTTCAATTTATCAGCACCAGGGTTTTGCTGGGGGTGTCCCTGTATGTCAAGAAGCACTTCCAGTATGATATGACTTAAGTTTTGCCATGGGTAACACCCCCACCTATATGCCATGGGGGGGCTTCCCCATAAGCCACAAATTAACTCCAGTATGCAAGGGCCAGCCGCACACTTGCAAGCATAAGACACACTCATACACACACTCTTTCACACACTCTCACATACACATGCACTCTAACAAACTCATTCTAACTAACAGATTCACACACTAACATTCACTCTCACACACTGTGTCACTGGCAGTTCCATTTTTATGATCCACTTGCACTCTTATGATTGTCTGGGCTGTAAGTGATGTTTGGTAAAAACATTTTCTCCGTGCGTTATTCAAAAGTGAATAAAGTGACATTGCCAGTGTGATGTGTATTGTCAATGAAACAGTGCACTTCCCAAAAATAGGCGAGCAAGATTTAAATTTGGTTTTACATGCTGATAAAGCTGTAACTATTAGAAACTGACTACTGTTAAAAATGGGGTTCTCTAGTTGGCAGTGGCTTGCACCCTGTCCAAGTAGGGACCCTTATTCTAGTCAGGGTAAGGGAATTAAACAGCTAAGATAACCCCCGCCCACCCATTTGGTAGCTTGGCATGAGCAGTCAGGCTTCTCTCAGAGGCAATGTGTAAAGCATTTGTACCAACACATACAGTAACACAGTGAAAACATTACAAATAGGCACCACACCAGTTTAGAAAAATAACCAATATTTATCTGAATAAAACAAGATCAAAACGACAAAAAATCCAACATACACAAGTAAAGATCTGAATTTTGCAAGAATAAACTAAAAATACAGTTCCCTGAAGTCGATAACGCCAACCAGGGCTATCGCGGAGTTGTAACCAACAAATCCAACAGTTCAGTCCGTCTTCGATGGAGCCGAGGGCTGGCTACAACATCGTGACGGACCAGCAAATAGTGCCTTGGAGTTGAAGAGGCCTCAAGGACCTTGCAATGAGGCACAGCGGTTAGGCGTCGCGAGCGTTGTTAGGCTTCGGTGCTGCAAGTTGGTGCAGAATTCGGGGAGTCCTTGAAGTCACACGCGTTAGCAGATCAAACTCTGTGAGATGGAAGTCAGGAGTGCTGATGTCGGAAGTGCTGGGACTGCAGTGTCGTTGCGGGTGGTGCACTGTGCACTTCACGATGCGGTGTCTGTGGCTTCGGTGCAGGCAGTGTTGTGGTGTTGGTGCGGAGCGCTGGAATCGGAGTCAATGGTACTGTTGTCAGCAGCCCGAGGCTGGGTGTCGTCGGGGTGGTGCAGCCAGGTGGTGACCAAGGCTGTGGTGCGAGCAGTGGAGTCGGTGACGGTGCTTAGACGAAGGTGGAGGTGAGACCAACGTTGCAGTGCGATCGAAGTCAGTGAGATGAGTGGGTGACGCCACAGTGCAATGTCAATGTCAGTGAGAAGTGTCATCATCGGTGAGACCAGGGCTGCGGTGTCATCGAGGTCGGTGCTGCGCCCCATGGACCCTATGAATAAAGGGAATCTTTGGGTATACCTGTAGGAATTTTTAATTAAATACCTCTCTTCTGGATCCCTGCTTATCCAGTTGGATTTATCTAAGAACTCCCATTTTATCTTTGGTTGAGTCCGGCGTGGTGGTACCATACTACCAGGGTGTGGATAGGTGCCGTTGATGAAGCATGTCATGATAAAGTGAGTGAGGTGTCTAATCCAATATCTTTGGATACCCAAAAGGCATGAGGAAGGGACCCTCCTTCTGATGATAGGACCTATATTTGTCTCCGATCAACTCGTCAAAATATTCCAGTTGCTTTTTGTGTGTGATTAATGACTTTGCGCGAGTGCAACTGGTCTTACAATCTCTCGCTCTCTACCCTTGTGATAACAGAGGAACAGTTGTCCACAAGCAAAAAATGTAAATGCAAAATTTAGAGAAACATAATAATTCTCAATGATTGTTCCAATGACAATGAACAAAGAATTTTTTATTAATTACGTTTTTTTAAAAACAAGATAGGGAATATACCCCGCTGGGGTAGTTCCAGAACAAGTGTTAAAAAACAGACAGAACAATAAACATACAGGCAAAAAAACACTTCATGTACGCAGCTGGCAGTCCCGTCTGGCATGATATGAACCCGTTTGCCAAACATATGTTCTGATCAGTGACCCTTCATTGGATTATGGCTGGACTCCCAGTCAGTAGATGGACGAGTGTTTAGAGGCCTCCCCATTGTGGCCTGCAGTGTTAAATTCTGATTGTACTATTGAGTTATGGCTCAGGCAAATTCCTAATTGTCCTGATGATAATCCCAAATTGTTAAGGGATCGAAACGCCGTCAACCCACACTCTGACCCGCTAAACTTTGTATAAACATTTTGTTTGGGTGCAGAAGTGCTTTGTTTCTGAAATAAGTAACCCTCATCTTTCATATATTTACTGGTCACACCTTGTTTTTTTGATTGTATGTTCATTGTTTTGTCTGTTGTGCTGCAGGCCCACAAGTAGCATTTGAATTACAGGCCCTGGGCACACACAGTGCACTTTACTATGGACTTACCAATAAATCAAATATGCCAATCATGGCTCACCAATCATAATCACAATTTACACAGGGAGCACTTGCACGTTAGCACTGAACAGCAGAGGTAAACTGCCCAGAGCTCAAAAACCAGCAAAAACGAAATGCAGCACACAGTCAAAGCAGGAGATCAGAAGCAAAAAGACAGGGGAAAAACCCACCAAGGATGCCAGGTCTAACACGAAAAACATGATGTTAATGTACCTTGTGTCATGCGTGACTCCTTTAAGCAGTCCTGGCTTCTATCCAGCAATGTTATGCATGTTGAGAATTTCAGCCCCTATGAAGAATGTTAAAAAAAATGACAGATCCCAGAAGGCAGCATTGAGGTGCACGTAACGCCAGGACGTCTATAGGTTCACACAAGAAAACTGGCCACTTTGCAATTATATCACAAGTTTTTAGAACATCAATCACCCTTCACTTGTGACTTTAGGCTTCTATTCTTCGAAGCAATCAAAGGTTAACCTGTGAAGTGCTGAAAAGGCAGAGATTGCATTTCATTTTCAGATGTTGGAATTGCGGTGCTAACAGGCAAGCAATCACACCCATCAAAAACAATGGAGCTTGGCTCAATGTCACTCCACAACCTGCCACACTCCCTCCCCCCACCCCCACCCTTCTTATGGTCATGCTGTACAGCAGCAGCATCTGAGGAGAAAAGATGACCCGAAAGCCTCACTGCTGGGTGCCCAGCGAGCCATGGCTGAAGTGTGATTTAACGAGTCCCTTAGCTAAAATATTCTTGGGGCTCGAACCCCTCTGCTCTACAGAAGCTTGCACCCAAGGTCCAGCATTTCTAAACTGGGAGTTTGAGTTCATTTCGACCCTCTCCTGGACAGGAAAAAGACAACAGGGGGGCCTATTCAGTCCAATGCCCATGGAAAGTTGTGAGATATTGGAGACTCGGGTTCCTTCTCACATTCTGCAGAGGGGAGGGGGGCATCATTTTATGTTACAGCAATGAATATACCTTATGCATAGGGAAGGCCTCACAGGTGAGGAAGAGCTGTCAAGGGCTGGGGAGGACTCACCACTGAGGTGGGAGTGGCCATCGAGTTTTCAATTGTTGCTGATGCAAGGTAAACGTTGCATCTAGGGTTGTCACCTAGACATAGTACTTAACAAGTGCTGTCTGTAAGCATATGTTATACCTTATGTACCTGTTCACATTGCTTTACTGCACTGTTAATGTTATGCTCTGTTCTTACAATGTTCTTAGAATGTTTCATGGCTCCTAGCAACTGTACTGTGATTCAGTTGAGCTGGAGCTGCTGTGGGAGTTGGTGTTCGCCTTCTCTCTCCTCCATGTAGCCTTAATAAATCTTTTTACTTCAACCCTGGCCAGCGTGATTACTACAAAATTACTGGCGACGATCTACGGCTACATGGTACTACCATCGCGTGTGACGCCATTCAAGATCAAGAATCTTTCTACAGACCTTCAATCAAGTCACAAGCAAGTTGCCTTTTCGCTTTCAAGGAAGTCAAAGAAGGAACCTGCATCTACTGCACTGTGAGCGCTGTTTACCCCATCTGTGTACCTTACACCAACAAAACGGTAGGACGTTTATTTTTGCCTTTCGTCTACCCTGCTAACGCTCCTTCCTGCGCATCGATGCAATTGTCTTCGAGTTTCACATCATTTGTGAACACGCTCAAAGAAATTGACTTCTACCTTTCATTAATTCCTTCAGAGCAATTTTGATTTGGCTCGCCCGCTTTTCTCAAGCTGTACCGTGCGCAAGCGGCATTTTTCAAAAGCGTCTCTCGCTCGCATTTACTCACGAGCCTTGGACACTGCCTAGCAACACTCTCTCCTAGCAACCTTCTTGCCTGCGCCGGCATTTTCCTCCGAACGTTCGCCGCTCTCCTCTCTTCATCAAGACTCTCCTGCTTGTGACGCCTCCTCTCTGACGACGTCCACTCCTACGTTCCGTCTTCACGTAATTTCACGCTGCGGGCGCCATCTTGTATTGGGTCAATTTCGATTGACTTTATTTTGGGCGAACAGTGTATCACACCGTGATACACACACCTCGTATGTCAAGTTTGATACAAGTTTGCTACTACATTTCAATCCAAGCACAAACTGCAACGTACAACGCGGTGACACACACACCAGTCTTGCATTGTGTGTACTGCCTCTACATGTTTTTGGTGACACACACACCTTCATGACATTTGTGTCATTTACAGATACTACGGTGATACACACACCATTGTTGCTTTGTGTGTTCTACCACCATTACTCAAAGTTTCAGTGATACACACACCTTTATGACATTGTTGTATGTACTACATTCATATTAACACTAGTGATACACACTTATGTTTTTATTTTTCACTCTTGTCAACAATTCATATATATTTTTTTTAAATCTTTTCTTCATCACAAATGTGCACCTTGCAATCAGTAAATCCTCCTCCCGCATTTTTGGATTCTCCAGGAGATTCCCCTGTTCGTTGGGAAATCGTACTTGGCTGCCATTGGTGCTTCTCGTTTCGCTGCAGAGAGGAAGAAATGTTTACTACTCCATTCATTAGGGTTTGAAGCAAGGTCCATCTTCAAACATTTACCACCTTTAACACAAGAAGAGTCACAAGACTTGGATGAATATCAGCAGACAGTGTTAAAGCTCAAACACAGATTCGACAAACAACCCAGCCTCATGGTTTTGAGACACAAATTTTTCAAAAAAAAGCAAACGGAATTTGAAGACGTAGACTCCTACATTTCAACTTTATGCAAACTTGCTGCTGATTGTAAGTTCGACAATTTCAACGATCAATTGATCAGAGATCAGTTTGTCTGCCATTGTAAAGACAAGAATATCAGACAGAAACTTTTGAGTATGGCAGATCCCTCTTTAGAAGAGACTATAAAAATCGCCAAAAGCATTGAAATTTCAATGGTTTCTCTCAAAGAACTTGATGAGAAACTTAATTATGTTGTTAACGTTGTCAATGTCAATAATTCTTCCAAGCAACGTGTCAAGCCTGTTACTAGTTCATCCAATGTTTTTTCCAAGCCTAAACCTCAAAACTCCAATTTTATTAAGGGAAATAGTAATATGTGTTTGAGGTGTGGGAATCCGTTCCATCAAAAGGGGACCAGATGTCCTGCTATGGACGTAATGTGTAACTATTGTAAAAAAATGGGGCATTTTGCGAAAGTATGTCTCAAGAAAAGGAACTTAAAAAAACCTACTGTTTGTGCGATTGAATCAGACAGTGATACTGACTCTGAAGTCATATCTGTAGTCACGTGTGATGGAAACAATGTAATTGTGGGTTCTCAATGAGTTGTTGAGGGTGATCCATCCTCATGCATTGATCCTGTTGTTGACATTGGTGTAGGTCCCCATACGATTAAGCTATTAGTTGACTCAGGGGCCAAAATAACGATGATAACACAAAAACTCTTTGATGAAGTTTGGCAGAGATCTCAAGCCCTCTGCCCTCCTGATAGGTCACCTGTGTCCTATGAAGGACGTAAAATTGATCTGTTGGGTTTCTTCGAGGATGAGTTGACATTCAAAGACAGAAGGATCAAAGGAAAGATATATGTTTCTGTCAAAGGACTCAACATTTTGGGGTGGTTTCACCAAGGACTTTTTGGCATGATACTTAAGCCAGGTGCCAAAGAACAGGTCCTAGTTGTTGGAAACGAAGAAGAGAGTCAGGCTTGGAAGGATAAGTTTCCAGAAGTTTTTGGTAACTCTTTAGGCAAAATAAAAGGTTTTAAACATAAGATTGTCTTAAAAGATGGAGCCATTCCAGTTAAACACAAGCTTAGAGGGGTTCCGTTTAGTATTAGAGACGACTTAGACAAGGAGCTTAAAAGTCTTTGCTCTAGAGGAATCATTGAGCCCACAGAGTCTTCCCTGTGGCTCTCACCTTTGGTCGTGGCCAGAAAGAGGGGGGGGGGGATCTCCGCGTCTGTGTGGATTTGAGGTCCTTGAACAAGGAGATCTGGGTAGATTCCCATCCTTTACCTAGGATTAGTGATCTCCTTGCCTCCACCAAGGATGCTCGTTATTTCACCAAGTTAGACTTAGCTAGTGCTTACCACCAGGTAGAATTATACCCCGGGTCTCGTCATTTGACTGCCTTTGTCTCCCCGTTGGGCACATTCCGTTACTGTCGCATGCCTTTTGGGCTTGCGTCAGCAGCCTCAGTTTTTCAGAGGATCATGGTCAACATCCTTAAAGGAGTTGAGGGTGTCTTAGTCTTTCAAGATGACGTGCTGGTTTTTGGGAGAGATTTGGCCTCTCATAACACCATACTTGACAAGGTCCTCTCTCTCTTTAAGAAGAATGGTGTGGTGCTTAAGGAAGAGAAGTGTGAGTTCTTGCGTTCCAAAGTGGAATATTTGGGCCATGTCATTTCTAATGAGGGTGTCAGCCCTAAATCTGGTTTGTTAACAGCTATCATAGATGCCCCTCCTCCGGTAGACAAGACAGGAGTCAAATCTCTGTTGGGTCTGTGCGAGTATTACTCGAGATTTGTCCCCAACTTTGCTTCGATTGTGAGACCCATCAGCAGTTTGCTCAAGAAAGGGGTGAAGTTCGAATGGTGTAGTGACTGTGAGGTTGCTCTTAATACCATCAAGTCTTCCTTAAAAAGTGATTCGACACTTAAACCATTTGACCCCAATCTTCCCTGCTGTGTCACTGTAGATGCCAGCCAATTTGGTCTGGGTGCTATGTTGACTCAGACTTACAGAGGTGTTGAAAACACTATATGTTTTGCTTCTAGAGTCCTGAGATCTGCTGAGCTTCAGTACTCTGTGATAGAGAGGGAGTTGTTAGCCTGTACATGGGCCATTGAGAAGTTTCGCTCTTATATTTGGGGCAGACACTTTTTGTTGCAGACTGACCACAAACCCTTAATCAATATCCTCGGTGGGGGGGTTAGCAAATGCTTCACTCCTAGGATTTTACGCATGGTTTCTAAACTCCTCCAGTACCAGTTTGATGTCCAACATATCTCTGGGGGAAAAAATGGACGAGCTGACTTTTGTCCAGATTTCCGGTCAAGTCTGAAGAACTTGACAATGTCAATCTGCATGATTTTTCAAATGAGGATTGTGAAGACTGTTTAGTGGCAGCGTTGGAGGCACCCTGTATGAATCTATGTTCAGAGAATGAATGGATGCGAGCTATTGAGTCTGATTGCGTGCTTCAAGAAGTGTGCTCTCATGTTATTGAAGGGTGGCCTAGGGAGAAAACTGTCACCGCCTTTGTTCAGCCTTTCTGGAAAGTACAAGATGAACTTACTTTGGAGGATGGTTTACTCCTTAGAGGTGATACATTTATTCCACCCCATGTTTTTCGCAATGAGATAATACAGAGGGCTCACGAAGGTCATCTTGGCTGCACTCTCACTAAGTATCGTATAAGAGACACTTACTGGTGGCCAAGGATGGACACTGAGATTGAGGATGCTGTTTCGAATTGTTATGTCTGTGGTGCGGCTGATAAAAGTTTCAAAGTGTCAGTCCCTCCTTTGATGCCGATCGAGTGCCCACAGGGACCATGTTTGAAGCTTGGAATAGACATCATGGGACCTTATGACAGCCTTCAAGGGGGTTTTCGGTTTGTATTGGTTCTCATGGACTACGCATCCAAATGGCCTGAGGTTAAGTTGGTCAACGAAGCTAACACCAAGGCCATTATATTACTTCTGAAAGAAGTGTGGTTGAGGGAGGGGTTTCCAGAAATTCTTGTCTCCGACAATGGCACACAATTTGTGAGTCATGAGTTCCAAAGTTTTCTGTTAGAATCAGGAGTTAAACACTGTAAAACTTCTTTGTATCATCCCCAGTCAAACGGACTTGTGGAGAGAATGAATCGAGTAATTGGGGAGTGCATTAGGTGGGCAAGAGCGGGGAATCATGATGTTCAGAGGGCTCTTGACAGTTTGGTTTGGTTCTATAGGACGACGCCTCACTCTTCCACCAAAGTTTGTCCCTTCGAGTTGATAAGAGGGAGAAAAGCCAATAGCAGTTTCAGGCCTGGTTGGATGACTAAGTGGGTAAAATCTGAATCAGATGTTTCCAAACTGATGTCCACAGTTATCGAAAACATGACTGATTCTCAGGTCAAACAAAAGGAATTGTTTGACGTCAAGAAAGCAGCGAAGTGTGTTCCCCTTGTGGTAGGGGACATGGTCCAAATAAAATCTCCTGTGCATACAAGGAAAGGTGACTGTAAATTCAGTGAACCCATTAAAGTTATTAAGATTGTTGGCAATGCTGTTAAGGTCTCGGGAGGACATTGGTGGAACCTCAACAGGGTTGTGAAGGTCCGTACCAAAGTCTCAGCCTCCCTATGTCTAGCCTCTGAACCCTCCTGCTCAGACCAAACCATCGTCAGATGGAGTTTGAGACCAATAGTTAGACCTGCTAGATATAGATCTTAATTCTTTCTTCTTGTTTTGTTTTTCTGTTTTGGAAAGAAGGGAGATATGTTATACCTTATGTACCTGTTCACATTGCTTTACTGCACTGTTAATGTAATGCTCTGTTCTTACAATGTTCTTAGAATGTTTCATGGCTCCTAGCAACTGTACTGTGATTCAGTTGAGCTGGAGCTGCTGTGGGAGTTGGTGTTCGCCTTCTCTCTCCTCCATGTAGCCTTAATAAATCTTTCTACTTCAACCCTGGCCAGCGTGATTACTACACATATTCATCATGGCCTTTCCGTCTTTGCTTACTTAAATGATCAGCCAGGGATCATTAAGGACGCTCTCGAATACAGTTTAAGTTTTAACATTTTTGTTCTTATATTTAATGTTTAAGTTTGCATTAAAGTTTTAAAAAAATACCATCTTTTTTCATTTTTGTGCCAGCAGGGACATTAAAATACTGGTCATGCTGGAGATGTGGCTTAACAACTTAGGGCCTCATTTACGCTGCCCTACCGGCACTATTGCGCCCCCGGAACATCACTTTTTTGACGTTCCGGTGGCGCAATGTGCCACTGGCATATTTATAAGGCCACGTAAATCCACGTTACGTGGCTTTTCATGGCTTTATAAATATGTGCCCCTTTCACGCAGAAAACTGCATGAAAGGGGCGTTCCATGGGTGTTGCTGGGGGCGTTCCGAGCAACATCCATGGCTTTTTGACCCTGCCCCAGATTTACAAGAAATCGTAAGTCTGAGGCAGTGCCAATAAACATACGCCTGCCCAGGGGAGGCGTAAGGGAAGCACAACGAGGAAAAATATCTTTATTGCGCCTCGTTTTTCCTCTTTCTATGTGTGTGCTTCATTCTGCAGCACACATAGAAAGAGGAAAAAGCCTCTTGTGATTGTTCTTGTGCAGAAAGGTTTCCCTTCCTGCACAAAAATAATCATCCCCACAACGCAGGCACCCTTGCACCATGGTGCAAAGGTGCCTGCATTGGCGCACGGCAGCCCATTGTGTGCCGGTGCAGGAGAAAAGGACAGGAATGCGCTGTATCAAATAGATATGGCACATTCCTGCCCTTTTCTTTTTCTGTAGGGCAGCTGTGCTGCCCTACGGCAAAAAATGAGGCTCTTAGTGGGCAGGCAGGACTATGAAGTCCAAAGCTGGTGTTTATATTGCAATGTAACTTGTTAGTTCCTTTAGCGCTATATAAATGCAATTACAATACAATACAATAAGCTGTTGTGCTTCTGGAAGTGAACAGGGGTAACGTGATGATGGTGTGTGCGTGTGTTGTAGTGGTATGTTGTGATTTGAGGAATGGTATGCAATAATTAATGTGGTCGTATGTGAAGGTTTGATAGCAGGCATGTGTTCCAAGGAGTAGAGAGGCATGTGGCATCCTCGAGAGCTTTGAGTGTGTTTCTATGCGACAGAAGATGTGTAGTAACAGGGACTGTAGAGGACGCTGTGCATGCCACTCTAAAAGCCCATAGTGTGAGATATCAATTTCAAATATCAGTAATACAATAAGAATATGAGTTTTCTGGTTGAAGGGCGGAATGCATGCGCTAGGCGTGTTCTGAGAGAGAGGGTTCGACCAGGAGAAAGTTGGAGGGCTCAGAATAAGATGCCTGAGCTGGGACCATTTGCTCCTTGTGAGGCGAACATTTAGGGAACTAATGAAGATGTATATATTCACACAACCCAGTTCATAGGTACCTGGCAGCAGGTGGACAGTGATCTTTTTATGCTGTTATATGTGTAGATGTTATCCCTCAATACATTGACAGCGGTTTGCAGCCTTTACAACGTGGTCGTTACCATGCAGGTAAGTGCACTCAAGTAGTTACTATGCAGGTAAGAGTCATAAGGCGTTTTATTGTAGGTTTACAACACAGTACTTCACCGTGCATATCATTCAGGTAACTAATTTTTACAATGGTTTTAAGTGACATACCCTTTCTCATATACTGGAGGTAACAGGAGAGGTAGTTGGGTCCCAAGGACGTCCTTGGGGGCCAACTATTCCTCCTGTTATCTTCAATAATTCCAACAAAGAGGGATCGCTAACTGATCTTTGGAGGCCACGCCCCCTTTCTCCACCATTCTGGAAACGCGGCTCGTGGCACACTACTGCTTGTGGTAGGAAGTCCAGTTTACTCCTGATGGACCTTGGGGGTCAAAAAGGCCTCCTGGTACATCCTGTAAGTCTTACACGGTGGGATTCCTGAGAGCTGATCAGAAGCCCAGCCCCCTTTCTCCACAACTCTGCAAACACGACTAATAGTTAAAAAAAACATACAAAATTCACAGACGTTATAGTTAGGAATTAACATTTAAAAACCTTCGAAATTCACTGAAAAAACAAAGCTTATAGGGATTTTATAGTTAGGGTCAGATTCCACTAGTACAAAACCAAAGAAATTCAGTTGTTATAGTTAGCTGAGTTAACTATAACTTGCACCCCAGCAATGCACTGCTTATGACCTCACATATTGCATTACTCATGATATGGTCAGTGACATCATTGAGATGTCATCAGTGATGTCACTGACCATGTCATGAGTAATGTAATATGTTAGGTCATAAGCAGTGCATTACGGGGCGCGATGTATAGTTAACTCAGCTAACTATAACGGCTGAATTTCTCTGGTTTTGTACGAGTGAAATCTGACCCTAACTATAACGTCCCTATAACCTTTGGTTTTTTCAGAGAATATATATATATATATATATATATATATATATATATATATATATATATACTTGCAAGATTGGGAAAAATCTTAAATCGATCAAAGATCCAAGGGACAGAATCTTTGAAATAAAAGAAAAAATCACCTGCGAATCAACCTATGTTGTATACCTCTTAGAGTGTTTTTGTGGGAAAAGATACATCGGAAGCACCAAATGCTCTTTGAAAAAACGTATATTAGAACATATAAGAGCTGTACAAAACGAGGATGCAACTTATGCCCTTGCCAAGCATATGAAAACACATGCCAACCGGACATGGTTAGACATGAAGTATTCAGGATTGGTTACGATTCCGCCACATGAGAGAGGAGGAAATCGAGTACTCAAATTGAGGCGCATGGAATCAAAACTGATTATACGATTTAAAACCAAGGTCCCCCTTGGGCTCAATGGGGACGAAGAAATGTATATACATTTGTAAATATTTGGTTCAGTTTTTGACATACAGACCTATAAGGAGTATATTTTAGAGATATCAATTTTCCACATATTAGCTTGTTTTCCTCAAATTATAATGTGATTTAGATTTCAAGAGAACACGTAGCCGGTATTGTATTTTTATTGTGTTGCAAGTAGTTTCCTTTCAATAAGCCAAATTTATTAGCATTTGTTTGAAGTGTCTGCAAGACAGCGGGGCACTTAGCCCTCAAGTATATGGGACACCAAGTCATGATTTCTTTGAAGTGGATGAGTTGTTCTGTAAAAACGGACAATTTTCACAAGTTAAATGTAATGAACACTTGATAGTACATCACACATTGTGTAGATCCTATGTATAAGATGAAAATGCGTAATAATGGCTTACATAAATAATATTTTTTCTTACAACATCTTTGGGTAAAAGAAATAAAAAGAGTAATTGTAATATATGTAAAAACTACCGGTCCCACAATGCCTCATTATGGGCAACGTGGAGACCATGTATAAAAGGTTGGAAACTGAAGTAGGACTCCGTATACTATCGTGAACAAGAACTTTGTGTTCGAAACGCGTAGGTGGCGGAGAAGGAGATCTCAATAAAAAGATATATTTTTGTACCAAGGAGAGTGCCGTGTAAGCTGTTGTTGGAAAATACTTAATGCGAGAGGTGGTCCTGTCTCGCCACGAGCACCAGCTGGAGGGTGCTCCCCCCGAAAAGGACCGTGTTTGTTGATAATATATATATATATACATATATATGTGTCATTTTCCTAAGCGAATTAATAAACTTTTGAATTCTACAGTGGAGTGCAGACGTTGTTCTTAAAGAGGAACACAGTTATTTGGATATATATATTTTACCCAGTGGTGGTCACCACTGGGTAGTCATAGTTAGGACTGTGTTTCCATGGGAAGGCATTTTTTGTGTTGCTAATAACTTTGGCGCTGTTTGATGAATCTCCATGAAACTTTCCAAAAAAGTGCTACTTTTTGACTAGTTTGCACACATAAAGCTTCGGGCTGATCGGTCAAGCAGGGGCCGCAAAAAAAAAGGGTGGTCCCAAACCGCGTTTTCTCCATTCATTTTCCCATAGGAACTTTAGACACAGCTACAGCCTAACCGCTGAACAGATTGACACCAAATTTGGCAGAAAGCTAGATCTAGGTACAGAAAGAGTGTTTTTTCTAATTTGGTGTGAATCTGTTTGGTAGTTTTTGAGTAATTAATGCTCAAAAACATTTTATATTTAGGGACACGGAGCAGCAGTGGATCCCGACAGATCTCAAGCTGAGATCTGATTGGCTGCCCCCACCTCACCCAGGAAGTGGTGGCAGCCATCGTAGGTCCCAAAAAAAAACACACAAGGGGGCAGGGTAGAAATACCCTGACCCCTAGGCCTGGTGGTGGGGGCCGGGGGTCAAAATGTGTTTTTTTTTATTTTGCCGCAAATTCAGTGAGGATCCACTACTACAGGGCAAAATTTAAAAAAAAGCAAGTGCGGGCTCCTGTTCTTGGTTTAAAAAAAAAAAACAGGATGGGCCGTGGGCCTGAGGGGGAATAAATGTATTTTGGGGGGAGGGGCGCACGTGGCCCCCCTCCCAAGGCAGAGTTCGGTCCTGGGGATCCTATCCCCCAGGACCTGGTGTGGTTTTCAGTGGGGTACATGGCTGGCCTCCCAGGCTGATTTTGGCCCCAAAGACCCTATCCCCGGGGCCCTGCGCGTGTGTGAAGGGGAGGGGGGCACATGGCCCCCCTTCCCCGGGCTGTGATCTGCTCCAGAGACCCCATCTCCTGGGCCTGGTATGTTTTGGAAGGGGAGGGGGCACACAGCTCCACTTCCTGGCCACTTCCCCCGGGGCCGGGAGTATTTCTTAAGGGGAGGTGGATGCGCACAGCCCCTCTCCCCAAGCCTCCTAAAGGCCCCAGGGAGCCCACCACCAGGGTCACAAAACTAAATTGATAGGGAGGGGGGCCGTGCAGCCATTAATGGCCCCGGAAACCCAATCCCCAGATGCTATGTCCCAGGGATCCCACCCCTGGGACATAGTGGTTTTCCTGCCCACACCGGCGCGAGCAGGGAAACCTGTGTTTGCTCTAGCTTGGTGGGAGCTTTTTCAAAACTCACTCTAAGCGGAAGCAAACACCAAGTTCCCTCCCAGCGGGCGGGAGCTTAAAAAATGCTCCCACCCACTGGGAGCGGCTTTGTCATCTGTTTCCCTGCCCGCCCTGAAGTGGGCAGGGAAACAGTTGTAAAGATTGCTCCCGCCCTCTGGGAGCAGCATTAGTAGCTGCTCCCCTTGGCCGGGAGCAATGTCAGCTCCCGCTGTATGCAGGGAGTCGGATGGGGCTCCCCCGCGGCTCCCAATGAGTCTTTGGTGCATGGCCTGGGTGGCCACCAGGGCACCCACATTTCATAGCAGCAGGCACCGGGGAATGGGGTCTCCGGGGACAAAAGCAGCCCAGGGAGTTAGCCCTCGTGCCCCCCTCCCGCAAAAAAAACGCATTGGGCCCCCGGGCCGAAATTGGCCCTCCCCCTAAAAATAACACCGGGTACCAGGCGATGGGGTCCCCAGGGCCAAAATCGGCTTTCATTTTAATAAGTGTCCCTGCGGGATGGGGTCTCAAGGGTCTATGAAGGCTCGGGGAGGGCGGCAGCACGGACCTTTTCCCCTTTAATTTTAATAATGACCCTGAGGGATAGGGTCCCTAGGGCCCAATAAGGCTCAGTAAGGGGGGTCACGCATCCCCCTACCCGTTATTTTTAAAAACTACCTGGTGGATGGGGTCCCCAGGGCCTTAAAAGGCTTGGAGAGGGTGGCCCTCCTCCACTGCAGTTTTAATAGTGGCCCTGGGGGATGGGGTCCCCAGAGCCTAAAAATGCTCGGAGAGCGGTGGGCCAGGCGGCACCCCACCCTTTTCATTTTACTAGTAGCCCTGGGAGATGAGGTCCCAAGAGCCTTATAGGGCTTGGGGAGGAGGGCCACGCTCTCCCCCTTCCCTCATAATAAAAATAAGGCCCTGAGGGATGGGATCCCCAGGGCTTAATAAGGCTCGGGGATGAGAGCCACGTGGCCCCCCTAACCTTTAAAATAAATAACGTCTTGGGGGATGCAGCCCCCCTCCTCTTTTAAAAAAAAAAGGCCCTGAGGGATGGGGTCCCTCATATAGAAATATAGCCCTTATGCATAAAGGTGCTACAAACCACCTTTCTCATCCCGGGCTGCATCAGCCAATGCCTAATCTGAACGCATCGGAATCTCTCCCCCTCAGGTGCGTCATTATCTTTCTTTAAGTTGTTGAACTGTAGGGGCCCAAGTCAAAGAAGTGACCTATTGATCTGCATTCCGGCTTCATCCATTCCCAGAAGGCCACTGTATTCAGCCCTGGGGAAAAGTCCAGGTTCTCCACCACTGGGGTAAGCGGAGAGGGGAAGGACGAAAAGCCCTCCCTAGCGGCCACCAAGTCCCAGACTCGAAGGGTGGGGCCTGTTATTGCTGAGAGGTAAAGACTGGGGGGGGCGGTGCGTCTTATTAAAAAAAGGGACCATCCACAGGGATGTTCCAGCCAGCGCTCTATCCATGAATAGCCAGTTTTTCTCTGATTCTGCGCGCCCATTCCACCAGGAGCCTAACCAGCGCAGCTTGGAAATATTGTAAAATACATGGGACACCCAGTCCCCCTCGCGCTGGAGTCTGTCAGGTAAGTTCCTTTTTTTTTTAATTTAGCAGTTTTTTATTTTATCACAGCAACTTGTACAAATATTATCTGAGACATATACATACTTCTTAATACAGTGTAAAGTGAGCAGTGTGCCAAACCCAGATCGAGAGGGGAATAGCATCTAAAATAAGAAAAAAAGAAAAAACATTACAAATGCATTGTTGCATATTTACAGAGAAAAGCAGAGAACGAAACATAAGAATGAAAGGGGATAACTATCTCCCATAAAACTATTATTGCTGCTGGTTCTCCTTCCATCTATAAATAGGCCCCCAGATACGCTTTCCAAGTAATCTCCCCTTTTTCCCCCTTTCTCTCATAGATACCTTTCTCAAGATTATATATAGAAAGTAATCTGGCAAGCCATTGCTGAAACGTTGGGGCTATTTTATCCAGCCAGGCTGTGGCAATGCAGATACGCAATACTGACATAGCCAGAAAGAGGAAATATTGTGACGAATCTTGCCTGCCGTCATTGTGTATCCCTAACAGAATTACTGTTGGGGAAAGGGAGACTTTAATTTCTAATGTTTTGTCCATAAACAGTTCAATCGTAATCCTCAAGGTTTGTAGTTGTGGGCATGTCGCAAACATATGTACTATTTCTGCGTCCATGCTATCACACCGCGGACACCTAGTTCCCGTCTGCCCCCCCCCATTGCGCGATCTTTGCTGGTGTGTAATACAAAGTAAAAATTGTTTTATATTGTTGGGCTTGTAGCCCTGCGGAGCATAGCAGGGTACAGCCGAACTCTAAAGAGGCTGTGAAGCTATCCGAGTCTACTCCAAGTTTATCAGCCCACTTCTTCTCATACTTTTTGAGGTCTTCATTTTTCAACAGTGAGAGTTCAGCATAAATCCTTCGAATAGTACAATCTTCCCCATCCCTGATGACATCCATAATTTTATTTTTACTGAATCCACCGGGCCCCCCCTTTTTCCCCGCATATAAAACTGCGAATCTGTAGATATTTAAAAAAGCTCCTTTTACTAATGCCATAGCTATTCTGTATATCTCCAAACTGTCGGATTCCGAGGTGCCCCATTAAATCCCCCAGCCTCTGAATCCCACGCTCTTCCCATTCTTCCATTATAGAATCTGAGAAGATTTCCACCGGGAGAGTGGGGTTTCTGAATAGTTGTGTATAGCCATTTAATCTGCCTAGGCCAGTTTTTTTGCGGAATGCCGTCCAGATCTTATATGCGGCCATCAGGGTCTTAAATCTAGTTCTTTTGAAATAGCTAGGCTCTGTGAATTTCAAAAAGCAATTCTCAGCATCTTCTCCCACTAATATTGCGTACATTTCAATTGATCCAGACTTAACTCCGGAATCATTCACGTCACCCCCAATTAACCCACATATATACTGAAAGGCCGCTGCCCAATAATACATTTTAAAATTGGGAACAGCCCACCCTCCTCTCTCCCTTGGCAAAGACATAAAACACAGTGCCCTCCTAGTTTTCCCATGTGCCCAAATAAACCTATTGACCATGAGCTCCAGTGCGGTAAACCACTTTTTCTCGAATTCGAGCGGAATAGCCCTGAAAAGATACAACATTTTTGGGAGGAAGACCATTTTCACCACATTACACCGCCCCACTAGCGACAAATGTAAATTATGCGTTCTATCGAAATCTTTTTTTGCTTTACTAAGTATTGGCTCAATATTTCTTTCTACGGTCTTCCCCAAATCTGCTGATATGGTTATCCCCAAGTAAACAGCTGAGTCGAGCACCCGTGGATCGTTGCACACAGCCCCCGTATTCTTGATTATCTGTGTCTTGGATTTATTTAAAGCATACCCTGACATAATACCAAATGTTTGAGCTTCTGTCTCTATTGCAACTAGGGCTTCTTCCGGGCTTGGGGTAACTAACGCGATGTCGTCTGCACATGCCAGAGTTTTGTACTCTAGGCCATGATATCGCATGGGTGTAATACCTCCATTTACTTCCAACTTTCGGATTAGGGGGTCAATATATAGTGCGAAGAGCAGTGGTGAGCACGGGCAGCCCTGTCGTGTACCACGCTTGATCGCTAAAGGTGCCGTATATCCCCCGTTTACTCTAAGTCGGGCAGTTGGGTCTTTATATAAAGCCTGGATTGCTCTAACATAGCTCACCCCAATACCATACTGCTTCATCACTGCCCAGAGATGGTCCCAGGAGACTCGGTCAAATGCTTTTTCCGCATCCATTAGCATGACCGCCATAGGGTCCCCTGAGACTTCAGCAGCGTCAAAAAGGGTTATAACCCGGCGAACGTGCTGCGTTGTTCCCCTCCCTGGAATAAAGCCATGCTGAGTGGGGTTAACCATTTTACCAATTATATTGCTCAGCCGGGTCGCCAAAGTTTTAGAAAAGATCTTAGCATCGCAGTTCATAAGCGTTATCGGCCTGTATGATCCAGGCTCTCTTGGAGGCTTCCCCTTCTTCAAGAAGATTACTATGTCTGCCCCTGCCCATGACTCTGGGACCGAGCTGCCTGCTTGAGCTTGAAGTGCTACGTCAACTAAATCAGGTCCAATTACCTCCAAGAAGGTTTTATAGAATTCTAAGGGTATCTGGTCGGGCCCTGCTGCTTTACCCGTGCGAAGGCTGCTTAAGGCAGCATATATCTCTTCCGCTGTCAGTGGGGCTTCCAGTGCATCCCTGTCTTCATCAGTGATAGGCTGTATCAAAATTTCCCCGAGATACCTCTGTATTACAAGAAGATCCTTCGCCTATTCTTCATTATATAGTCTGCCGTAGAATTGCCTAAATATCTCTTGAATCCCTGCTGGATCGTTAACTACATTTCCATTGCCATCCAGTATCTCCCTAATCTCCCCAGCAGCATTTTTTGTCTTAAACGCACTGCTAGTGTATGCCCAACCCGTTCACTGAGCTCGTGGCATTGTTCCCTTCTTGTAAGGAACATTACTGCTGCCTTGGAAGCTATGACGTCTTGAACTTCTGAATTGACTAAGGCCAGTCTGAGCAGTATGTCGTCAAGTGTTACCCCCACAGCAGTTGCCACACTGAGCTCCTCCTCTATTCCCATTATTGCTTTACAAAGCCTTTTCTCTAGCAGCGTCTCTTGCTTCTGCTTATGCAAACTATAACTCAGCGTCTCCCCACGCACCCCCGCTTTAAAAGCGTCCCAGACTACCCCCAAACTGGTGCTTCTTCTATTAAAATCCCAAAAGCTCTCTATCCAGGCCTTCAAATGTTGTACATATCCTGAATCCTTCAACAGTCCTCTTTCAAATGTCCATACGTATTCTGGTCTTCCCCCTCTTCCTATAACCGCTGTTAACACTAAAGGGTTATGATCTGATATGATCCGGGGGAGTTTCTCGATCCGACAGCTAGTAATTAATGAGTTTGAAACTAAAAAATAGTCGAGTCTAACAACCAGTTTGTGCGGGGCTGAAAAATATGTGCTGCCAGGATCATCCGGCTTTAATCGGGCCCATGCATCCGCTAGTGAGTTATTCTGAACGAGGCTAGAAATTGCTCGAAAAACCTTCTTCTTCCGTCCCACATATCTATTTCCCGTCTCCGTCCAGAGTCCACCCAGCCCGTTTATATTAAGATCTCCACACAGGATAACTGGCATAGGCCAGGAGGCGAGCTCCAAATCTAAAAATTCGAAGATATCTGGGTCATCCTCCGTCGAGCCATACACTGAGCATATAGTGAAGGTTTCACCATATGACATACATTCCACCATGACCCATCTACCCCACTTATCCTCCAACTTTCTCTTAATCATTATGTCGGCTCGCCTGGAAAGTATAGCAACCCCTCTGGTCTTGGTCCCCTGTCTAGTATGCGCAATAAGGCGAACCCCCAGCTGTTCCATTAAGTTGCCTCTTGTACCCTCTATATGAGTCTCTTGGAGACACAAAAGATCTAAGCGCATTGCTCTTAAGATCACTGCTGCTCGCTGTCTTTTAGCCTGATCGTTTAAACCACAAACATTGACTGAGGCAATTCGTAAGCTCATTAATGAACATCAAATTTCTGTCCAACCCAGTTATCCTTTAGAGTTATTTCCACCTCTATTGTCTTTATTCCTGCCCTCTCTCTTTCCTTACATTTCATTGCTTTGCTGCTCACCTTATGTTTTACTGTATATCTCAGATTCCTCGCTGTGCTGCCCTGTGCCGTGCCCCAGCCCTCCCCTCCCCCCAGAGGCCCCGCCCCCATTCCCCCCCAGAGACCACCCCCTCACGGGCAAATAGGTCAACCATGACCTATGTGAGGCAGCCAAAGCCCGCAGTTTAAGTCGCAGCGCCCCCTCGCCCCCTATTATGCCACTGTGCTCTATGTAGAAAATATCTTAACTATACATGCAATTATGCATACATTTTGGATTCCCAAAATCACATCAGGCCACTAAAGAGCGCCCCTCCTCAAACTGTGATTGCCTAAGTGGTATTCCTTATTGTGCACGGCTGCTGAGCCGTCAGACCCCTCCCACTTTCCCCCTCTTATCCTGCAGCTCAGTCAGAAATGCTTGTGCTTTAATCTCGGAAAAGAACATTCGGACTTGGCCAGTGAGAATGACTTTGAGCCGGGCAGGATACAGTAGGTAGGCCTCGCAGCCAATCCCCTGAAAAGGGGTTATCAGCTGTCTGAGCCTCCATCTCCTTTCAACGGTGGCATGGCAGAAATCAGGGCGAGCGAAGAATGTATTGCCCTCGAATGTTCGCCTGGCATCTGGTTTTGCTTTGTCCATAATAGCCTGCCTTAAGAGAAAGTTGCAGACATACACAAAGATAGCCCTGGGGCGGTCTCCTGAGCCAGCAGCGTATCCTTTCCTTTGAGTCAGTGGGAACCGGTGTTCCCGCTGGACCTCGGCATCCCAGTTCCATGAAGCCAGGTCGGGGAATGCACCTTTCAGAAGAGTTACTACAAATGTCCTTGCGTCTCCTCCCTTAATATTCTCTGCCAAACCCAAAAGTCTAATGTTGTTCCTTCTTTGCCTATTCTTGAAATCTTCGAGTTTCCACTGCAGATCCTCAGTTAGTTTTTCCTGTGTATCCTTGAAGGCCTGCCATTTATTAACCTCGTCCTCCAATTTGCCAGTTCTTTTTTGCACATAGGTGACCCTGTCCGCCATATCCTCATATAGTTTGTTGACCTTCCGTAGTGAACCCTGGAGTTTTTTGGTTGCTTGCTGTGCCCTGCGGCTTTCTAGCCTGGCCTCCCCCTGCATCTGTTTTAGCGTGGCATACACCAGATCCATTGAGGGGGCTGGAGCCGTTTCGGTTGAGCTGATATGTTCAGTTATGACCCCATCCTCCTGATAGAGCTGAGTGGTAGCAGAATAGTCCCATGTGAGCTTTCGAGCTGTCGCTGTTGCTGCTGCTGCATCTATTGTGGATGGGCTCCCTCTAGATTTAGATTTAGATTTGGGCCTGTACGTATGCATAGTGGCCCTTGTAGCGCCGGGTGCCCTCTGCACTGAGGGGGTCTCAGCGGAGTCTGATCCATCTGAAAGATTCCCATCACTAGAAAGCGACAAGCCAGTATCATCGTTGAGTGAGAAAAAGCAGTCCCCTTCTGGGGAGCCAGCAACTGTTCTAAAGCGACTGGGTCCCGGTGCTTGCTCCACTACCTTCCCCTCCAACACGCTCTCACTGAGGGGGTCTGGCACATTATCCTTGTTCTCTTTTCCCCCTTTATTTGCCACTCTTGGGTACAGGTCAATTGCTGGTGACTCACCGTTTGGATCACTGTTTAATGCACCATCTGTCAGCTCCTGCTGCCCTGCCGATTTTTGCTCATTTAGCGAATCCGCCCTTTCCACGCTCGGCTCCACTTGTCTGCCAGCCAGCCCAGGGTGATGCTGCAACATTGTATCCTCGCCACGAGGATTCACGGCAACAGTAGCCACTGAGGCTTCCATCGTGTCCGCTTCTATCCGATCGCCGGGTCCCGCTGCTACTGCTGCTCCCGCCGGTGTTACTGCCAGGAAGGTCTCCGTGAGCGTAGGTTGTCGGAAGGTGCTCTCCCGAGCCTTGCCTTTTCCATCGTGACCGTCTTTCTGCTACCCGCTATTGCCGCCATCACCACTGACTCCCTCAGTTTTCTTCAGCGGGACTCGCCGGGGATGTACTGAGCCTCTCCCAGCTAAAGGTACGGCGGCGGCTGCCTCTTTCTGAGCGTCTTTGGGCTCCTTCAGGGGTTTGTTCGTCCGTGGTGCCATCTTGCTGCCAGCAGCCAAGCAGCGGCACAATACCTGAATTGTACGGCTGATCTCCAGTGTCTCCAGTGTCCCTATCCTCTTAAATGCCGCCAGATCGCGATGCCGTTGCTGAGGACTACGGCTACGGGCGATCAGCCGACTGATCCAGCGATCCAGCAGGTAAGAGCAGAGTGGCATTTCACTGCCCCAATGTCCGTCTTTTTTCTGCAGCAGGGGGGAGAGCTTGGCTGCGACTACCCCCTACGGCCTATCGGCGGCCATCTTGCCCCCATTGACCTCCTGTCAGGTAAGTTCCTGACGCATTCGGGAGCGCCTGCCCGCCCATACATAATTTTGGAGGGCTTTTTGTAAAGTCTGAAGTGTCCCCGGGAGGGGGCCAGAGCGGTAGCGTCACAAATATATACAGGATCCTGGGGGGGACCGACATTTTTAGGGCTGCGATACTTCCAAGTCATGACAGGAGGGGGAAAGCTCTCCACCTCGCTAGATCTGCGTGCACTTTGCTAACCAGGCACCATAATTTATATCTATCACTTCCTGGGTAGTCAATGCCAATTGGACTCCCAGATACGTTATACTTCGCTCCCATCGGATGGAGAGAGTCTGTGCAAGAAAGTCCTTCAGGTCATGTGACATCGACAGGCTCAATGCTTCTGATTAAGCTAAATTATTCTGGAATCCTGAGACCTCCCAAACTTCCTGACCTCCCTAAGAAACTCCGGCAACGACCCCCGCGGGCCATCGAGGGATACAATGACATTGTCTGCGTATAGGGTGATTAGATGCTCCTCTCCGCCAAATCGTATGCCAGTAATTTTTGGATTGTCCCTAACACGCTGCGCAAAAGGCTCCATATAGAGCGCAAATAACAGCAGGGAGAGTGGACACCCCTGTCGCGTTCCACGCTCTATGGGGAAGTTCCCGAATCTCCCCCATTCACTCCGACAGTCGCCCATGGCCCCCTATACCAGCTAAGCGCCCAGGTCCGATAGTGTTCTCCGAGTCCGAATCGTTTCAGTACCGCTTCTAGATAGGGCCAGTGGACTCTGTTGAAGGTTTTGTTCCTGTCTATGGAGAAAAGCATTGTGTCTCGCTGGACACGGGATGCCTTGTCTATAAGGTGGAGAATTCTCTTGGTGTTATCTGAGCTCTGCTAGGAGTGTAGCTAGGATTCTTGTAAATAATTTTGCATCCACGTTCAAGAGAGATATCGGTCTACACGATGCACACAGATGTTTGTCTTTCCCCGGTTATGCTATTACTACTACCAAGGCTTCCCTCATGGAGGGAGGGAGTGTCCCCACATCTGAAATCTCATTAAAAACTCTAGTGAGGAGAGGAGCCAGCATATTACAAAAAGTTTTATAAAAAGGGGCCGAAAAGCCATCTGGGCCTGGGGATTTATGTGGTTTCACTCTGGATATGGCTGCGATTACTTCCTCTATCTTTAAGGGGCTATCTAGGCTCGCTGCTTGCTCTGCTGTCAGGCTGGTTACTTTGGCGCTTTCTAAGTAGTCAGAGATTCCTTGGGATGGGAGGTCCTGCGCGGAGTATAAAGCTTTATAGAAGTCCCCAAATCTTTCGGCTACCGTTTCGTGTCCCATCGCCTCTGTCCCATCGTCCGTCAGTAGGGCCTCAACCATGTTAGTCTGTCTCTGGCCTCTGAGTTTGTTTGCCAAAATTCTCCCAGGCTTGTTCCCTCCTGCATAGAATGTGTGTTTGAGGCGGAGTAGAGAATACTCAGCTCTGTCCAAATCCAGTCCCACTAGTTGTTTCCTGGTCGCCTCTAGTTGGTGCCAGACTGTCGGTGCCCCGGTGCGATGATGAATACGCTCAAGCTTGCGCGTTTGTTGCTGTAGGCGTGCACGTTTATCGCGCTGCTCTTGACTGGTGTATTTAGAGCAGTGATGGACAGTGCTGTATTTGATAGGAGGCAGACCTGAAAATGCATACCGCATCTTTCTCAGGCAGTGCTGTCTGTCAGTGCTCTTCACCAATTGCAGGACACGTGCCACACTTGGACTGTGGTTCATAGTGCAGGATCCAATCAGTTCATGTGCTCTCAGTCACTCTAAACATATGACACGAAAATGTCAAGTTGTAGCAGCTGCAACTGGGAGGCTGAAGCACAGTGGAGAATTGAGGTCAAGGAAGAGGAGAAGGAGACTGAGCATTTAGCATTGGCTAGCCAGCAAAAGGTATGTAAAGAATAGTTTGAATTCTTTTTGACTTTTATGTGTCTCTGACTGTGTTTGCATGCATGGTTGGACATCTGCTTTTTGACTTGTATGTCTATGACTGTGTTTGCATGCATGGTTGGACATCTGCTTTTTGACTTGTATGTCTATGACTGTGTTTGCATGCATGGTTGGACATCTGCTTTTTGACTTGTATATCTATGACTGTGTTTGCATGCATGGTTGGACATCTGCTTTTTGCCTTGTATGTCTATGACTGTGTTTGCATTCATGGTTGGACATCTGCTTTTTGACTTGTATGTCTATGACTGTGTTTGAATGCATGGTTGGACATCTGCATATCCGTGTGTGTGCATGTGTATGTAACTGTGCTGGCGCCTGGGATTTTGGTAATCATATTTGTGCCAACTATATGACATGATGGAACTCAAATCTGAAAGAAATCGGACTTTGATATATTAGTGGTAATTACTGGCACATTGGAGACATCTATGGTGTGATGGTGTCTACTCATGGCAAATTGCCGGTCCTGACCAAGTAATGGTAATTCTTGAATGAAGGAATGAATGAAGAATTTAAAACTTATGAAGCACACTGTCACTCGCAGTGGAGCATCCTGGCGCTGAAGTTTGAATCCAATGAACAAGAGGAGGGGAAAATAAGAGGAAAGTAGGAGATAAATTAGATGAGGGAATAACAGAGTTCATCAGGGGCCAGGAAGAGCCTCCAGGTCTTCAAGTGCTTTTTGAATATGGCTTCAGATTCTATGAACCACAAAGGGCTGAGGAGTTTGTTCCATGCCTTGGATCCTAATACTGAGAAGGATTTGCCGCATCAGGTTTAAAGTCTGAATAGAGGGGGCTTAAGAAAATTGGCCTGGGAGGATCTCAAAGTTCTTTGGGTTGTATAGTGAGTGAATCTAGCAGTTAAGTTTTTTGGTCCGGTGGCTTTAAATGCTCTAAAAACCAGTATAAGGATCTTAAAAAGGATCCTTTTGTGTACCGGTAACTATTGTAAAGTTTTTAGAGCTGCGGAAGCACAACTCTGTCTGGGGAGTACCAGCACGAGTCTGGCTGCCGCATGTTGCACCATCTGGAATTGGTGGAGTATTGGTTTGAAAGATCTTGCAAAGAGACTATTACAATAGTCGAGTCTAGATGTTATGAAAGCAAAAGTGACAGTTTTTCTGGCAGCCAATTAGCATATTGTGAACATCAAAAGCATGATTATGACCACCTTTGTCCAAATGCTGAACCCTGCCCATATCGAGTTAATTGTTGGAATACTGGGGGCATCCACAGCATGGTGCACACTCTTGATAAAATGCTTATCTTTGACATAATAATTCTTGGCACATTGAGGCCATCCATACCATGATGGTGTCGCCACCTCTGCTAAAATAGTGACACTGACATTTCTTTAAGGTGATTCTTGGCCTGTTAGGGGCACCCATGTCTTGATGGTGCCCACTCTTACTCTTAGTGTCTCTGGCAAAATGGGAGTAATGCTTGGATAAGGAGTCGAATGACGGTGCTCGTCTCTGGGAAAATGTTAGCCCTGGCATAATAATGGTAAATCTTCACCTGTTGCAGTGTTACATGTCATGATGCTGTCCACCCCTGGAATAATACCAGCAAAGGGACAGTGGCGGTAATTCTGGTCATATTATGGGCATCTATTGCATGATGGTGGCTACACTGGCTATAACACTTGCCCAGGTGTATTGATGTTAATGTCTGGCCTCTTGTGGTCATCCATGTCATGCAAGAGAATGCCACCATCATAAATGTGGTAATCTTTGGTATATTGTTGACATGCCATGAGATGGTGATATAAAGGAGGGCAAGGCAGAAACTATTAATTTGTTTAGATGTGAATACTTGATGAAAATGGGCACCAACTGGTTGGGGGTTGTGCACTGTCATTGTTTTGGACATGCAATTGATGGGAATTCCCTGCACCTTTGTGGTCTAATATTCGCCCATTTTACATATTTCATGAAAACTTCAATAAAAAAATATTTCAAAAAAGAAAATGGGCACCAATTATGTAGCTACTAGAAATTAAAAGGAACGCCTTCAGGACCCAAATGTATTTTTTCAAGAAAATGGTAAGCATTTGTATTGTGGAATGATTTCTTTTTTCTACAATAAAAAGTGTGTAATTTATAGCAAATTGTATGTACTTCCATAACTTGAAAAAACTGATTTGGGAGATAATACAATTACATTTTCAAAATATATATTCAATGCTGATATCTACATGATGATCAGTATTGATGTCTAAAACATTACTCTGTAAAATAAGTGTAGCCTGTCTGCTGTCCGTACTTGCAAAGTCTCTGTAGCTTGAGAGATAGCACTGCTGTATGAGCCTGCACAATCGGTCTCGCTCTACTGCTCTAGCTGAGACTGCCAGGTTTGTATAGTGATTTTTGTTTTCCCACCTTGCAGCTTCCAAGGTGATGCTGCATCATATGGTCGAGAGTCACTTAGAAAGGGCAGGATGGAAAAATCCGAGAAAGTGAAAAGTAGAAGTGTAGTTAGTTGGCGTGGCCAATGATAAGCCATGTGAAAAAGGCATTTTCTGAACTGTTTTACTTATGGCCTTTTAGAATTAAATCGATTTTCATTGGCAGAACTCACATCATGAAAATACATAGCGTTGTTGCCTACAACCCAGTGGGCCGGCTACATCATAGTGGAAGGAAAAGAGACGGGGCGTATAAGTCAGCAGTGAACCTGTCAAGTGATTAACACAGCATGCCGCCTACAACCCGATTCGGGCCGGGCCGTGTTAAAAAATGTGTAGCCTTGGACAAATTTAGCACCCTAAGAGGGGAGCAGCTGAAGAATCTTATCCAACATTCACTTATACTGGATTATGTAGCAACAACCCCCTAAGGCCCTTTTGGGGTGAGTACGTCTGCCTTTAGAGAACCGAAAGGTAAAGAAAAAGAAACGTTCCTAAAACCCAACCAATAAGAGCCTATACCCACCCCCACCCCCACCCCTCCTCTCCCCCGGTGAGCCAGATTTCAGCCTATTTCAGCCTCCCACCGCTTCTGTCCCGCCGAGCGAACCCCCTGAGCACCTCTCGTGAAGAAGGTATAAGTTCAGAAATGAGTTTGCGATCGTCCTTCTTCAGGACAAGCCACTTCCCAAATGGGAGGAACGGTCTGCTGACCAGGGGGCGGACCCGGGGGCCGGATGTCCAGTGCAACAGTTGTGTGTAGAGGAAGAGGTCCGAGTCCGCTATGCCGTAACCTTCCCGGAGCTCCTCAAAGGGAATGCAACCCTGGAGGTCAAAGAGATGCCCTAGGCGCTTACACCCGCCCTCCACCCACCGTGCGCCCACCCCCTTACCCATCCCAGGAGGGAAGTCGGGGTGTGAAAAAATTGGGGACATGGGGGAGGGGAACGTGGTGAGGTTGGCCCATTTAGACACTCTGTCCCAAACAATCATAGTGGGGCGGGTGACTGGTGAGGAATAGAGTCCCCATGAGCGTGCCGATCGAGGCAGCCAGACCTCCCTCCAGATATGCCGACCCGCCTTTGTCTGATCCATAAACACCCAGTGCGGTTCCATTCCACAAGGTAACGTAACAGCGAGGCCTGAAAATAGTGGGTGAAGTTGGGAACGGCCAGACCTCCCTCTTTCTTAGGTCATCGTAGTAACGTTTTCTGCAGTCTGGGCGCGATCGGGCCCCAAATGAACCATTCCACCTCCATTTGGATGTGCAGGAGCATCCTCGGCAGAGGCGATAGCGGGAGGGTTTGGAAAAGATAGAGGGCCCGAGGCAAAACATTCATCTTTACCGCGGCCAGTCTACCTAGCCAAGACAGGGGCAGACGCCGCAATTGGGCGAGGTCTTTCCGGATGCGTGTGAGTAAAGTGGCATAGTTCGTTTCTGCTGTCTTGTCCAGACTGTCAAAGAGAACCAACCCCAAGTATATAATGCCCCCCGGGACCCAGTCAAAGTCGAATTGTGCTCGCAATGCATCCACAGTAGTGTGTTTCACAGTAAGGTTCAGAACTTGTGATTTCTGCAAGTTCATTTTAAAGCCAGAGACCAGGCTGAAGGCCTGCAGTGCTGTTACTATGGCCGGCATAGAAGTCAGGGGGTGAGCCATCGAGAATATGACATCATCCGCGTAGAGCAGAGGTCTTCAAACTTTTGTAGGCCAGGCCCCCCCATCTAAACGTTTTTGGACGTCGAGCCCCCTCTCCCATCACCACTTGACAACAAATTCTGAAGCTGGTACTCTGCATCATCTCTAGCCATTCCCACCTGCAGAGTTCAGGTCGAATATGGCAAATAATATTAAAGTGAGTGTTTAGTAAGCTGAAGTTTTTATACTGCCTGTGGTTAAGTGACAGATGCTTATTACAAACTTCAAATGAAAAGTCTCCAAGAAAAGTTTGCACAAAAAATTACAATGGTGCTTTCTTTTCACATAAAACAAAATTTTGCATAGATCAATAAACAAAATTTCAAAACTGTGACAGGTGTGCCTGTTTTTCTCCATAGAGACAGTCAATGTGTGGATGGATTCTTGCTACTGCAATCCTGAGGTTGTGCTCCACTTCCAGGGGCTTATTTAAAAGCCCCTTGCTACGCCAGTGCGTCACTTTTTGTGACGCACCGGTGGCGCATTTTAGTGCTCCATAGTAACAAGGACGGGAAAAGCCACCGTGCGTGGCTTTTCCTGTCCTTGTAAATACAGCCCCATTACACGCAGCACTTTGCGTGAAAGGGGCGTTGCATGGGCGTTGCTGTGGGTGTTCCGGCGCAACACCCATGGAACCTGACACAGTTCCAGATTTACGAGAAACCGTAAACGTGGAAATGCGTCTGAATGCTACTCCTCCCCAGGGGAGGCGTAACGAGGAGAAATGTATTTATTTCTCCTAGTTTTTTCCCTCTTTCTATGCATGCTGCATTTTGCAGCACACAAAGAACGAGGAAATCACCTCTGGTGATTGTTTATGTGCCGGAAGGTGTCCCTTCCTGCACATAAACAATCATTAAAAAAATTACGGTTTGCAAGTTCTATGTGTGCTAATGTAGCACACATAGAAGTTGAAAAATGCCATTTCAGATTGTTTATGTGCAGGAAGGGACACCTTCCTGCACATAAATAATCATCCCCGTGACGCAGGCATCCTTGCACCATGGTACAAGTGTGCCTGTATCGGCGCATGGCAGTAAATTGTGCGCCACTGCAGGAGAGAGCAAAGGGATCCGTCATATCCTTGTAGATATGACACATCCCGGTGCTTTCAAAGGGCCACAGCGTGGCGCAGCCAAAGGGCTTGCAGTGCCACGCTGCAGCACTTCCTTGTAAATGAGGACCCCAGTTTTGAGTGGTACTTAGAAACCAGAGCGCTCACAACATTTTGTAATATATTTTTTGCAATTTTATATAGCACAAACATGCCCCAAAGGTATTGGAGCGCTTTACAGGAGCATCTTTCACATTACACAAGGACACATTCATTTTTTGAAAGCATGGGGAGATTAAGTGATTTGCCCAGAATCACAGGACGTTGAGCAGATGCTGAGAACTGAACCTGGTTCCCCAGCTCCAAAGTCAGCAGCTCTGGCTGTTGCGCCACAACATTGCCCCTAGATAAGATATCAGGAAAAGGGGTCCCGTAAAACATGTTTATGACACAATTGAAAAATCAGTGATTATGTGGAGTATGGCCAGGTGTCGCCAGTAGAAGGCATCCACAGTTTTTCAAGAAGGCCTAGGGGACATCTACCTCACACCCATATGCGATATAAGTGATTCAAGAGGATATATACCTTTCTTCTCTAGCAGCATTAAGAGCCATTCAGTTGTTAACATAACTGGCTTATAAAGAAGATACGCTTCCAAAGAAGCAGAAACATGTCATAAGAAAGCATTTATATTTGCCCTACGAAAGACAGATGGCATATTTAATGATATTTGCTATTTCAGGCTTGTGTACTCAGCTCTAAAGTATTTGAACACTTTAAATGAGCACCAGCGACTTTAATCAAGGTCACATTTATTTTCCATATGTCACGGGTAAATCAAGGGATTTTGCCGAGGATCACATGATGTAGAGCTGATGGCAGGACTCAAACCTGGGTCCCCAAAACCAAAGTCATCAGCTCTGGCATTAATGACGCATCCTCTTCTCTTCAAAACACCCAACGTTCCCACTAGTGTTGGGAAGAAAGGCACAGGAGGGAGACTTTCAAAAAATAAAAAAACTCTTCACACTTACCTGCTAGTGAAGGGAATCCTCGGGAAGAATGCATCCGTTGTCAAATCCTTGGAGCAAAAGGCAGTCGCTGCGAGGTTACAAACCATGATAACCTCGAGGGGATGGCTTTCAAAGGCGAGGCGAAGGTCAGCAACCCGATATGAAAGTAAGCAATCAGGAGGCTAAAGGCAGCAGTGATGAAGCGCTGCATTATCAGCAAAGTAGAAGTATTTTGCAGCTTTATGTATGCAAAATTCGCGGCACTTCCTGGCATCTGTACTGCTGTCCCTTTCTATGGAGGAACGTCAGGGCTTCAGGAACTACATGCTGATTGGCTGTTTTGGATGCTCCAATCAGAGCGAGCCCTAACTCGAGATGGGGGTCTGCACACAGGCAGGAAACGTACTTCCAACGTGGGAAGCAACCACGGAAGGTGAAATGGTGGCGTGGAGTGCGCGCCCCCCCTGAGGTGATACCGCGCCCCCCCCTGGGGGGCGCGCCCCACACTTTGAAGACCTATGGCGTAGAGGCTAACTAGGTGGTGGTCAGCCCCAAAGGGGACTCCCTCTGCCTGAGGATCATCTCGGAGTCGTTGGGCAAAGGGCTCGATATATAAGGCGAAGAGCAGAGGGGAGAGGGGACATTCCTGTCTAGTGCCCCTCCCTACCGCGAAGGCTCCAGAAAGCATGCCATTGACCCTGACAGCCGCAGTAGAAGCACTGTAAATACTAGCCACCCACTTGCAAAACTTAGGCCCCATCCCGAAGCGCTCCAGTGTGGCAAACAGATACGGCCAATGCACCCGGTCAAAGGCCTTCTCAGCATCCACCGCCAGCAGCAGAGCTTCTTCCTTTGACCTGTGTACTTTGTCGATCAGGTGACATAGCCGTTTGGTATTGTCCCCATACTGCCGACCCGGTATAAACCCGATTGGTCCGGGTCAATTAAGCCAGGCATGAGAGGGTTGAGTCTATGGGCCAGGATGCTCGAGAATAACTTCGCATCAATGTTCAGTAGGGAGATCGGCCAATAGGAGCTGCAGGACAAAGGATCCTTCCCCGGTTTGGGGATGACAGAGATCGTCGCCTGGAGCATAGAGGCCGTAAGGGTGCCTGTGTCAGCAAATGAATTGAATAATCGGGTGAGTAGTGGGGCTAGTTCCACACAGTATGTCTTGTAAAAGAGGGCACTGAAACCATCTGGGCCAGGTGCCTTCAGTGGTTTCAGGCGAGCGATGGCAGAGATCACCTCCTCGATCCTAACAGGAGCCTCCAACCCATCAGCTTCGTGGGTCAGGAGAGGAGCGACCGCTGCGCCCGCAGGTACTCATGAGGGTCCGCAAGAGTAGACGACTCGGCGGCGTAGAGGGTCGTATAAAAGGCCCGAAAGGCCGCCGCAATTTCGGAATCATCTGTGACCTCCGCTCCCTGGGCCCCTCGCACCGCTTTCACCGCCTGAGCCTGTTGCTGACTGCGGAGGCAGTGAGCCAGCATGCGACCGCCCTTATTGGAGCCAACGTAGTATTTATGTTTCAGCCGCATCACCGCGTATTCGGCCCTGTCGAGGTCCAGGCGCTTCAGCTGAAGCCGTTCTTTTTCTAGCTGTCGCCACACACAAGGGGCACCTGTGCGTTTATGTATGGCCTCTAGTTCTTTAACCCGGTCCTCAAGGTCCCGTCTCTTAGCCCGCCTATCTTTGTTGTCGTAGGCCGCTTTAGCAATAAGGGCCCCCCTCGCGACTAGTTTGAGTGCCTCCCAGACGGAAGCCAAAGCCGTGGAGCCATCATCGTTGGCTGCTAGATAGTCAGTCAGTGTGCGGCGGAGGTCCTCCACCACTTGTGGGGACCGCAGAAGGGAGTCCCGAAGACGCCAGTGTGGTGGGGACGATAGCCCAAAGGGGAGGCGCAAAGACAGGGTGATAGGCGCATGGTCCGAGAGGGAGCGGGCCTCTATGGTAGAGGCTTGAGTACAAGCCCACGCTGCTGGGGTAACAAGAAAGTGATCCAGACGGGCATACGGCTTATGGGCGGCAAAATAGTAGGAATAATCCCGTTCATCGGGGTGTAAGCAGCGCCAGGCATCCCTAATGCCGCCGTCGTCAAGCCATCCCTCCTTATGGCCTTTTAGACACTTTTCTGTGAAAAAGATGCTGAAATGCACAATATTGACATAATTTTCTCAATACTACCAGGAGATTCCTGGGGAGGAGCAGGCTTAGCTGGCACACCTAAAATGTTCTGGACTATTTCACCCGTGACCTTTCAGAACGTATGGCTTTTCTTTTTCTAAAAAACAAATTTTATTGATATTTTTGTGGTACATTGCGGCCGGAAAGGCCGATTACATATAGTCCAGTTGGAATGTGTTACAAAATAGTACCAGTATATCAGAACATCAACATGAGCCTGAAGAAAACAAACTAATAAAACAACCGTGGCAAAGGCTGTACACTTCGAGAACGTATGGCTTTTAGCAAATTTCAAGAAAAATGTATTGTAATTTAACCCCGTGTTTAAACTATTTCGTACAGGGGATTGCTCTTGAAACAGTTTGACTTGCTCACTTCTCTTGAGCTGTAATTCCGATCAGGCATTAAGCCTCATCATTTCCAAAGGCTGCCTACCACCATTGGGAACAGTGTAAACAGTAGAAGGTCCTTCTGCCTTCTGGGGCCTCATACATAATAGCTTTTATGCGTAAAGGTGCTACAAACCACCTCATAGATAAATATAGCACTCATATTGAAAGGTGCTACAAACCACCTTATACATATATATAACACTTATGAGTAAAGGTGCTACAAACCACCTCATACATAAATATAGAACTTATGCGTAAAGGTGCTACAAACCACCTCATATATAAATATAGCACTTATGCTGAAAAGTGTTGCAAACCTCCTCATATATAAATATAGCACTTATATTGAAAGGTGCTACAAACTACCTCATACATAAATATAGCACTTATGAGTAAAGGTGCTACAAACCACTTCATACCTAAATATAGCACTTATGCTGAAAAGTGTTGCAAACCACCTCATATATACATATAGCACTTATGTGTGAAGGTGCTACAAACCACCTCATATATAAATATAGCACTCATATTGAAAGGTGCTACAAACCACCTGATACATAAATATAGCACTTATGCGTAAAGGTGCTACAAACCACCTCATACATAAATATAGCACTTATGCATAAAGGTGTTACAAACCACCTCATACATAAATATAACACTTATGCGTAAAGGTGCTACAAACCTCATCATACATAAATATAGCACTTATATTGAAAGGTGCTACAAACTACCTCATACATAAATATAGCACTTATGAGTATAGGTGCTACAAACCACTTCATACATAAATATAGCACTTATGCAGAAAAGTGTTGCAAACCACCTCATATATACATATAGCACTTATGTGTGAAGGTGCTACAAACCACCTCATATATAAATATAGCACTCATATTGAAAGGTGCTACAAACCACCTGATACATAAATATAGCCCTTATGAGTAAAGGTGCTACAAACCTCCTCATATATAAATATAGCACTTATATTGAAAGGTGCTACAAACTACCTCATACATAAATATAGCACTTATGAGTAAAGGTGCTACAAACCACTTCATACATAAATATAGCACTTATGCAGAAAAGTGTTGCAAACCACCTCATATATACAGGCACTTATGTGTGAAGGTGCTACAAACCACCTCATATATAAATATAGCACTCATATTGAAAGGTGCTACAAACCACCTCATACATAAATATAGCACTTATGCATAAAGGTGCTACAAACCACCTCATACATAAATATAACACTTATGCGTAAAGGTGCTACAAACCACCTCATACATAAATATAACAATTATGCATAAAGGTGCTACAAACCACCTCATATATAAATATAGCACTCATATTGAAAGGTGCTACAAACCACCTCATATATAAATATAGCACTTATGCATAAAGGTGCTACAAACCACCTCATACATAAATATAACACTTATGCATAAAGGTGCTACAAACCACCTCATACATAAATATAACACTTATGCTTAAAGGTACTACAAACCGCAGAAATGGACGAGGCAGGGATGCCCCTTGTCCCTAATATTATCCGCCTTGGCGTTGGAGTCCTTGGCTGTGTGTGTCAGGCAGGACCCTCGGATATGGGGCATTCCGATGGGGGATGAGTGGGGCAAGCGCATCTCATTGTATGCAGATGACATTCTGTTGTACGTACGGAGACCAAGGCAATCTATTGACAGGATACTACAAATCTTCCGCATCTTCGGGGAGTACTCGGGGTACCAAATAAACTGGGATAAGTCACTGCTGTTCCTGTTGGTAGGTGACCCCCGAGCCTGACATCTAGGTGTGATGTCCTCCTGGAGTTGAAGGGGTTTAAATATTTAGGGGTCTATGGAACAAGAGACCCCCAAGAGTTCTATGAATGGAATCTGGCAACGCAACTAGCTAGATTCATAAGAGATGCCCAGAAATGGCAGGCGCTACCACTCACTCTAATGGGCCTTGCAGCCCTATTCAAGATGATGACATTGCCGCGCCTCCTATATATTTTGCAGAATACACCCTATCATGTCCCACCACTTTTCTTTCAAAAACTAGAGGCCGAATTGCGGACTCTTCTTTGGAGTCGAGGTATGCCGCATATAGCACTACACAAGTTGCAGAGAGGGATTTACGAAGGGGGACTGGCGATTCCCGATGTTAAGCTATATTACTGGGCCTCCCAACTGATCACAGTGAATGAGTGGGTTTTTGGAGACCGCAGGGAGCCAGCATATAGAGTTGATAGAACCGTCATGGGGGCCAGAGGCTACCTCCCTCTGTTATTCAACAGGAAAGCAGAGGGGCCTCCCAACACATACTAGATCGGTGATAGGGGCATGGAGGGTAGCTACAAAATATCTGGGCTAGGAAGGTAAACTAACAGTGATGACCCCGCTCTGGGATAGTGACAGACTTAACAAGGTGGGCAGGCTACGTAGCTCTAGTAAATGGGAGCTTCTTGGACTGGATGCCCTGGGTGATGTTTGGAAGGGGCAGGCATATGTTACGTTTGACACCCTTCAGCGGGAGTACGAGATGGGAAAGGGAGAGTTGCTGAGATACATGCAGCTGGGACATGCACTACGAAGCTACATCTGTGAAGGGGAGGACCTGGCAGAAGCATCTCCCCTAGAGGACCGGCTACTGACTGACCCATTAGAGGGGAGAGCAATATCTTTAATATACACAAAAATAGTAAACAATGCACCAGACCTCCTGGGGCCCCTGAGAGCAGCTTGGGAGAATGATATGGGCCTCATTGAAGATGATGAGTGGACAGAGGCCATGCAGGGCACTAGGGAGGTAGCAATACGTTCCCGATTTCGACTCGTTCAACTAAAAATATTCCATCGAATATACTACCCCCGAACACTACTGCACCGCTTGGACAAGTGGGGAACGCCCTATGTCACCGACGATGTGGGCGGGAGGGTACCTTCTCCCACCTGCTGTGGGAATGTCCGGCAACACAGAAATACTGGAAGGCAATTGGGAGGATTATGGCTGAGGTTGCGGGGGTAGAGGTTCCAGGAGAGCCGAAGTGGCTCCTGTTACTGATTCCTAGAGAGGAGGCTTGGCCTAAACATACAAAACTGTGGCCGGCTCAAGCCGCAGTAGTGGGAAAGTGCAACATTGCAAGGAATTTAGGGGCCCCAGCCCTCCCGAAACTGAAGGACTGGAAAAATGATCTTGATTGGTTCTGGCAAGCAGAACACACAATATATTTGAGTAGAGGTTGCCCAAGGAAATGGGAAAGGATCTGGGGGAACTGGCAGGGTTACAGAGGGCTATAGGGGGGAAGGAGGGAATGAGCGGAGATTGTTGCCCCAATATGTTGATTATTCATTTATTACCTGGTGCAATGCTAAATGTAAAATCAAGTCAAGAAGATGCATTGATATTGTATTCTTGATATATTGTTGTTCGAATACACTGCAATAAAAAGAACTAAAAATAAAAAAGTTACTACAAACCACCTCATTTATAAATATAGCACTTATGCGTAAAGGTGCTACAAACCACCTCATACATAAATATAGCACTTATGCGTAAAGGTGCTACAAACCACCTCATACATAAATATAGCACTTATGCGTAAAGGTGCTACAAACCACCTCATACATGAATATAGCACTCATGCTGAAAGGTGCTACAAACCACCTCATACATAAATATAGCACTAATGCTAAAAGGTGCTACAAACCACCTCATATATAAATATAGCACTTATGCTGAAAAGTGTTACAAACCACCTCATATATAAATATAGCACTTATGCTTAAAAGTGTTACAAACCATCTCATATATAAATATAGCACTTGTGCGTAAAGGTGCTACAAACCACCTCATATATAAATATAGCACTTATGCTGAAAAGTGTTACAAACCACCTCATATATAAATATAGCACTTATGCTTAAAAGTGTTACAAACCATCTCATATATAAATATAGCACTTGTGCGTAAAGGTGCTACAAACCACCTCATATATAAATATAGCACTTATGCTGAAAAGTGTTACAAACCACCTCATATATAAATATAGCACTTATGCTTAAAAGTGTTACAAACCATCTCATATATAAATATAGCACTTGTGCGTAAAGGTGCTACAAACTAAATAACATGGGGCCTATGTTATCCAATAGGTACAATTTGAGTTGTTTTATCAGACTACGTGAACTTTTGATGTTCTAAAGATTCTATAGTTTAAAGTGAGGGAAAGGGAAACGTCATCAGAAAAAAGGTAATATGTATCAATTTGGCAATGACCTGTCTGCACTTCTCCCTAGTTTCTAATTGTCTCTGAGCGCAAGGCTAGGCAACTCTGTGTTTGAGTCCAGTTGGCCGGGAATTCAATAAAACTGTCAAAAATCCAAGTAACAAAAAAAAACAACTACCAAAAACAAACAAGAGCCCCACCCAATATACAAAGGGAAAATTAGTGTCCCTCTGGGACAGTGCACAAATGTATCTGTGTCCAGTTAACAGAACTTTCAGGAGTTCTATAGTCGCTATCTAGGCTAGGCCAAAGTTCAGGGGGCACCAGTTAAGGTCCAAACTGATCTCAGAGTCAGTGAACCACAAAAGGGGACCTACTGATGTAGGATATGAGCATGTGCCCCAAGTGCGACCTCAACTGGTACTAAAACTTTAGATGCCAATTTTTCAGTTGGCATGGCCACACTGGAGACAGGGAGGGTTTTCCTCCCTGTCTCCAGTGGGGCCATGCCAACTGAAAAATTGGCATCTGAAGTTTTTGTACCAGTGGTTTACTGGACCTAAAGTCTAACCCAATCGGAATGAAGAACAGAGTTTCAGGTTTCGGATCCAACTGCAACTTTGAGTTGTGATGTCTCCAGAACTGCATGTGCTACAGGGCTCATTCAAACCGTTCCAGAATAAAAGTGATCGCAACAGCCATTGAGATGCTATTGCAAGGTCTAGAGCAGAACAGGCAGATATTGACACTAACAAAGGCAAGGATGGTACTGAGTGAGACATTGGTGTAGCAAGGGTATTATGAGCCATAATGTAAGCAGGAAAAATGGGCCAGCAATAATTTGGATGCAATGGCCCCTCAGGTCCCTGGGTCCTGGTGCCATTGCGCCTGGTCCAATAATGATAGCTACGGCCCTAGTTGGACATGATGTACCCTCACGCTACACACATTCCAGGAATACACTCTGCAAGCCCTCAACTCGCTGAGCCCATGATGCTTCTTGAGGCAGTCATGACCATCTAGGCTGCAAGGTCCTCATGGCTCTCAGCAACCGACTCCCTTTGGAAAACCTCCATGCATGCTTCAGATGAATGTATGACGGTATTCCGCATGCGTTTAGCACGCATGCCCTTGGAACGCTGTCATTAGAAGAAACACGTCTTCAGGACGAATTCGTTCAACATGCAAGTCGTTTTAATGACTTGCCTTTGGGGAGCGATGGATTTTGGAATAGTTTAATTTACTATTCCAACTCCAGTCGGAGAACAGTAGGGAAGGTGTTGGACTTTAAATTTAACACTGTTCCACCAATGCGCCCCCCTAAAGCAAGTCGCTGTTACGACTTACGTGCTGAAGGAATGCGTGCTAAAGACGCGTTCGTTATATTGCCAGCCCTGTGAAGGCACAGCGTGATTCCGGCTTCGTCCTAAAAGACATTTCCTGCTTCAGATAGCTAGGCCTTACTCTTTGTCCTCTTGGTGATGGGACTCCAAGTGTCCACACATCAGGCAATACCTCTTCTTCTTCCAAGACCTGTTGCAGTGCCAGGGCTTCTCCAGGGCCCCAGTCCTTTACCTGGCTTTGAGGGAAACAACAGGATCCTGTCTCTGGAAAATATCTTTCTGGGCTCACAAACAAGGTCTCCTTCCAAAGTCCATATGACATATACTACTGGCTGGATGGGGCCATTATTTCTCCTGTTTTGGGGGGTCTGGTGGGAAGCTAGGGCTACCAAAGCCCATTAGATCAGCGGACAATTCCCTCCAGAATACGTATTGGACTTCCATGCTGAATGGCGCCATTTATTTAGACAACCTCTTCCATGTATATTTAGTGTTTTATGTCAAACACTCCATGATGACTTTATAAAAACCGACTTGGCGATACTTCTTTCAATAAAATAAATCAAATGAATGAATACAACGCGGGGGTCCAGGTCAATATTCCTGTGCTTGCCTCAATGTAATCTCATCATGGTAACCACGAGCAGTCCTATTTAAAGAAAGCTCATTCTGACGTAACCACGATGTTACACATAAACCCCTGTCTTGACCAATCATCCAGGGCTTTAAGTGGGCCGGGTCCTGTCGGTGCTCAGCACCGGCAGTTCTTAAAAGCAGGTTCTGAGACGGGTCCCTATCGGGCTCTCCATTTCCGTCGTCACTCTCAGAATGTGAAAAAAAATTCTTAACTCTGCAGCAGTTCACTGTTTTTGATGTAACTTTTATTTTTTTGCAGTTCTATATTGTAAAACTCGAAGTGCTTTACATGAGCACCAACAAGGAGCTATTCGTTTATGTTTTGGTAGGCACGGGTGATTAAGTGATTTGCCCAGAAACACAGGATGTTGAGTTGAGGCTGAGACTCCAAAGTTGGCAGCTGTAGCTATTACGCCACAACCTCTTGCACACAAACTAAAGCATTTTCAATATTATAAACAACTAAGCCATAGTTGTATGTATGCATGTAGTATGTTTATCTTATGGAACTAACAACTTTTGACTAAGCCAATAGTCCTGACTTGTAGTTGTAATGTTACTTGTTGTATTATATATGTGGAGGCAATAACTGAACCCACAAAATACCAGTCGGGCGGCACATTATGCTGTGCACAGATTTTTAGCATAAATGTTTTAAGCCACGCCCTAAATTATATCGGCACCGCCCCTTTGAGAGACCTCCCAAGTTTCTTCATCCCACTTAAAGCCCTGCAATCATCCAACTGTGTATGACTGGGTCCTTATTGTCCTGCAAACAGTACACTACTCTCAGGGCTTTAAGTGGGCCGGGTCCTGCCGTGCTCAGCACTGGCAGTTCTAAAAAGCAGGTGCCGAGATGGGTCTCTAGCGGGCTCTCCATTTTTGCCATTAGCCTCAGGGTGAAAGAAAAAATCTTAACTCGGCAGCAGTCCCACCCTTCACTGCCTTTGAGCTAACTTCAAAGAGACTCGTTAAAGTTCTTTCACAGTCTCATCATTTCAGAACTGAAGGATTGTCATATTATATTTAAAGTAGTCATAGTTGTTGCTTATGCAGCAAACATCCATTGACAAAGCCAATAGCTCTGGCTTGTGATTGGTTAATGTTACTTGTTGTATTATATATCTGGATGCAATGACAGAAGCAGCAAAATACCAGTCGGGCGGCACGCTGTGCTAAGCACAGATTTTTCGCTTACGTGTTTTAAGCCACGCCCTTAATCACATTGGCCACGCCCCTTTGAGAGACCCCCCACAGGTTTTTCATCCCACTTAAAGCCATGGCTACTCTCGCACATAACAGTAGATTAAAAAACTTGCTATTTTGGTTCGGAATTGTAAGGAAGCCCTCCTAAGCCGAACACATGGCTTCAGTTACTTTTCAGCAGACGGATAATTAGAGCCCTGCATTGCTGTGAGCGAGCCCCTCCCTTTTATAAGCAGTGCAGTGTTTCCTCACATAACCAACCCTGTGAACCATGTGTCCTTGTTAAACAACATGTTAATGACAGCCATCTGCAACATCCTGCGATGCTAGGATTTAAACTAAACTAAGCATTACTTCCCACCATCTTCACACCAGGAAGATCAGATATAATTGAAAGATTGTGTACATTTAGTCCAGAGCACTGCTACTGCCCTACCACACTTTTAGCTAACAATCAAAATGGTTCCGGATAGCGTCTCATCCGATCGGCAAGTCCTATGTTTAAACCAATAAATATGGTCTTTTCGTAGGTGTCTTTCTGAATTTCCATGATTATACAAAACTTGGCTAACATTCTTGTAAGTCGCCCCTGGGCAGCTTGTAATGTGGCAGTGCCTCTCTCTGTCGGCGAAGTCCTCGAGAATCTCCAGGATCCACCTAGGTAAGTTAGAGAAAGGCTTCATCTCTTTCCTGTGTCCCTCTAGGCACTCTAGTGCCAAAGTGTTCAAACGGGGCGTCCAAAAAGGTGCCTTTTGGACAAGCAGATTTTCTATGTCCTCCTATGTTGGGGGCCACGACTCGTTCTAAGATCTGGAACTTGATCTGATGACTATTATGGCCCAGCTGCTCCCAATGCACTGCCGCGGGCGCTCTTTGGGGGATATTCTCAAGAACGTGTGTTAACTATCGCCAAATTCGCTTAACACAGCTTCTCACATCGCAGTCTATTGCGGGAAAATAACACTGTGTTAACGCAGTATTCTCAACCCGGCGGCACCATGCGATAGTCTCACGATAACGTGACAAATGCCTGCGCTAAAATTAACGCGACGCCGAAAAAATGCGAATCACGAACGCTAAAAAAGTTGCGATGTCCCAAATCGCGAAACAAAAATCAGCGATAACCAGCGACAGGCCTGCGATTCCCACGCGACATGCGGGAAAATGCACTATAAAAGCAGAGAAAAAAATGTAACTGCGTAGCACCATGGACGCACCCGGACCGAGTGCAGAGGACAACGCGAACCCCACAAGCCCCACAGACGACCAGCCAGGAACCCCGGGGCCGGGGAAGGGCAAGGAGAAGAGGAAGAGGAAGACGGGGTTCAGTCCGCAGGAAAACCGGATCATCGTCACGGAGGTGACAGAACACTACCAACAACTGTTCGTCACCTCCACGGTGTCATCGGCAACACAAACGGAAATATGGCAGTACATCGTGAACAACGTGAATGCAGTCGGAGTGTCGAGGAGGACAATGGAAGAGGTCAAGAGGCGCTGGAATGATGTGAAGGGCAAAACCAAGAAGAAACTCGATGCCAACATGAAAGCAGCAACGCAGATTGGAGGTGGGGGACCAGTGGCACAGCAGGAGCTGGATGACATTGAGAAAATGGTGGCCACAGTCATCAGTCAGGATGCAGTGCCAGGAGTTGGGGATCGGGACACTGCTCAACATGACCTGACACAACATCAACAGGGTGAGTACCGACCAGGGACTGGGGGGACGGGGGGAGATGGGCACAATGGCACACATGCACAATTAAGTAGAGCACACTGCACACCCACAATGACTCTGGATCATGTCCCTGATCCCCGTGCCACACTGCAGCACACATACAGAAACTCAGGGAATGTGTGTTGAAATGAATTTATTTGCACATGCTGTGCCTGTGGTCATTTTGTACTGTCTCATGATTGCTAAGGACTGTCACAATGTGACGTCCTCATGTGAAGAAATTGTCAATGATGTTGTTCCTACGGGCTATTTCTGCTGCAGCTGCAGTGGGGTGTCGTCCACCTGCCTCATCTTCCTCATCATCGTCCGGTGCATCTGGCACTTGTAACCATGGGGCATTGGTGCGTACACATATGTTGTGCAACACACAACATGCAACGGTCATCTTGCACACGATGTCTGGGCTGTACAGGAGCCTCCCACCTGTGATGTCCAGGCACCTGAAACGTGACTTCAACACGCCAAATGTGCGTTCCACGATGCCCCAGGTGCTTTTGTGGGCCCAATTGTACTGCCTCTGGGCCTGTGTGTTCGGGGCTCGGAGGGGTGTCATCATCCAAGGGCAGAGTGCATATCCTTGATCACCTGTGACAGTGCAGAGAGACATGAGTCAATAGTTGGTTCTGCATGATGTGTTGGCAGGCTCACTAGTTGATTGGCATGTGATATGTGTGTCATAGTGATTCCTGTTTGACATGTACTGCTTGTAGCAAATGAGCGCCATCAATGTGTATTACGTAGCCTCACTGCTGCTCCTCCCCCCCCGAGCCTATTTACTTGTGTGCGCTGCGCGGTTGCATCACTTGCACTCCTACGGCACACCATTGTCATGCCTGTCTGCGCATGTCCACAAGCCTGACAACGACACTGTGATGTTGTGCGTTAAAGATGGGCGGCCACGTGTGTGTAGGCCTATGGTACGGCTAGGGCGGACACAGATGTAGAGTTCATGGCTGGCTGAACTCGCGATGCGGTCGAGGCAAGACCTTTGGCTTATGCTGCGGTAATAGCAATACACACACAACAGTTGGCATGTATGATCCCGGACCCCGAGCGGGCTTGCGCTCATTCATTTATCCCTTCGGCCGAGCCCGCACTCCGGGGGCATGTGACATTGCAACTTTGTCCATTGCGGGACGGGTGGCGCCGACACTACAACAGAGACACACGCATTAGGTACTTCATTGGCAAGCCCAACACTTAACCACGCCCAGAGCCCCGGGGTGATCATCCACACCCCTACGCTGGACTGTCGTACGCCAGCCCACTCCGGCAACGCCTACAGGGGGTACGACACAGCTACATGTCCCAGGTCTCACCCACTGCCTGAGGTGACATGGTTGCGTCCGCTGTACACAGCACAATGCAATGTGGTAGGGCCCGGGGCCCTCATGCATACACAATGACCACACGGACATACTTAGATAGTTTGTGGAACTGGCTACGAGCACGTGCGCCCGGCCCCTTTTTATTACCAGGGTCACATGTCCAGTGACGCCTGTGCTGGATGGGTGTGGGGTGAGTGTGAGCCAGCCCTCAAGGAGTGGTTGGTGCTGGCAACAACTACAACAGTGATCAGACAATCAGAAGTTCACAGTTCAAACAGCAAGGGTCCATGACTTGAGCTGCACAGAGTTAGTGGCCCCGGATGCACAGCGGCCGGCACATGGGACACCGCCACGGGACGGTGACTGCCGGTGCACTGAGGTAGGGCCACGAGAGCTGAGCGGGTCCTCGTCGATGTCCAAGGTGAATATCGCGGAGGGTTTTGGGGGACAGTGGAAGGTGTTCTTCCAGGGCATGATACAGAGACAGTACCAAGCAGACACAGGCAATATGGAGGAGATGAATGCTACAGACTCATTTTTGACACCAAGTCAGTATCAGCTACATGATGATGAAGACAACCCCCAGGCCATAGACTCAGATGCCACCAAAGTTCAACCAGAGAGTGTCCATGAATTTCGGGGCACGGAGTCAGTGGCACCAGAGCTGAAAGGGGATGCAGTCTGCGATGAGGCCTGTACAATGGTATAAACTCTGCCATAAATAAATTAAGACTCAGTTCCAAATGTGTGACCTACTTGACCGTAGTGTAGGCCGGAGGCAGCGGTCAGCAGGGGCCCCCAGCCACGTGTCCTTGGCTTGCGATGCACAGAGTTAGTGGCACCAGAGCAGTTGTTGGTAGTGTTCGGTCACCTCCGTAACGAGGATCCTTTTTTCATCCGGACTGAACCGCGTCTTCCTCTTACTCCTCTCCTTGCGTACAATGATATGGACTCTGCCATTGAAAAATCAAGACTCAGTTCCAAATGTGTGACCTACTTGACCGCAGTGTAGGCCGGAGGCAGCGGTCAGCGCGGGCCAACCGCTGTTCAGGAAGCTCCTCCTGGTACTCTCACACACGACGTTGGAATGCCATGTGGCGATGATGTGTGGTTGACGGAGGTAGAAGCACCAGAGCTGAGCGTGTGTGCAGCCTGCGACAATGCCGTGCCCTGCCTGGTCCAAACTGGATTGGATTGGTGTGAGGCCTGCTGGACCGCAGTGTAGGCAGTACACAGGTGACCCCACGGTGCTGTGCCGCAGTGTAGGCCGAAGGCAGTAGTCAGCAAGGGCCCACAGACACGTGTCGTTGGAATGCTATGCACAGAGTTGGTGGCACCACATCGAAGGGAGTACGGTGATATAAAATCTGCCATAAACATATGTACTCTGCCATTGTATAATCAAGACTCAGTTCCAAATGTGTGACCTACTGGACCGCAGTGTAGGCCGGATGCAGCGGTGGAGTACGTCAACGAGAAAGGAGTACTGGGGGCCTGTGTCGCGGAGGCCGTGATGGTCTGAGGAGGCTGCCATGGTCGCGGGCCTCGGGCTTGGAGCCTGCACCGGCACGTGGTGGGCCTTCTTTGACACACGCCGGTGTCGGCAGGTGAGCAGTGAGGCCTGGGTGCGCTGGGGAGGGCAAGACGGGTCTTGGGACCAGCAGCCTGGGGTGCAGCAGGCGCACAGGATCGCAGGCACCGCCGCTCACGGCGTCGGCCTCGTGGCGGGGTGAGAGGCGCCGCCCTGGCAGACACGTTGGCCATTCCGGAAGAGAACCAGGCCTAGAATAATGGGCTTTTTATTCACACCCCTACGCTGGCCTGGCGTATGCCGGGCCAGCCCACTCCGCTCACGCTTACAGGGGGGGACATAACAAGCTACATTTCCGCATTCTTCCCCACTGGCTGCGGTAACATGGTTGCGTCCACTGTCCAGTACACTGCAGACACCAGCAGTGTATGTCGACATGGAAATGTATGTGGTCTGCATACTCAAGTCTGTCCAGCACATCCACGCCACACTTGGCATTGTGTACATTCACATTCATGGGTCATTTGCCTCCTTCGCACATGCCTGGTTCCCACCTCTCCCCACATTCTGCTATTGTGTGGCTGAGGTGCCATGCCGTTGATGGCTTGTGTACATGGCTAGCCCAGGTTGCCACAGTAAGTTGTGTTGTCGTGTCTGGAATGTGGGGATGTTGGTTGTCATGTTGTATGTGATTTTGTGACGTGTGCATTCCCAGAGTTGTGAGTTGTATGTTGGTGGAGTTGAGGTGTGTGGTGTGTTCAGTTGTTACTTACCGACGAGCAGTGCATTTCCATAGGTGCCATCCTGAAAGCGCTGGTTGATGATGGACTGTCGGAAGATGAAGGAATCATGCACACTGCCTGGGTAGTTGGCGACGACATTGGTGAAGAGTCCCCGGTGGTCCACTATTGCCTACACATTGATGGAATGCGTGTGTTTCCTGTTGCGGTAATTGTGTGCAGGGGCACGAGGAGTACATGTGTGCAGTCGATTGCCCCCAACACGTACGGGAAGCCAGCTATGGCGTAGAAGCCTTGCTTGATCTCCAGCTGTTCCTGCGCATTGTGTGGGAAGTAAAGGTGCTGGGGTACCAAGCTGATGATGGCATCCAAGACAGGTGTGAGGAACTTTGACAGGGCTGGCTGTGAGACTCCTCCGACTCTGGCAGTTGTTGGTTGGAAGGTCCCAGAGGCCAACAGGTGCAGCACGGCCAGCAGCTTTGACTGCGGAGGGATGTTGGTTCTCCGCTGTGTTGGTACCGTCAGCCTGTGGGCAATGAGGGTCAGGATGCGGAGAATGGTTGTCCTTTTGAGCCTGTAGTGGGCAATGACTTCCTCTGGCGTTAAGTCTCTGAGGCTGGTGCGTTTTCGGAAGGTCCGGTGTCTTTGTCTGCGCTGCCTCTGTGGTAGTCCGGGGGGGAGGAGAGGGTCCTGGGGGGGTGGGGGTCCTGGCGGTGGTGGCGGTGGGTGTTGTGGCCCTCTTGGGGCTCCGAGCTGCATGATCAGTAGCTCCATGGCATCTGTTGTTCTTCTGGTGTGGCTGTGGGCTGGGCTCCCTTTTATGGTGCAGGTTGTCGTCCGACTTAGCGCCAGGTAGGAGCAGGTGTTAAATCCATGCTGCTAACGCGCCTTATCGCATGTTTTTGAATCTTATCGCCGATCTGGTTGGTCGTTGAGAATGTTGCGGAGTGGTGTTTTCGCGGGTTTTTGCACGGGAGCGCCTACTCTGCATATCATTAGCGTTAGTTGCCGGTGTCATCCGTGGCGATGTTTCTTGCGGCTGCTATCGCCGGTAAACTGGTGATATCGGCTGTTAGCACCTGCTTGTGAATGGTGCGATGAATTTATCGCCACTTTGGCTGCGATAAAGTGCCGCTAACTCGGCGATGAGTCCTTGTGAATATGCCCCTTTGGTTATTATTCCTAACACTGGTTTAAAGTTCTGTAAATCGTATCTTTTCGCCTAGGCCTCTCCACAGAGGTATTTGGATGAAGTAAACACAATTCGTCTTCTCACGCTTCGTAATTCTGTCGTGGGTATTCTTTTCTTCAGTTAGCGGATGGTGTACACGTGGCCCTTTCAGGATGTTATTGTGTACACAGTTTAGGGAAGGGGGTGTTCCTTTTTTTATTATGGTCAGGGTCCACTGAGTCAAGCTTATTGATGATTCTGGTCTGATAATATCATTTTTCAAACTCATTTTCCTGGAATGAGCAAAGGAGGGTTTCACTGGAAACGGTGTCTTCGGTTCTTGATCGCTCCCAACCAACTTCCAGTTTTTAAGACCATTCTTTTGATTTAGTCACTTTCATTGGAGCATGTCTTTACAGAGACATTTCTTTCTTGCTGTTCATTCGTTGTTTTGGGGCTGAATAAATCATTTCTGTTAAAGTTTTGTGTCCATTATTGCGCTCTTTTAGTCTTTTTCTGTTTCTGTTTATCTGGGTCACACACTATTCTTTGCACTTGAAGCAACCTGCAGTAGGGTACATTTTCAATCAGCCCTCTTTGATGATGTCATTCATTTTGATGGTTATATCAACTTATAAAAGCACATAACTCTAAAGTGAATACTCTTTGAAAATAGGAGTGGTGCCAAGTCTCTTTCTGTAAAGTTGTCATGGAGAGTTCATGAAAAAACACTGGCTGTCCATGTGAGACGTCGTCGAAAGAGATGGTGTCATTCGGCACAGGAATGGAATAAGTATTCTGGGTTGATCCAATTGGGTTTGTTTAGTGTCTTGTGCCAGGGCACCACACCGATGCCACTAGTTGATTCAAAATAGTTGTAACCAAAAGACACAAGTCCTTTGAATCTGATTGAAACAAACCAAGAAGTGCTACCAGCAAGCTCACACTCGAGATATTTATCGGCCAATCAAAGCCCAGCCTTTCATTGAATGTCAAACTCTTCTCCAATCAGAACATAATGTGTCTTTCCCGGCTGTTTGGAAAGCGAGAGGGGGGCTGGCAGCAACAGATCATGCAATGAGGCACAGGTCACGGTCAAAACTAGGCACACTCAGCAAAGGACCCAAGTTGTTTGGCTATGCTCAACTCAACTGAACAGGAAGGGCGCAAAGATGAGCCCCGATACTGTGGTAGCCAGGAAGACTGGCAGGTAAGCAGATGTAGATTTCACCAAACCACAAAACATCTGCAGGACTCCAAAGCGGGGTCTCAAGACCAGGAGTGCACAGGTCTTTTACCCCTCCATGTTCCCAGCCACACAACCTTCATACGACATACTATGGGCAGCTCACATAATACCACACGTCATGGAAGGAAGGTAGGATACGGTTATAAGCTATGTTCCAGATACTGGCCAGTAAGCTACCTTCCCTCCAAGGGTACAGATAAAAAGGCCTGTGCCCCTACACAATAGTCAGCTACCTTCATCCGTCAGTCCCCTACTGGGCCGGCATGAGGGTGAAGTAGCCAGGTGACACTGTAGCTGGGGGTATTCTTTGTGTGCACACCCTGGCTGCAGAATGTAAGCATTCCTAGTGATGGTCACAAAAATCAAAGACCACCACAACTGGACTCATGTGGCATGTCCTTTCGGGAAACCACAGGTCAGGCCAGAAAAAGTTGTTTAGTGACAAGGTGCGACAAACTACTCCTGGAAAGCGAGGTGATGCACCATTGCGCCCAAGATGTGCGCTTCACTCACAGTACAGCGCCTAGTCTGCATAGTGCTCTGTAAAGGCGCCACAGGAAGACAGTTACATCAAGCAACCCATACATCTGTAAGACGTCTGATGTAAAGAAGAGGCATAATGAAATATCTGCTCATTAGATCAGGTCCCCAGGTTTGGGTCACATATAGAATAATATATTTTAGGGGCCACAACTTGTGTTATTACTTCTTCCGTCTCCCGCGGTGAACAATTTCATTCATCTGCATTTATGCAGCTCGATCACTTCGATTTAAAATATCTGCAATTTGTTGGAATAAGCCAATGCCTGGCAAGCAGCAGAAAAGGCACCTTCATCTCCGGAATGCATCCCTCCAGGCTGCTAAGAAGGGGTTATGCAGCCAGCAAGGACCAATCGTTTCAAAGGAGCTCTGGAGACCTGTGATTGGCTTGCTGTGCTCCTGGGGACCTATCATTGTAAACGGACTGACCTTTCACCCTGCTGGTGGTGGGTGGGGGAGCACGAGGGAGGGTCTGTACAGATCTGCACACACTGGCTTGCTGGGCTCCTGGGGCCCATCAGTTTAAACTGACTGTCCTTTCACCCTCTTGTCGCTGGGTGGAGGGGAGTGAGCGAGGGCCACTGCAGGCATGAGCTGAGGCGGAAATGCAGACATTTCCCTGGGGTCACCCTGGACCACTTCGTGCACCACAGGGTGCAGGGAGACTGTTACACCATGACATCTTCATTCTAATGAGTGCATGCCTTGACTGCTGACATACTACAGCTGGCACAATGTGCATGGAAAGCACTCGATACTATGGAGGTCTTTTGTATTACATCCGCCTTGCTCCCTCTTCAGAATACTAGACATACAGTTGAATAAGGAGGTGGTTCAGGTGCAAAACATGATGAAAGGTAGTTTGATGGTGGAGTTCATCTAGACATATACATTTACAGTCATCACGTGCCTTCTTAGGGCTGCATCGCTATAGATTATATCAACCACCATTGAGAAAGAGAAAAGAAGGCAACTCAAGTTCCATTGTATAATAAGTGTGTTAGTGTGCTTGTAAAATCACATTTACTCCCAACCTTACGTCAGGATTGTCTACATGAATTACAAATGCTGGATTACTTTACTGTTCACTCTCAGATTTCCACCCTAAGTTTGATCAGCCTGATGCCGAGCGTCTCCTCCTTTTTGATTCATTTCTGACTTCGATTCTTGTTGACCACTTGTTAGTTTTCGGCTTTACTAAGTCCTTATGAGTGTGCTATCCATCACTTTCCTCTGTATGTATCCAACATCTTCCAGTGGAGCTGTCCATCTTATTGTCGTTACCCTGATGTGTCACACATCATAATAATCTATTTGTGATGAACTTTTTTTAATGTATATAAGTTTAATTGTAGTTTAGGTAAAACCATCCTCACCGTGAAAACATACAAACACAAAGGTCATGAAATAAAACAGAATATAGCATAGGTAAAAAAAGAATTTTATAAAACATCAACACATCTTTTAAAGACATCACAATATTCAATAAGTAAATTCAATGCAACCTTGTCTGAACTATTCCTTATTGCATGGAGTTATAGCCTCTTACACTGGAACAATGTGTGTGCTAAAGTTTCAGTTGTTCCGTGCCAATGAGAGAATACCCAACTAATGTGACGTAAACTATGCCACACTCTAGTAATATTCTGCACCAACATTAGCAATCTAAACTTCATTCATCTCTGGGCTCAGTGTAAGCAATCCAGTCCATCAGAATCTCCAAGCAACAGTTTACCAGTACCGTAACCACAAAAGATACACCATATAAGCCCCCCAGCCTTATGAACTCCAGTGCCCCCCATTGTTAGCCTGCCCCATCTTCAAAACCAGCTGCATCATCTACAAAGCCCCGCCTATCTGACTAACAAGCTCACCACTTCCTGTGGGTCCCGCCACACCCACAGTAATGACACCATCAATCAGACTGGAGATGAAGAAGTACAAAAAGAAAACACAAGGCAACAGGTCTTCTGCATTTATGTACTCAGGGCCAGAATAATCCACCAGGACTACCCCAACCCTGCTCCAATTTAGAAAAGAGCTGAAGGCACAGCTCCTTCAAGAACAGGACATCACGGCAAGGCAACGACAGACCTCCACTTTAGAACCTGCCTTCCCCTCCAATCACTGACTGGCTCAAGCTTTGCCTTTGACCCTGTACCGAGCTCTGCTGACTTTTGGCTAGGTTTGCACTATACAAGCACGACATGCATTCATAGATACATGCATACATTACATACATACGTTTGCAAGTTTGTGCAGTGCAATTTTGATCAATGTCTTGAACCTTTTAGGAGTAATCGTCAATCATTAAAGCACCCATTATTCCAATATGGTCATCTGTTTGTGACAGTACTGCGCATAACCTCAATATTTTCCATTCTTGGTGTGGTTGACTTCATTCTAATGTCATTTGTCTGGTGTATTGGGTTGAGCTCTACACTTAGTAAAAGAAAAGAAAATACTCGAAGCAACCAACTGCATCTAATCGAATCTCCAGCGAAATAAGTTCAATTGGAGTATTACTCCATAGCCCTAGCCGGTTCAGCCAATGCGGAGCTTCTATCTTGTCATTGGATTCGCAAATAAGAAGGCGCCATGCCGGAGCTTTGAGTGCGAGGATCACCGTATCACTTGTGTGGCAAGCCTTCAGCAAAGCTTTTAGTAACTAATAACTGTATTTGTGATGACATTTACATAGGATATTGGGGGTAGGTATAAAGGGGCTCCTTTTGGCTTTGATAAATGTCCCCCTACATATTTACCATTGAATAGGATACTTCAATGAGTGTCCTTCCATCTTTTGTCCATCTAACCTTAAATGTACTACCGTCGGTGAATTAACATAGTTAACTTAACACGTTCAGTTGTGCCTATTTGACAAGAATATTACGCCTCTGCAGTAATCGTTCAGGATTTTGATCACAAAGCAACAAATTGTCTTCATAGTACAATACCACCACCACCACCACCATGAGTGCACCAAGAGTGAGAGAATGAGCTTGCACTGAGGTTCGTCTATCATTTAATTCACGCATGTCAATGCTAAACAGGGGTAGGAGAAATACATCGCCTTGTCTATACCGAGAATAAGATGCAATGTTTTCATTGCTGGTAGCTCTAGTTGGTTTGGAAACCTGAAGCCAAGACTCATACATGAGATCAGTCAACATATGGATTAGTCCCCAAATTTTTTAAACTTAATTCTAATTTCAAGCTCTGTCTCTAATTTTTTACCTGGGTAAATATCTCACCCAAAGAAAAATCAGTTCTAATATTTCTAAGTCGACGTCTCAAATATCTTTGTGGCTCCTTCAACCCATCATCATGCCAAGGAGCATTCCTCGGGGTTTTCATAGGAGTGCATGTGAGGACAGCTCATCCTCTCTCTTCTGGGTATTCTTTTAATCCGTGTGAAATAAGCCTGTGATAATTGAGCAGCATTCGTGCTTTCTCGTAGGTAATCAGCCTGAAAGTATTAAGCAGCTTGGGAGCGAGTGAAAGTATACTTACCGCCAACACTGCTATTCTCAGTAGCCTTATCCAAGCATCCTTTCTTATCTGGGGGCTTTTGAAAAGTCCATTCTGTCACTAGAGTGCTCAAAGTCAACAAGCGTATTGAGTAAGGGGGTAGCTGTGTCCAGATACTCTTATAGAGGAACCTGTTCTGTCGCTATTGAGGCGCGACGGTTCAGTTACCTCCAATTATTTCAGTAGTATATCCCTAGAATTCCCGAGTCACGTACAAGGTAATCGCAGGACTCGGGATCCTGGCGTTGACATCACCATTTCAAAGAACCACTTAGCCATGTAGCCCCACAGGCAGTGTAGAGTGAATCATTTCAAGTTACTCAATAATGACTGTGTCATCTGACTTCCCTGGAGGGAAATAAGTATTTATAACAATATCAGTCTATTTACAACCGGATGTAAAAATGACACCCTGATTGCCAGGTGTAAGGTGCAGAGTAAATCTCTTTCTTTTGGCAATACAGATGACCCGTCAGCCAGTGGAACTCTTAAGACAGCTGGAGGGACGATTAATGTCAAATTTTGGAAGTTTACAACAATCTACTGCCCACAGAAACTTATATTATGAAATCTACTAAGGTAGTAAATTTAGGCAGCGTCATCTCTTGGTGGTACCACCGATATTTAATAAGCACATGTCAAACGCATCCAGTAATTAGTTTTTTTTATTAGAATATTTCTTTATTGATGTTTTGAGCGACAACATATTCAACAACGAGGAGTACTTTCATATTGAAGAGATATCCGTACATTCGTTGAAGGGATTTCAATGCGTATATTGTACATAGATCAGACACGCTTCTGCGATATAGATATGTTCAGACAATTGCAGCAGCAAGAACAATTACTCATTATAAGATGTGTTTCTAAACATTCTAAGAACAGTAAAACTTGTCAGTGATTGACCGTGTGACTGCTGGTGGAGTCGGTGTGGTGTGTCAGATGGAAGAAGGAGGGGGGATGAGGCCGATTTCTCAGGGTCATTGACTAGTGTGTGTTGTCACTGTATGTAGGTGAGATGTACTTGACGGTGGGGGGGCTGGGTGAGATCGAGTAATTAGTGTTAAGATTTGTCGATCGCTATTGTACAAGAGGTTGCTTTTGTGTCCCTTCCTGTTCTCCCTTCACATCTTATCCTGGACCTCTGTGATGTGAGTTCTCCACGTTTGCACTCTTGCCAGATTGAGAATCACTGCTTTCTGTTGTTGCTTGTGGTCTCGTTGGGGATGCAGCCGGCTGTGCTTTATGGAGCAGGAGTTGGCCACTGTTGTCAGCGATTCATTCCACCCAAAGTGTGTTACCTCCATTGGAGGCAAAGGCTCCCTCCCTCGGAAATGTTCAAGGCTTACATTCAGCATTCAGTGTCTGCCTTGTTTAAGCTGAATTGTTTTCCTTGGTTTGCTCGGCATTCATCACAGCTTCTCGTATTATTAAAGGCTCAATCTACGTTTCCCATCTTTTGTTATTCAATATGGAAAAACTCCTTAGTAGCTACTGTGCAAAAAACCGTATGTATGTCTGTCGCTGGTTTGGGATACGTAGAGGTGGGATTGTTCAATGCTTCGTGTGAGGTTACTGTGAACAAACTAGCCACGAGCAGACTGCGCTGTAACTTCAACATCGACCCTCCTCTGTTGGGAGCCGGTGAAGGGGCCCGAAGTAGTAGGCGGATACTCTTTGTGGTGTTTGCGCACAACCGGGGTCTGTCCGTGTGTTGATCGTCGTAGGTGATTGTTTGCACAGCTTGGTATTCGACAATGTCCAGAATGCTCCGTGTTCGGCTGCACCCTCAGGGCTGGTGGGAGGGCATTCCTTAGCTGTGGACCTTGCACTTCCAGGGCTCTGCTCCTTTCTTCGAGTATTTTGAACTCTGGATGGCAGTTGGTCTTTGCGTTGGCAGGTGGTCTCTGCGCTGGCAGGTGGTCTCTGCATTGGCAGGTGGTCTCTGCGTTGGCAGGTGGTCTTTGCGTTGGCAGGTGGTCTCTGCGTTGGCAGTTGGTCTCTGCGTTGGCAGCTGGTCTCGGCGTTGGCAGGTGGAATTTGCGTTGGCAGGTGGTCTCTGCGTTGGCAGTTGGTCTCTGCATTGGCAGGTGGTCTTTGAGTTGGCAGGTGGTCTTTGCGTTGGCTGGTGGTCTTTGCGTTGGCAGGTGGTCTTTGCATTGGCTGGTGGTCTTTGCATTGGCTGGTGGTCTTTGCGTTGGCAGGTGGTCTTTGAGTTGGCAGGTTGTTTTTGAGTTGGCAGTTGGTCTCTGCATTGGCAGGTGGTCTCTGCGTTGGCAGGTGGTCTTTGCGTTGGCAGGTGGTCTCTGCGTTGGCAGTTGGTCTCTGCGTTGGCAGGTGGTCTCGGCGTTGGCAGGTGGTCTCGGCGTTGGCAGTTCGTCTCTGCATTGGCAGGTGGTCTCTGCGTTGGCAGGTGGTCTTTGCGTTGGCAGTTGGTCTCTGGGTTGGCAGTTGGTCTCTGCGTTGGCAGGTGGTCTTTGCGTTGGCAGGTGGTCTTTGCGTTGGCAGTTGGTCTCTGCATTGGCAGGTGGTCTTTGCATTGGCAGGTGGTCTTTGCGTTGGCAGGTGGTCTTTGCGTTGGCAGATGGTCTTTGCGTTTGCAGGTGGTCTTTGCATTGGCTGGAGGTCTTTGCGTTGGCAGGTCGTATTTGCGTTGGCAGGTGGTATTTGCGTTGGCAGATGGTCTTTGCGTTGGCAGGTGGCCTTTGCGTTCGCAGGTGGTCTTTGAGTTGGCAGTTGGTCTCTGTGTTGGCAGGTGGTCTCTCTGTTGGCAGGTGGTCTTTGCGTTGGCTGGTGGTCTTTGCGTTGGCAGGTGGTCTTTGCGTTGGCAGTTGGTCTTTGCGTTGGCAGGTGGTATTTGCGTTGGCAGGTGGTATTTGCATTGGCAGTTGGTCTCTGCGTTAGCAGGTGGTCTTTGCACTGGCAGGTGGTCTTTGCGTTGGCAGTTGGTCTTTGCGTTGGCAGTTGGTCTCTGCGTTGGCAGGTGGTCTCTGCTTTGGCAGGTGGTTTTTGCATTGGCTGGTGGTCTTTGCATTGGCAGGTGGTCTTTGCGTTGGCAGTTGGTCTCTGCGTTGGCAGGTGGTCTCTGCGTTGGCAGGTGGTCTTTGCGTTGGCAGGTGGTCTTTGCATTGGCAGGTGGTTTTTGCGTTGGCAGGTGGTATTTGCGTTGGCAGGTGGTCTTTGCGTTGCCAGGTGGTCTTTGCGTTGGCAGTTGGTCTCTGCGTTGGCAGGTGGTCTTTGCGTTGGCAGGTGGTCTTTGCGTTGGCTGGTGGTCTCTGCGTTGCAGGTGGTCTTTGCATTGGCAGGTGGTCTTTGTGTTGGCAGGTGGTCTTTGCGTTGGCAGGTGGTCTTTGAGTTGGCAGTTGGTCTCTGCGTTGGCAGGTGGTCTTTGCGTTGACAGGTGTAATTTGCGTTGGCAGGTAGTCTTTGCATTGGCTGGTGGTCTCTGCGTTGGCTGGTGGTCTCTGCGTTGGCAGGTGGTCTTTGCGTTGGCTGGTGGTCTTTGCGTTGGCCGTTTGCTCTCTGCGTTGGCAGGTGGTCTCTGCGTTGGCAGGTGGTCTTTGCGTTGGCAGGTGGTCTTTGCTTTGGCAGGTGGTATTTGCTTTGGCAGGTGGTCTTTGCGTTGGAAGTTGTTCTCTGCGTTGGCAGGTGGTCGTTGCGTTGGCATGTGGTCTTTGCGTTGGCTGGTGGTCTTTGCGTTGGCAGGTGGTCTTTGCATTGGCTGGTGGTCTCTGCATTGGCTGGGGGTCTCTGCGTTGGCAGGTGGTCTTTGCGTTGGCTGGTGGTCCTTGTGTTGGCAGGTGGTCTTTGCGTTGGCAGGTGGTCTTTGCACTGGCAGTTGGTCTTTGCGTTGGCAGTTGGTCTCTGCGTTGGCAGGCGGTCTTTGCGTTGGCTGGTGGTCTTTGCGTTGGCAGGTGGTCTTTGCGTTGGCAGGTGGTCTCTGCGTTGGCAGGTGGTCTTTGCGTTGGCTGGTAGTATTTGCGTTGGCAGGTGGTCTTTGTGTTGGCAGGTGGTATTTGCATTGGCAGGTGGTCTCTACATTGGCAGGTGGTCTTTGCGTTGGCAGGTGGTCTTTGCGTTGGCTGGTGGTCTTCGCGTTGGCAGGTGGTCTTTGCATTGTCAAGTGGTCTTTGCGTTGGTTGGTGGTCTTTGCGTTGGCAGGTGGTCTTTGCGTTGGCAGGTGGTGTTTGAGTTGGCAGGTGGTCTTTGAGTTGGCAGTTGGTCTCTGCATTGGCAGGTGGTCTCTGCGTTGGCAGGTGGTCTTTGCGTTGGCAGGTGGCCTTTGCGTTGACTGGTGGTCTTTGCGTTGGCAGGTGGTCTTTGCGTTGGCAGTTCGTATCTGCGTTGGCAGGTGGTCTTTGCGTTGGCAGGTGGTCTTTGCATTGGCAGGTGGTCTTTGCGTTGGCTGGTGGTCTTTGCGTTGGCAGGTGGTCTTTGCGTTGGCAGGTGGTATTTGCGTTGGCAGTTTGTCTCTGCATTGGCAGGTGGTCTTTGCATTGGCAGGTGGTATTTGCGTTGGCAGTTTGTCTCTGCATTGCCAGGTGGTCTTTGCGTTGGCAGGTGGCCTTTGCGTTGACTGGTGGTCTTTGCGTTGGCAGGTGGTCTTTGCGTTGGCAGTTCGTATCTGCGTTGGCAGGTGGTCTTTGCGTTGGCAGGTGGTCTTTGCATTGGCAGGTGGTCTTTGCGGTGGCTGGTGGTCTTTGCGTTGGCAGGTGGTCTTTGCGTTGGCAGGTGGTATTTGCGTTGGCAGTTTGTCTCTGCATTGGCAGGTGGTCTTTGCATTGGCAGGTGGTATTTGCGTTGGCAGTTTGTCTCTGCATTGCCAGGTGGTCTTTGCGTTGGCTGGTGGTCTTTGCGTTGGCTGGTGGTCTTTACGTTGGCAGGTGGTCTTTGCATTTACTGGTGGTCTTTGCATTGGCAGGTGGTCTTTGCGTTGGCTGGTGGTCTTTGCGTTGGCAGGTGGTATTTGCGTTGGAAGATGGTCTTTGCGTTGGCAGGTGGCCTTTGCGTTGGCAGGTGGTCTTTGAGTTGGCAGTTGGTCTCTGTGTTGGCAGGTGGTCTCTGTGTTGGCAGGTGGTCTTTGCGTTGGCAGGTGGTCTTTGCGTTCGCTGGTGGTCTTTGCGTTGGCAGATGGTCTTTGCGTTGGCAGGTGGTCTTTGCATTGGCAGTTGGTCTTTGCGTTGGCAGGTGGTATTTGCATTGGCAGGTGGTCTTTGCGTTGGCTGGTGGTCTTTGCGTTGGCAGGTGGTCTTTGCGTTGGCTGGTGGTCTCTGCGTTGGCAGGTGGTCTTTGCATTGGCAGGTGGTCTTTGCATTGGCTGGTGGTCTTTGCATTGGCTGGTGGTCTCTGCGTTGGCAGGTGGTCTCTGCGTTGGCAGGTGGTCTTTGCGTTGTCTGGTGGTCCTTGTGTTGGCAGGTGGTCTTTGCGTTGGCAGGTGGTCTTTGCACTGGCAGTTGGTCTTTGCGTTGGCAGTTGGTCTCTGCTTTGGCAGGTGGTCTTTGCGTTGGCTGGTGGTCTTTGCGTTGGCAGGTGGTCTTTGCGTTGGCAGGTGGTCTCTGCGTTGGCAGGTGGTCTTTGTGTTGGCTGGTGGTCTTTGCGGTGGCAGGTGGTCTTTGCGTTGGCAGGTGGTATTTGCATTGGCAGTTGGTCTCTACATTGGCAGGTGGTCTTTGCATTGGCAGGTGGTCTTTGCGTTGGCTGGTGGTCTTCGCGTTGGCAGGTGGTCCTTGCATTGGCAAGCGGTCTTTGCGTTGGTTGGTGGTCTTTGCGCTGGCAGGTGGTCTTTGCGTTGGCAGGTGGTCTTTGAGTTGGCAGGTGGTCTTTGAGTTGGCAGTTGGTCTCTGCATTGGCAAGTGGTCTCTGCGTTGGCAGGTGGTCTTTGCGTTGGCAGGTGGTCTTTGCGTTGACTGGTGGTCTTTGCGTTGGCAGGTGGTCTTTGCGTTGGCAGTTCGTATCTGCGTTGGCAGGTGGTCTTTGCGTTGGCAGGTGGTCTTTGCATTGGCAGGTGGTCTTTGCGTTGGCTGGTGGTCTTCGCGTTGTCAGGTGGTCTTTGCATTGGCAAGCGGTCTTTGCGTTGGTTGGTGGTCTTTGCGTTGGCAGGTGGTCTTTGCGTTGGCAGGTGGTCTTTGAGTTGGCAGGTGGTCTTTGAGTTGGCAGTTGGTCTCTGCATTGGCAAGTGGTCTCTGCGTTGGCAGGTGGTCTTTGCGTTGGCAACTGGTCTTTGCTTTGACTGGTGGTCTTTGCGTTGGCAGGTGGTCTTTGCGTTGGCAGTTCGTATCTGCGTTGGCAGGTGGTCTTTACATTGGCAGGTGGTCTTTGCGTTGGCTGGTGTTCTTTGCGTTGGCAGGTGGTCTTTGCGTTGGCAGGTGGTATTTGCGTTGGCAGTTTGTCTCTGCATTGGCAGGTGGTCTTTGCGTTGGCAGGTGGTCTTTGCGTTGGCTGGTGGTCTTTGCGTTGGCAGGTGGTCTTTGCATTGGCTGGTGGTCTTTGCATTGGCAGGTGGTCTTTGCGTTGGCTGGTGGCCTTTGCGTTGGCAGGTGGTATTTGCGTTGGCAGATGGTCTTTGCGTTGGCAGGTGGCCTTTGCATTGGCAGGTGGTCTTTGAGTTGGCAGTTGGTCTCTGTGTTGGCAGGTGGTCTCTGTGCTGGCAGGTGGTCTTTGCGTTGGCAGGTGGTCTTTGCGTTGTCTGGTGGTCTTTGCGTTGGCAGGTGGTCTTTGCGTTGGCAGTTGATCTTTGCGTTGGCATGTGGTATTTGCCTTGGCAGGTGGTCTTTGCGTTGGCTGGTGGTCTTTGCGTTGGCAGGTGGTCTTTGCATTGGCAGGTTGTCTTTGCGTTGGCAGGTGGTCTTTGAGTTGGCAGGTGGTCTTTTAGTTGGCAGTTGGTCTCTGCGTTGGCAGGTGGTATTTGCGTTGGCAGGTGGTCTTTGCGTTGGCAGTTGGTCTCTGCGTTGGCAGGTGGTCTCTGCTTTGGGAGGTGGTCTTTGCATTGGCTGGTGGTCTTTGCGTTGGCAGGTAGTCTTTGCGTTGGCAGGTGGTCTTTGCGTTGGCAGTTGGTCGCTGCGTTGGCAGGTGGTCTCTGCGTTGGCAGGTGGTCTTTGCGTTGGCAGTTGGTCTCTGCATTTGCAGGTGGTCTTTGCGTTGGCAGGTGGTCTTTGCGTTGGCTGGTGGTCTTTGCGTTGGCAGGTGGTCTTTGCGTTGGCTGGTGGTCTCTGCGTTGGCAGGTGGGCTTTGCATTGGCAGGTGGTCTTTGCGTTGGCAGGTGGTCTTTGCGTTGGCAGGTGGTCTTTGAGTTGGCAGTTGGTCTCTGCGTTGGCAGGTGGTCTCTGCGTTGGCAGGTTGTCTTTGCGTTGGCAGGTCGTCTTTGCGTTGGCTGGTGGTCTTTGTGTTGGTAGGTGGTCTTTGCGTTGGCAGGTGGTCTTTGCGTTGGCAGTTCGTCTCTGCGTTGGCAGGTGGTCTTTGCGTTGGCAGGTGGTCTTTGCGTTGGCTGGTGGCCTTTGAATTGGCAGGGGGTCTTTGCGTTGGCAGGTGGTCTCTGCGTTGGCAGGTGGTCTTTGCGTTGGCTAGTGGTCTTTGCGTTGGCAGATGGTCTTTGCATTGGCAGGTGGTATTTGCGTTGGCAGGTGGTCTTTGCGTTGGTAGTTGGTCTCTGTATTGACAGTTGGTCTTTGCATTGGCAGGTGGTCTTTGCGTTGGCAGGTGGTGTTTGCGTTGGCAGGTGGTCTTTGTATTGGCAGGTGGTCTTTGCATTGGCAGATGGTCTTTGCGTTGGCAGATGTCTTTGCGTTGGCAGGTGGCCTTTGCGTTGGCAGGTGGTCTTTGAGTTGGCAGTTGGTCTCTGCATTGGCAGGTGGTCTCTGCGTTGGCATGTGGTCTTTGCGTTGGCAGGTGGTCTTTGCGTTGGCTGGTGGTCTTTGCGTTGGCAGGTGATCTTTGCGTTGGCAGTTGGTCTCTGCATTGGCAGGTGGTATTTGCGTTGGCAGGTGGTCTTTGCATTGGCAATTGGTCTCTGCGTTGGCAGGTGCTCTTTGCTTTGGCAGGTGGTCTTTACGTTGGCTGGTGGTCTTTGCGTTGGCAGGTGGTCTTTGCGTTGGCAGGTGGTCTTTGCGTTGGCTGGTGGTCTTTGTGTTGGCAGTTGGTCTCTGCGTTGGCAGTGGGTCTTTGCATTGGCAGTTGTTCTTTGCGTTGGCAGATGGTCTTTACATTGGCAGGTGGTCTTTGCGTTGGTAGGTGGTCTTTGCATTGGCAGGTGGTCTTTGCGTTGGCTGGTGGGCACTCCTCTTCGGGGCCTAGTGTTTGATGAGCCTCTCCATGTATTCTGGGCCATGTTCCAGAATGTATTGCACCTCGTGCATAGCACTGTGAATCGAACCCTGGCTGCAACAGTGTGCACCGTTTGAGTGCTAAGCAGGAATCTGGGGCTCTCCCTTTCAAACATGGTAAAATTGGCATATACCTAATAGGCACATTTAATTTCCTTATCGGACCCAAGTATATGGTACTACATGTACCCAGGGCCAGTAAATGAAATGCTACTAGTGGGCTACAGAATTCATTGTGCCACCCACTAAATGAGCACTGTAAAATATTTCTTTAGGGCATGTGCTCCGACCCCTAATCCATGTGTAAAATTGGCTGATCCCTGATTGGCATATTTACCTTATTTGTAAATCCCTAGAATATGGTACCTCGTGTGCCCAGGGCCTGTAAATTAAATGGCACTAGCGGACTGCAGCACTTATTGTTCCACAGCTAAAATGACAATGTAAAACATAACTCTATACCGCCTGCCATAGTAGCTTAGCTTAGCATGGCAGTTTTAAAACTGCCATTTCGGCCTAGCAAAATAATCCTTTTGTCAGGCCTAAACCTTCCTTTTTAGGTCTCGCCTGAGCCAGCGCATGCGCTGGTCTGGCGAGACATTTAGTGAGTGGGCTTTAAAAAGCCGACCACAGCTTTTTGGGTGGCCTAGAGCGTGCGGTTACGCGCACAGTAACGCGCATTCCTCGCATCGCTCGATCAGGCGCCATCTGGCTTTCCTCTCGCTTGCTCTCCCAAAGATTAGGCGCCATCTGGCTTTCCTCTCGCTTTCTCTCCCAAATTGTGTCTAGTAAGAATTATTTTTCTGGTACCTTTTCAGCCTGCCATGAGTGATATTTGACAAAACTCCTTTCCATTGTGCATTTGTAAAAATAGTTCTGACTTGTGTGCATGATGTTTAAACAAAATACTTGAACGACCACAGTTCAGCTACTTTCACATGATGATTTCTGCAATTTTACATGACTCGTCGACGCTTTCTTAGTGATGATGAAATCTGAATCTTTGGTCTAACTTACTCCCTTTGCTTAGCTTTTGTTCCACACTATACTACATGACGCCATCTGGCTTTCCTCTCGCTTTCTCTCCCAAATTGTGTCTAGTAAGAATTATTTTTCTGGTACCTTTTCAGCCTGTAAACAAGAGAGGTGGTATGCAGTTCCTGTAGGGTTCGTGCAAGTGACGGGGGGAAGAGAAGCTACAAGAAAGGGTTTAGCCAGGAAGGGGACGGGGAATTCCTCCTTTCGGATAAAGTGCCCTCACACACCCAGCCCGCTGGGTGTCATGCTTCATCATTGGGCATGCTCCTCATCGGGTCGGCGGTGCAATACCCGACGGGCACCCTCAGTGGGGGCTCTTTGGCGGAGATCTTTTATCCTTGCCGTATGGTGAGTGTGTGTAAGGGGCTCTAAAGTGTAGAAGTGTAGTATGTGAAGAGGTGAGTTAAAACAGGGGACGGTGGTCAGGGCCACTTATTTAATAATCCTGCCTCCTACCCTGATTAAAATGGTGTGTGGCGGCTAACTACAGTGATGTTGCAGCTAGTGGCTCTTTATAAGGTCAACATGTTTCTTGCCTATCAGTCCCAAAAAAATAGGATCAAGCGGCAATTCTTCAGGACCAGGGAATAAATGAAACAGTGATATAAAATCTACACTGGTGTCCGGTAAGGTGGTACGATAACCTAGATATTACCAGTTCGTGTACACCATCGGCTTGAGATGTCCGTAGGTGCTGTAGCCAATCTAGAGAAAACAACATTTATAAAAACAAACAGTCACTTGTCAACAAAACATGAGTACAGGTGGTATCATTGCCAGGTCTGTAGATTATAATAGCATCTGACCACATTCGATCATGTTAACTCCAAGGGATAGAACTAGTCATAAATTAGACTTGATTCATTCAAAGTTTGAAAATTAAAAAAAAAAAAAAAAAAATAGCAGCAGTGATAGGGCAATCATTATGGGGTGACAACCAAGAGCAATAGCGCAGGGAAAAGGGTGGTGTTCCGGTGTATCCACTCACCTAATAGATAGTAAGAAATGGCCTCATCGGTCATTGGCAATGAATGGGCACGTTTAATCAACGCGTAGTTTCCTAAATGCGAGAATGTAGATAGGCTCATTGTAATCAGTTCATTCTCTAAAAGTGAAAATGCGTGGTATTTGTGTAAGTAAAGGACCCAGAAGGACCCAGCGTTAAAATAGTAACAACAGCGGTGCATCGCCCCAGAGCTTGTTCAAGGTATTAGTGAGTAGCCGTCATAAGCAAGCTGTGCACCCAGCCAGGCAAGGGCGTGGGGGTGTGGGTCCGGCCGGTTGCCTTCCATGAGTAAAAGCATCCCGTCTAGCCCAGAATCGCCACAGCGCCCCTCCCAGCGTTTGGCAAGTGAGGACCAAGTAACGCAAGACGGCTATGTAATCACTGATGCCATTTCAGTATAAGACTGCCGGGATTGGCGGGATGTCCGCAAGTGTGTTTTTTATCGAGCGTTGGTGAGTCTTACCTTGGTCGTAGGTTCCGTGAGGAAATGGGGTGGATACTTACAGAGACTCGCGTCCACTCGGCGGAGAACCTGACCCGAATTGCCGGTCCCGGAAGGTTACTGTCAGCTCGGTTCATGCTGCAGATAACCTGACGGTGCCGGAGCGCTTGGGGGGCGTCAACCTCGTGGCGCGGTAACTAGAATGTAAATCACCATAGTGTGGAGTGTAGAAAACGGTGGCCATCTTAAGTTAGTGGAAGTTCTATCAGAAATAAGGGCGCCATATTGGAGTGGTGTATATTGCTGATAAATCAGCTAAAGTTTACAATAATGGTGTAGTAGGGTAAAAGGTGTCACGTAAATGTAGACACTTTCATTAGGGGTTATTAATGGTGCTCCAGGGAATATCTTCATTAAGGCCAATTTTGTCAGAGCACAATCGGTGTACCCAGCGTTGTTCAATTTTGAATAGCTTGAGGGATTAAATAATGTATGGGCCTCCAATATCACCCATTTAAGGGTCTCACATGAGTGGTTGTTAGTCAAAAAATGAGTGTACAGTCGTGTGGTGGTTTTGCTGCACCTGATATTGCTCTTGTGCTCCGTTATCCGAGATTTGACAGGTCTGGTTGTCATCCCCACGTATTGGAGGCCACATGGGCACGATAGTAGATAAATGCAGTTGGCAGTATTACAATTTGTGTGTTTCCTCATGTGCCAGGTAAAGTTATTATTCAAGGTTATTTCTTTGGTCTGTTTGGTCTGGGGGCATACCGAACAAGACCCACAGGGGTAGTGGCCCATGACAGGTGGTAGATCCCATAAGTTTCTTTGGGTTTGGGCGGTCTTTGGCCTAGGTCTGGTGTGTATTAGTAGATCTTTCAAATTGTTCGTTCTTTTAAATGCAAATCTCGGAGCTGGTAAAGCGAGATTTCCTGTATTCAGAATCCCCCAATGTTTGCGTATGGCGTTTCTAATCTGTGTGGACGCAGAGGTGTAGGAAGTGACACATGTTATTGCCTCTGTAGGGATTTTTTCGCTTTTTTCCAACAGTGCCTCTCTATTCTTGTTTCTTGCTCTTTTCATGGCCACAGACACAGAACGTTGTGGGTATTCTCTTTTATGCAAGTCTGACGGTAAATTGGCCGCCTCCGCTTTGTAGTCCTCCACTGACGTACAGTTAGCAGCAGAAATTCTTAAAACACCTTCAATCCTGGGAACTGAAGGTAACTCAGCAACAGGAAGCCAATCGGAAGATTGGGCTCTCCTCAGCGCCCTCAAAAAAGAATGGCTCAAAACTACCCTTCACGGGGCAATAATGACGGAATACTTCAGGGCTAACATTGCCCCTAATGGCTTGATTGTGAATAACTTTCCTCGCCTTTTTCTTGACGACCCAGTGTTCAAGAAGGAATGGTCCCTGATTTCTTGGAAATGCACCAGGGACCTCCTTATCTTGATCATAAACACAGCAAAAAGAATAGCTGATGCCCTGCTGGCTCGCATACAAATAGCTGAGGGTACTCTTAAATCGGCTATCCAAAACACTGCATTTAAATGCAAACTATTAGAAATAAACCAAGAAATTAGTGAGAATAAAGAGTTTCTGATGAAACAAAAGATCATCAAACTGCAGAAGGACATTAACCGGTTCGATAAGTAGAAAGTCTACCCCTATCTCAAGGCAGACTTCACCCCTAACAAAACCAGTTACTCCTCAGATGAAAGTGGATCTGAAACAAGGAGGGGCTCCTCCTCTTCCAACAGTGACTCTAGCACAGGGAGCTGGGGCGGAATCCCCAACAGACGTACACGCCCTAACAACTATGGCTATCCATTGCCACCCTATCAGGGCCCACCTGTATGGAATTACCCAGGGTTTGCCACAGGCCCACAAGGATACCCTCAAGGGCCACCACCATTCTTCCCTGGTGACAACCAGCCTTTTTTAGGAAGAGGCTGGGGCAGAGGAAGAAGGCGGCGAAGAGGCAACACCAAACAGGTACATTGGCAAGATCAGCCTCCGAAAAATCCAGAAACACGGAGTACGACGAGAGGGAAAAGAAATTGATAATCAATCTCTCACACAGACACTTGACCACAACAGAATACGAGGTCTTACGGAAAGGTCTTGGATATGTCCCTACACCAAGACTAGACAAATTTAGAGACCACTGCGAAATCCATAATCTTTTTCGCAAAGTCAGATTGAACGCCTTTTTCCATGACAAATCTAGACCGGAGAACAATGACACAGGACTACGGAATCCATCTACTTTTACCCCAAATAGTAGTATGGTACCCAATGAGGTCCTTACTTTCGAGCAGGCCGTGCTCAAGGAACTCAAAGACATCAATCCAATTGTCCCTTTCAATAACCTGTCCAATGCAGAATGGGCAGCCGTCAAATCTTTAGCTGACGATCCTTCCGTTACCATAAAACAGGCAGACAAGGGGGGTGCAACAGTGATAATGTCCACCTGTGACTACAACACCGAGTGCCTCCGGCAACTTAACAACGACCGGTTCTACACCCCCATCACTGAAAATCCTACCAAAAGACTATCCACTTTAATATCCACAATGGCTTTCACTGCAGAGACAGAAGGGTGGATCTCCAAAAATGAGTCTGAGTTTTTGATAACAAAAAATCCTAAAATACCATACTTCTACATCTTACCCAAGGTGCACAAGGGCATCAGCCCGGTGCCCGGGAGACCGATTGTCTCAGGAATAGGATCTTTGTTGGAACCACTATCTAAGTTCTGTGATCATTTCCTCCAACCACTAGTAAAACAAACACCAGCATTTCTGCTCGACACAACGTCGGTACTACAACTTATCAAAGATTGCCCTCGCCAAAATGAAATTGACTTCTTAATTACCCTAGATGTGGAAGCGCTTTATACAAACATACCCCAACGCGCCACTCTAGAGGTCATTGAAGATGTATTGAGTACATCTAATTGGACATCGCCCACACCAATACCATTTTTGATGGAATGTGGTACCCTGGCCCTGACTGAATTTTTTTTCGAATATAATCAAAGTCTTTACCACCAAACACAGGGGACTTCCATGGGTAGCACATTCGCCCCCAGTGTGACCTGTCTTTACGTGGCAGCCTTCGAATCCAGGTTCATTTTGCACCACAGTAATCCCTACGTCAACAACCTGGTTGTATGGAAAAGATACATTGATGATATATTGGTCTTTTGGAAAGGTGACAAGAACAGCTGTGATCAATTTTGTCAATGGATCAATACCTTGAATCCGTACCTGAAATTCACACATAACATCTCCGACTCAACTGTGCCCTTCCTAGACCTGAATATAAATCTCTCTTCGGGTACTATAACGACCACACTACACAAGAAACCAACTGACTGTAACAGCCTCCTGCTCTTTAGTAGCCACCACCCTAGGACTCTAAAGAACAACCTCCCATTTGGCCAATTTCTCCGCATCAGTGGAGGACTACAAAGTGGAGGCGGCCAATTTAGCGTCAGACTTGCGTAAAAGAGAATACCCACAACGTTCTGTGTCTGTGGACATGAAAAGAGCAAGAAACAACAATAGAGAGGCACTGTTGGAAAAAAGCGAAAAAATCCCTACAGAGACAATAACATGTGTCACTTCCTACACCTCTGCGTCCACACAGATTAGAAACGCCATACGCAAACATTGGGGGATTCTGAATACAGGAAATCTCGCTTTACCAGCTCCAAGATTTGCATTTAAAAGAACGAACAATTTGAAAGATCTACTAATACACACCAGACCTAGGCCAAAGACCGCCCAAACCCAAAGAAACTTATGGGATCTACCACCTGTCATGGGCCACTACCCCTGTGGGTCTTGTTCGGTATGCCCCCAGACCAAACAGACCAAAGAAATAACCTTGAATAATAACTTTACCTGGCACATGAGGAAACACACAAATTGTAATACTGCCAACTGCATTTATCTACTATCGTGCCCATGTGGCCTCCAATACGTGGGGATGACAACCAGACCTGTCAAAACTCGGATAAAGGAGCACAAGAGCAATATCAGGTGCCGCAAAATCACCACACGACTGTACACTCATTTTTTGACTAACAACCACTCATGTGAGACCCTTAAATGGGTGGTTTTGGAGGCCCATACTTTAATTAATCCCTCAGCGCTATTCAAAATTGAACAACGCTGGGTACACCGATTGTGCTCTGACAAAATTGGCCTTAATGAAGATATTCCCTGGAGCACCATTAATAACCCCTAATGAAAGTGACTACATTTACGTGACACCTTTTACCCTACTACACCATTATTGTAAACTTTAGCTGATTTATCAGCAATATACACCACTCCAATATGGCGCCCTTATTTCTGATAGAACTTCCACTAACTTAAGATGGCCACCGTTTTCTACACTCCACACTGTGGTGGTTTACATTCTAGTTACCACGCCACGAGGTTGACGCCCCCCAAGCGCTTCGGCACCGTCAGGTTATCTGCAGCATGAACCAAGCTGACAGTAACCTTCCGGGACCGGCAATTCAGGTCAGGTTCTCCGCCGAGTGGGCGGGAGTCTCTGTAAGTATCCACCCCATTTCCTCACGGAACCTACGACCAAGGTAAGACTCACCAACGCTCGATAAAAAACACACTTGCGGACATCCCGCCAATCCCGGCAGTCTTATACTGAAATGGCATCAGTGATTACATAGCCGTCTTGCGTTACTTGGTCCTCACTTGCCGAACGCTGGGAGGGGCGCTGTGGCGATTCTGGGCTAGACAGGATGCTTTTACTCATGGAAGGCAACCGGCCGGACCCACACACCCACGCCCTTGCCTGGCTGGGTGCACAGCTTGCTTATGACGGCTACTCACTAATACCTTGAACAAGCTCTGGGGCGATGCACCGCTGTTGTTACTATTTGAACGCTGGGTCCTTCTGGGTCCTTTACTTACACAAATACAGTGCATTTTCACTTTTAGAGAATGAACTGATTACAATGAGCCTATCTACATTCTCGCATTTAGGAAACTACGCGTTGATTAAACGCGCCCATTCATTGCCGATGACCGATGAGGCCATTTCTTACTATCTATTAGGTGAGTGGATACACCGGAACACCACCCTTTTCCCTGCGCTATTGCTCTTGGTTGTCACCCCATAATGATTGACCTATCACTGCTGCTATTTTTTATTTTTTATTTTCAAACTTTGAATGAATCAAGTCTAATTTATGACTAGTTCTATCCCTTGGAGTTAACTTGATCGAATGTGGTCAGATGCTATTATAATCTACAGACCTGGCAATGATACCACCTGTACTCATGTTTTGTTGACAAGTGACTGTTTGTTTTTATAAATGTTGTTTTCTCTAGATTGGCTACAGCACCTACGGACATCTCAAGCCGATGGTGTACACGAACTGGTAATATCTAGGTTATCGTACCACCTTACCGGACACCAGTTTAGATTTTATATCACTGTTTCATTTATTCCCTGGTCCTGAAGAATTGCCGCTTGATTCTATTTTTTTGGGACTGATAGGCAAGAAACATGTTGACCTTATAAAGAGCCACTAGCTGCAACATCACTTTAGTTAGCCGCCACACACCATTTTAATCAGGGTAGGAGGCAGGATTATTAAATAAGTGGCCCTGACCACCGTCCCCTGTTTTAACTCACCTCTTCACATACTACACTTCTACACTTTAGAGCCCCTTACACACACTCACCATACGGCAAGGATAAAAGATCTCCGCCAAAGAGCCCCCACTGAGGGTGCCCGTCGGGTATTGCACCGCCGACCCGACGAGGAGCATGCCCAATGATGAAGCATGACACCCAGCGGGCTGGGTGTGTGAGGGCACTTTATCCGAAAGGAGGAATTCCCCGTCCCCTTTCTGGCTAAACCCTTTCTTGTAGCTTCTCTTCCCCCCGTCACTTGTACGAACCCTACAGGAACTGCATACCACCTCTCTTGTTTACAGTAGCTGGGCACGTATGCTGGACCTGGTTAAAAAATCGCCCACCCCCTCTTGTGTCTCCCTCCTTGTTAATAGCATTAGCACGGTTCTCTAACCGCGAGACTATAGGATACCAGGCACACCAACTGTTTTGCCTGGACCACGATATTCATATTTTTCACTCACCATGGATGAAACTCAGGGCTTGAGTTTTGGTGAGGATGTAGCAGCAGAAATTCTTAAAACACCTTCAATCCTGGGAACTGAAGGTAACTCAGCAACAGGAAGCCAATCGGAAGATTGGGCTCTCCTCAGCGCCCTCAAAAAAGAATGGCTCAAAACTACCCTTCACAGGGCAATAATGACGGAATACCTCAGGGCTAACATTGCCCCTAATGGCTTGATTGTGAATAACTTTCCTTGCCTTTTTCTTGACGACCCAGTGTTCAAGAAGGAATGGTCCCTGGTTTCTTGGAAATGCACCAGGGACCTCCTTATCTTGATCATAAACACAGCAAAAAGAATAGCTGATTCCCTGCTGGCTCGCATACAAATAGCTGAGGGTACTCTTAAATCGGCTATCCAAAACACCGCCTTTAAATGCAAACTATTAGAAATAAACCAAGAAATTAGTGAGAATAGAGAGTTACTGATGAAACAAAAGATCATCAAACTGCAGAAGGACATTAACTGGTTCGATAAGGAGAAAGTCTACCCCTATCTCAAGGCAGACTTCACCCCTAACAAAATCAGTTACTCCTCAGATGAAAGTGGAACTGAAACAAGGAGGGGCTCCTCCTCTTCCAACAGTGACTCTAGCACAGGGAGCTGGGGCGGAATCCCCAACAGACGTACACGCTCTAACTACTATGGCTATCCATTGCCACCCTATCAGGGCCCACCTGTATGGAATTACCCGGGGTTTCCCACAGGCCCACAAGGATACCCTCAAGGGCCACCACCATTCTTCCCTGGTGAAAACCAGCCTTTTTAGGAAGAGGCTGGGGCAGAGGAAGAGGGCGGCGAAGAGGCAACACCAAACAGGTACATTGGCAAGATCAGCCTCCGAAAAATCCAGAAACACGGAGTACGACGAGAGGGAAAAGAAATTGATAATCAATCTCTCACACAGACACTTGACCACAACAGAATACGAGGTCTTACGGAAAGGTCTTGGATATGTCCCTACACCAAGACTAGACAAATATAGAGACCACTGCGAAATCCATAATCTTTTTCGCAAAGTCAGATTGAACGCCTTTTTCCATGACAAACCTAGACCGGAGAACAATGACACAGGACTACGGAATCCATCTACTTTTACCCCAAATAGTAGTATGGTACCCAATGAAGTCCTTACTTTCGAGCAGGCTGTGCTCAAGGAACTCAAAGACATCAATCCAATTGTCCCTTTCAATAACCTGTCCAATGCAGAACGGGCAGCCGTCAAATCTTTAGCTGACGATCCTTCCGTTACCATAAAACAGGCAGACAAGGGGGGTGCAACAGTGATAATGTCCACCTGTGACTACAACACCGAGTGTCTCCGGCAACTTAACAATGACCGGTTCTACACCCCCATCACTGAAAATCCTATCAAAAGACTATCCACTTTAATATCCACAATGGCTTTCACTGCAGAGACAGAAGGGTGGATCTCCAAAAATGAGTCTGAGTTTTTGATAACAAAAAATCCTAAAATACCATACTTCTACATCTTACCCAAGGTGCACAAGGGCATCAGCCCGGTGCCCGGGAGACCGATTGTCTCAGGAATAGGATCTTTGTTGGAACCACTATCTAAGTTCTGTGATCATTTCCTCCAACCACTAGTAAAACAAACACCAGCATTTCTGCTCGCCACAACGTCGGTACTACAACTTATCAATGATTGCCCTCGCCAAAATGAAATTGACTTCTTAATTACCCTAGATGTGGAAGCGCTTTATACAAACATACCCCAACGCGCCACTCTAGAGGTCATTGAAGATGTATTGAGTACATCTAATTGGACATCGCCCACACCAATACCATTTGTGATGGAATGTGCTACCCTGGCCCTGACTGAATTTTTTTCCGAATATAATCAAAGTCTTTACCACCAAACACAGGGGACTTCCATGGGTAGCACATTCGCCCCCAGTGTGGCCTGTCTTTACGTGGCAGCCTTCGAATCCAGGTTCATTTTGCACCACAGTAATCCCTACGTCAACAACCTGGTTGTATGGAAAAGATACATTGATGATATATTGGTCTTTTGGAAAGGTGACAAGAACAGCTGTGATCAATTTTGTCAATGGATCAATACCTTGAATCCGTACCTGAAATTCACACATAACATCTCCGACTCAACTGTGCCCTTCCTAGACCTGAATATAAATCTCTCTTCGGGTACTATAACGACCACACTACACAAGAAACCAACTGACTGTAACAGCCTCCTGCTCTTTAGTAGCCACCACCCTAGGACTCTAAAGAACAACCTCCCATTTGGCCAATTTCTCCGCATTAGGAGGAACTGTACGTCAGTGGAGGACTACAAAGCGGAGGCGGCCAATTTAGCATCAGACTTGCGTAAAAGAGAATACCCACAACGTTCTGTGTCTGTGGCCATGAAAAGAGCAAGAAACAACAATAGAGAGGCACTGTTGGAAAAAAGCGAAAAATCCCTACAGAGACAATAACATGTGTCACTTCCTACACCTCTGCGTCCACACAGATTAGAAACGCCATACGCAAACATTGGGGGATTCTGAATACAGGAAATCTCGCTTTACCAGCTCCAAGATTTGCATTTAAAAGAACGAACAATTTGAAAGATCTACTAATACACACCAGACCTAGGCCAAAGACCGCCCAAACCCAAAGAAACTTATGGGATCTACCACCTGTCATGGGCCACTACCCCTGTGGGTCTTGTTCGGTATGCCCCCAGACCAAACAGACCAAAGAAATAACCTTGAATAATAACTTTACCTGGCACATGAGGAAACACACAAATTGTAATACTGCCAACTGCATTTATCTACTATCGTGCCCATGTGGCCTCCAATACGTGGGGATGACAACCAGACCTGTCAAAACTCGGATAACGGAGCACAAGAGCAATATCAGGTGCCGCAAAACCACCACACGACTGTACACTCATTTTTTGACTAACAACCACTCATGTGAGACCCTTTAATGGGTGGTTTTGGAGGCCCATACATTAATTAATCCCTCAGCGCTATTCAAAATTGAACAACGCTGGGTACACCGATTGTGCTCTGACAAAATTGGCCTTAATGAAGATATTCCCTGGAGCACCATTAATAACCCCTAATGAAAGTGTCTACATTTACGTGACACCTTTTACCCTACTACACCATTATTGTAAACTTTAGCTGATTTATCAGCAATATACACCACTCCAATATGGCGCCCTTATTTCTGATAGAACTTCCACTAACTTAAGATGGCCACCGTTTTCTACACTCCACACTGTGGTGGTTTACATTCTAGTTACCACGCCACGAGGTTGACGCCCCCCAAGCGCTCCGGCACCGTCAGGTTATCTGCAGCATGAACCAAGCTGACAGTAACCTTCCGGGACCGGCAATTCGGGTCAGGTTCTCCGCCGAGTGGGCGGGAGTCTCTGTAAGTATCCACCCCATTTCCTCACGGAACCTACGACCAAGGTAAGACTCACCAACGCTCGATAAAAAACACACTTGCGGACATCCCGCCAATCCCGGCAGTCTTATACTGAAATGGCATCAGTGATTACATAGCCGTCTTGCGTTACTTGGTCCTCACTTGCCGAACGCTGGGAGGGGCGCTGTGGCGATTCTGGGCTAGACGGGATGCTTTTACTCATGGAAGGCAACCGGCCGGACCCACACACCCACGCCCTTACCTGGCTGGGTGCACAGCTTGCTTATGACGGCTACTCACTAATACCTTGAACAAGCTCTGGGGCGATGCACCGCTGTTGTTACTATTTGAACGCTGGGTCCTTCTGGGTCCTTTACTTACACAAATACCGCGCATTTTCACTTTTAGAGAATGAACTGATTACAATGAGCCTATCTACATTCTCGCATTTAGGAAACTACGCGTTGATTAAACGCGCCCATTCATTGCCGATGACCGATGAGGCCATTTCTTACTATCTATTAGGTGAGTGGATACACCGGAACACCACCCTTTTCCCTGCGCTATTGCTCTTGGTTGTCACCCCATAATGATTGCCCTATCACTGCTGCTATTTTTTATTTTTTAATTTTCAAACTTTGAATGAATCAAGTCTAATTTATGACTAGTTTTATCCCTTGGAGTTCACATGATCGAATGTGGTCAGATGCTATTATAATCTACAGACCTGGCAATGATACCACCTGTACTCATGTTTTGTTGACAAGTGACTGTTTGTTTTTATAAATGTTGTTTTCTCTAGATTGGCTACAGCACCTACGGACATCTCAAGCCGATGGTGTACACGAACTGGTAATATCTAGGTTATCGTACCACCTTACCGGACACCAGTGTAGATTTTATATCACTGTTTCATTTATTCCCTGGTCCTGAAGAATTGCCGCTTGATCCTATTTTTTTGGGACTGATAGGCAAGAAACATGTTGACCTTATAAAGAGCCACTAGCTGCAACATCACTGTAGTTAGCCGCCACACACCATTTTAATCAGGGTAGGAGGCAGGATTATTAAATAAGTGGCCCTGACCACCGTCCCCTGTTTTAACTCACCTCTTCACATACTACACTTCTACACTTTAGAGCCCCTTACACACACTCACCATACGGCAAGGATAAAAGATCTCCGCCAAAGAGCCCCACTGAGGGTGCCCGTCGGGTATTGCACCGCCGACCCGACGAGGAGCATGCCCAATGATGAAGCATGACACCCAGCGGGCTGGGTGTGTGAGGGCACTTTATCCGAAAGGAGGAATTCCCCGTCCCCTTCCTGGCTAAACCCTTTCTTGTAGCTTCTCTTCCCCCCGTCACTTGCACGAACCCTACAGGAACTGCATACCATCTCTCTTGTTTACAGTAGCTGGGCACGTATGCTGGACCTGGTTAAAAAATCGCCCACCCCCTCTTGTGTCTCCCTCCTTGTTAATATACCTTTTCAGCCTGCCATGAGTGATATTTGACAAAACTCCTTTCCTTTGTGCATTTGTAAAAATAGTTCTGACTTGTGTGCATGATGTGTAAACAAAATACTTGAACGACCACAGTTCAGCTACTTTCACATGATGATTTCTGCAATTTTACATGACTCGTCGCCGCTTTCTTAGTGATGATGAAATCTGAATCTTTGGTCTAACTTACTCCCTTTGCTTAGCTTTTGTTCCACACTATACTACATACTGCATCACTCAGCACCACCACAGCATCACTCAGCATCAATCAGCACCACCACAGCATCACTCAGCACCACCACAGCATCACTCAGGTCCACCACAGCATCACTCAGCACCACCACAGCATCATTATGCGCTACCACAGCATCACTCCGCGACACCACAACATCACTCAGCACCACCACAGGATCACTCAGCACCACCACAACATCACTCAGGGGCACCACAACATCACTCAGCGCCACCACACCATCACTCAGCGCAACTACAGCAACACTCAGCACCACCACAGCATCACTCAAGCACACAACAATATCGCTCAGGGCCACAAAAGCATCACTCAGCACCACCACAGCATCGCTCTACGCAACCACAGCAACACTCAGCACCACCACAGCATCACTCAGCACCACCACAGCATCACTCAGGAACACCACAGCATCACTTAGTACCACCACAGCATCACTCTGTAGCGCCACAGCATCAATCAGCATCACCACAGCATCAGTCAGCATCACCACAGCATCACTCAGGGCCACCACAGCATCACTCGGGCCAGCACAGGATCACTCAATGCCACCACAGCATCAGTCAGCACTACCACAGCATCACTCAGCACCACCACAGCATCACTCAGGACCACCACAGGATCACTCAGCACCACCACAGCATCACTCAGCACCACCACAACATCACTCAGCACCACCACAACATCACTCAGGGGCACCACAACATCACTCAGCGCCACCACAACATCACTCAGCGCAACTACAGCAACACTCAGCACAACCGCAGCGTCACTCAACCACACAACAATATCGCTCAGGGCCACAACAGCATCACTCAGCGCCACCACTGCATCGCTCTACGCAACCACAGCAACACTCAGCACCACCACAGCATCACTCAGAAACACCACAGCATCACTCAGTACCACCACAGCATCACTCTGCAGCGCCAAAGCATCAATCAGCATCACCACAGCATCAGTCAGCATCACCACAACATAACTCAGGGCCACCACAGCATCACTCAGGGCCAGCACAGGATCACTCAACGCCACCACAGAATCAGTCAGCACCACCACTGCGTCACTCAGCAACACCACAGCATCACTCAGGACCACCACAGCATCACTCAGCGCCACCACTGCATCGCTCTACGCAACCACAGCATCACTCAGGGACACAACAATATCACTCTGCACCACAACAGCGTCAATCAGCACCACCACAGCGTCACTCAGCACCACCACAGCATCACTCAGCACCACCACAGCATCACTCAGCACCACCACAGCATCACTCTGCAGCTCCAAAGCATCAATCAACATCACCACAGCATCAGTCAGGGACACAACAATATCACTCCGCACCACCACAGCATCAATCAGCACCACCACAGCATCACTCAGCACCACCACAGCATCACTCAGGTCCACCACAGCATCACTCAGCACCACAACAGCATCACTCAGCACCACCACAGCATCACTATGCGCTACCACAACATCACTCAGCGCCACCACAGCATCACTCAGCACCACCACAACATCACTCAGCGCCACCACAGCATCACTCAACACCACCACAGCATCACTCAGCACCACCACAGCATCACTCAGCACCACCACAACATCACTCAGCACCACCACAACATCACTCAGGGGCACCACAACATCACTCAGCGCCACCAGAACATCACTCAGCGCAACTACAGCAACACTCAGCACCACCACAGCGGCACTCAAGCACACAACAATATCGCTCAGGGCCACAACAGCATCACTCGGGCCAGCACTGCATCACTCTACGCAACCACAGCAACACTCAGCACCACCACAGCATCACTCAGGAACACCACAGCATCACTGAGTACTACCACAGCATCACTCTGCAGCGCCACAACATCAATCAGCATCACCACAGCATCAGTGAGCATCACCACAGCATCACTCAGGGCCACCACAGTATCACTCAGGACCAGCACAGGATCACTCAACGCCACCACAGCATCAGTCAGCACCACCACAGCGTCACTCAGCACAACCACAGCATCACTCAGCACCACCACAGCTGCACTCAGCGACACCACATCATCACTCAGGGCCAACACTGCATCACTCAACAACAACACAGGATCACTCATCACCACCACAGCATCACTCAGCACCACCACAGCATCACTCAGGGACACAACAATATCACTCAGTGCAATCACAGCATCAATCAGCACCACCACAGCGTCACTCAGCACCACCACAGCATCGCTCAGGTCCACCACAGCATCACTCAGCACCACCACAGCATCACTCAGCATCAATCAGCACCACCACAGCATCACCCAGCACCACCACAGCATCACTCAGCACCACCACAGCATCACTCAGGTCCACCACAGCATCACTCAGCAGCACCACAGCATCATTATGCGCTACCACAGCATCACTCCGCGACACCACAACATCACTCAGCACCACCACAGCATCACTCAGCACCACCACAACATCACTGAGGGGCACCACAACATCACTCAGTGCCACCACAACATCACTCAGCGCAACTACAGCAACACTCAGCACCACCACAGCGTCACTCAAGCACACAACAATATCGCTCAGGGCCACAACAGCATCACTCAGCACCACCACAGCATCGCTCTACAAACCACAGCAACACTCAGCACCACCACAGCATCACTCAGCACCACCACAGCATCAGTCAGCATCACCACAGCATCACTCAGGGCCACCACAGCATCACTCGGGCCAGCACAGGATCACTCAATGCAACCACAGCATCAGTCAGCACTACCACAGCGTCACTCAGCACCACCACAGCATCACTCAGGACCACCACAGGATCACTCAGCACCACCACAGCATCACTCAGCACCACCACAGCATCACTCAGGGACACAACAATATCACTCCGCACCACCACAGCATCAATCAACACCACCACAGCATCACTCGGGTCGACCACAGCATCACTATGCGCTACCACAGCATCACTATGCGCTACCACAGCATCACTCAGCGCCACCACAGCATCACTCAGCACCACCACAACATCACTCAGCGCAACCACAGCATCACTCAAAACTGTGAGAAGTTGGCCTGGTATATGCTGTCCACTAATTATAGTGGGCACCTTGCACCAGTCCAAACAACCCCTTATTGGAGATAGGTTAAAGACAACCTTTATTGAAAGCTATCCTAGTGGTAGCTATGGAGAGCAGCCTTCAGGCTAAGTCTTGAAGGAATGTAAAGCAGCTTGTTTTACCAGTCTATAATCTCTTGAGTGACCAAATGAAAGAGGACCACACCAGGTATATATATAAAATATATGTATTTAGTCTTAAACACACCCCTCTAGTCTCTTTATGAGGCTAGAGTTCGAAATACATAAGTTACAAGTCAGTTATCAACAGTAATAGCACAAATACACGTTTGAGCCCTAGGGGCGTACCAAACCATATACTAATAAAGTGGTATAAGAACCACGACTGAGCTAGACACAAGGCCTAGAGCCTGTAGAAGTGCTTGGCCCTCAAGGAACCACCCAAGGTAGTGACACAGGGGACCCACGGGGGACGCGTGCAGTGTGAGAACACAGCCGCGAGCCGCCGTTGACTTCTATGGGGAATGTCGCGGTTGGAGTTTTAAAGAAAAAGGACACTTAGAGGAGGACTTGGAGCAAACCCCTTTAGAACTAGGTTGTTCTAGAGTCTATAGCCATGGGAGCACCGGAGTACTCGAGTTACCTCACCCAGGGAAGCCAGGTGCATAGGTGTCTTTCGGGGTCGGGTTTCGTCGTCGTTTTCAATGGCGATCTGCTGCAAAGTGCTGCTGGCGACCAAGTCGAAAGTGTTCGGGTGGATCCAAGGGTGGATCGAAGATCTGGAGAACCTGAAAGCAGAGGGGACAGAGTCTGGGTCCCTAGCCAGTGACCAGGAAGGCGATGAGCAGATGCCCACCGATGTCGGGTGCTTCAGGTAGGTTGACAGTCGTCTTGACTCTTCAGCCACGAGATCCAGGAGGCGTCGACGACAACCAGGAGCTGGATTCGAGCTGTCCCACAACGTCTGTCGATTGCAGGGGTGTCGGCGACCGGATTGGACCCAACAAGCCTTGGCAACGGCAAGTCTTGTAGAAACAAAGAAAGGACGTTGATGCAGACCAGCAAGGTCTGGGGGACTCACCCAGCGAGAGTAAGTCAGGGCACGTCTGGAGCAACCAGGAAAGCCCAAACAAAAGAAGAGTTGCCTTCGGGAGGGCCCACTAGCCAACGGACTAGCGACCGCAAAGGAGCCTTGAGTGGACGCACTTGGAGCTGGCTCACAGGACACTTGTGGAGTGGAGGCCAGTGATCTTCAGTGCAGTCGGTGCTGGAGGCGGGGGCTACTCAGAGCCCAAAGCACAACTTCGTGGGAGACCCAGAAGAGGATGCACTTGCAAAAATACTCGGTGTCCAGGGCTCACGGTTCCACGTTACCCACGACAGCTAGGGGCCTCAGCTTTGCTGGGGACTCAGGGCAGCCTTGGAGAAGTCTGGAAATCTACCTCTGGTGATGCAAAGACTTCGGCGTCCGGCGGGAGCTTCAGCGATGCAGACCAGACAATTGCTTCTTAGGTGCCTGCCAAGCAGGGGAGTCACTCCTTGACCCCAAGGGAGATTCTTCAGTCCTCTAATCTTCAGCTAGAGCGTCGAAGGTCCAGGATTCAGTGTCAGAGTTTCGTCCAGGGTAATCTAAAGTCCTAAGGACTGGGGTCCCATACTTATACAAAGTTAGGGGTTGGACATACTCTGGGGACCCACCTATGGGAGGGTCAGGGAAGAGGGGTGGTTACACCCCTTCCCTTTGTCCAGTTTCGCGCCAGAGCAGGGGCAGGTAGCCCCTGCAACCGGTTTGAACTGGCATATGCGCAGGGACACCAAATGTGCCCCCAGTGCAGGACTTCAAAGCACCAGAGGGTGCTCCCGCCCAGCCCCAATACACATTATCCTGTCTGGGGAGGTGGTTACACCTCCTTGGGACAGGAAACCTATTGTCCAGGCCTCCCCTGCCGGAGTTTCAGTCAGCAGCAGGAGGCCAGACCCGTGTCTGTGGCAGAGGCATCCATTTTGTGATGCCAGGGCTCTGGAAAGAAGTTACCGGGTAGCCCGGTGTGTACATGTCTCTCCCTCTAGAAGGGTGGAATGCTCTGGCGGCGGGGGTAGTATTCCAAGATGTTTGACACCAAACACGACATGTTTCTGTGCAGCCATCCCAAAGTTAGCATTTACCGCGAGGATATAATGTACTTAAGAGTATATGGTCAGGCTGCACCACAAACAGCATCAGAGGATTGACTCCGAACGCTGCAGAGGGGCCCTGCTCGTGCAGGGGCACCGTCTCACATAAAAACCAAGCACTCTGCCTTCAGGATTGTTAAGGCCTGCCATAGGAGTGACTTATAGGTTTATATGTGTGTGCGATTGTAGTGATATAGGTAGCCTATATCACAGTAAGGGGTGCATGCACCACCTTACCCAGGCTGCAGTAGCAGACCTGTGGTGTCATTTTGGATGGCCTTCCAGGGGTGGCACAATACATGCTGCAGCCCCTGGTAGGCCTCTGAGGTACCTATGCCCTGGGTACATAGTATACCATATACTAGAGACTTATAAGGGCACTCCAGATTCCAATCAAAGATGTACCTAAGGTACATGGAAACCATTTTATAGAGGAAGCAGATAGACTGGGGCCCTGGATAGCAGGATCCAAGTCCAACTAAGTCATAAACCAGCAAAATACCAGGAAAAAAGTGGGGGCAACCATATAGTCACATTCCACCTTCCTACAAAAACCACCACAGCATCACTCAGCACCACCACAGCATCACTCAGCACCACCACAACATCACTCAGCACCACCACAACATCACTCAGGGGCACCACAACATCACTCAGCGCCACCACAACATCACTCAGCGCAACTACAGCAAACACTCAGCACCACCACAGCGTCACTCAACCACACAACAATATCGCTCAGGGCCACAACAGCATCACTCAGCGCCACCACTGCATCGCTCTACGCAACCACAGCAACACTCAGCACTACCACAGCATCACTCAGCACCACCACAGCATCACTCAGGAACACCACAGCATCACTCAGTACCACCACAGCATCACTCTGCAGCGCCAAAGCATCAATCAGCATCACCACAGCATCAGTCAGCATCACCACAACATAACTCAGGGCCACCACAGCATCACTCAGGGCCAGCACAGGATCACTCAACGCAACCACAGAATCAGTCAGCACCACCACAGCATCACTCAGCACCACCACAGCATCACTCAGGACCACCACAGCATCACTCAGTGCCACCACTGCATCGCTCTACGCAACCACAGCATCACTCAGGGACACGACAATATCACTCCGCACCACAACAGCATCAATCAGCACCACCACAGCGTCACTCAGCACCACCACAGCATCACTCAGCACCACCACAGCATCACTCAGCACCACCACAGCATCACTCTGCAGCGCCAAAGCATCAATCAACATCACCACAGCATCAGTCAGGGACACAACAATATCACTCCGCACCACCACAGCATCAATCAGCACCACCACAGTGTCACTCAGCACCACCACAGCATCACTCAGGTCCACCACAGCATCACTCAGCACCACCACAGCATCACTATGCGCTACCACAGCATCACTCAGCGTCACCACAGCATCACTCAGCACCACCACAACATCACTCAGCACCACCACAGCATCACTCAACACCACCACAGCATCACTCAGCACCACCACAGCATCACTCAGCACCACCACAACATCACTCAGCACCACCACAACATCACTCAGGGGCACCACAACATCACTCAGCGCCACCAGAACATCACTCAGCGCAACTACAGCAACACTCAGCACCACCACAGCGTCACTCAAGCACACAACAATATCGCTCAGGGCCACAACAGCATCACTCAGCGCCACCACTGCATCGCTCTACGCAACCACAGCAACACTCAGCACCACCACAGCATCACTCAGGAACACCACAGCATCACTGAGTACTACCACAGCATCACTCTGCAGCGCCACAACATCAATCAGCATCACCACAGCATCAGTCAGCATCACCACAGCATCACTCAGGGCCACCACAGCATCACTCAGGGCCAGCACAGGATCACTCAACGCCACCACAGCATCAGTCAGCACCGCCACAGTGTCACTCAGCACCACCACAGCATCACTCAGCACCACCACAGCTGCACTCAGCGACACCACATCATCACTCAGGGCCAACACTGCATCACTCAACAACAACACAGGATCACTCATCACCACCACAGCATCACTCAGCACCACCACAGCATCACTCAGGGACACAACAATATCACTCAGCGCCATCACAGCATCAATCAGCACCACCACAGCGTCACTCAGCACTACCACAGCATCGCTCAGGTCCACCACAGCATCACTCAGCACCACCACAGCATCAGTCAGCACCACCACATCATCACTCAGCACCACCACAGCATCACTCAGGGCCACCACAGCATCACTCTCTTTCACCACAGCATCACTCAGCACCATCACAACATCACTCAGGAACTCCACAGCATCACTAAGCGCCACCACAGCATCACTCAGCAACACCACAGCATCACTATGCGCTACCACAGCTTCACTCAGCACTACCACAGCATCACTATTCGCTACCACAGCATCACTCAGCGACACCACAACATCACTCAGCACCACCACAGCATCACTCAGCACCACCACAACATCACTCAGGGGCACCACAACATCACTCAGCACCACCACAACAGCACTCAGCGCAACTACAGCAACACTCAGCACCACCACAGCGTCACTCAAGCACACAACAATATCGCTCAGGGCCACAACAGCATCACTCAGCGCCACCACAGCATCGCTCTACGCAACCACAGCAACACTCAGCACCACCACAGCATCACTCAGCACCACCACTGCATCACTCAGGAACACCACAGCATCACTTAGTACCACCACAGCATCACTCTGTAGCGCAACAGCAGTAATCAGCATCACCACAGCATCAGTCAGCATCACCACAGCATCACTCAGGGCCACCACAGGATCACTCAGCACCACCACAGCATCACTCAGCACCACCACAGCATCACTCAGGGACACAACAATATCACTCCGCACCATCACAGCATCAATCAGCACCACCACAGCGTCACTCGGCACCACCACAGCATCACTCAGCACCACCACAGCATCACTCAGGGCCAACACTGCATCAATCAACAACAACACAGGATCACTCATCACCACCACAGCATCACTCAGCACCACCACAGCATCACTCAGGGACACAACAATATCACTCAGCGCCATCACAGCATCAATCAGCACCACCACAGCGTCACTCAGCACCACCACAGCATCGCTCAGGTCCACCACAGCATCACTCAGCCCCACCACAGCATAAGTCAGCACCACCACATCATCACTCAGCACCACGACAGCATCACTCAGGGCCACCACAGGATCACTCTCCTTCACCACAGCATCACTCAGCACCACTACAACATCACTCAGGAACTCAACAGCATCACTCAGCGCCACCACAGCATCACTCAGCGCCACCACAGCATCACTCAGTAGCACCACAGCATCACTCAGTACTACCACAGCATCAGTATGCGCTACCACAGCATCACTCAGCACCACCACAGCATCACTCAGCACCACCACAACATCACTCAGCGCCACCACAACATCACTCAGCGCCACCACAGCATCACTCAACACCAGCACAACATCACTCAGCACCACCACAGCATCACTCAGCACCATCACAACATCACTCAGGGGCACCACAACATCACTCACCGCAACCACAACATCACCCAGCGCAACTACAGCAACACTCAGCACCACCACAGCGTCACTCAAGCACACAACAATATCACTCAGGGCCACAACAGCATCACTCAGCGCCACCACAGCATCGCTCTACGCAACCACAGCAACACTCAGCACCACCACAGCATCACTCAGCACCACCACAGCATCACTCAGCGACACCACATCATCACTCAGGGCCAACAATGCATCACTCAACAACACCACAGGATCACTCAGCACCACCACAGCATCACTCATCACCACCACAGCATCACTCAGGGACACAACAATATCACTCAGCGCCACCACAGCATCAGTCAGCACCACCACAGCATCACTCAGCATCACCACAGCATCGCTCAGGGCCAGCACAGCATCGCTCAGCACCACCACAGCATCAGTCAGCACCACCACAGCATCAGTCAGCACCACCACATCATCACTTAGCACCAACACAACATCACTCAGGAACACCACAGCATCACTCAGTACCACCACAGCAGCACTCAGCAGCGTCACAGCATCAAACAGCATCACCACAGCATCAGTCAGCAGCACCACAGCCTCACTCAGGTCCACCACACCATCACTCAGGGCCAACACAGCATCACTCAGGGCCAGCACAGGATCACTCAATGCCACAACAGCATCAGTCAGCACCACCACAGCGTCACTCAGCACCACCACACCATCACTCAGGACCACCACAGCATCACTCAGCACCACCACAGCATCAGTCAGCACCACCACATCATCACTCAGCACCACCACAGCATCACTCAGGGCCACCACAGGATCAATCACCTTCACCACAGCATCACTCAGCACCAGCACAGCATCACTCGGGAACACCACAGCATCACTCAGTACCACCACAGCATCACTATGCGCTACCACAGCATCACTCTGCAGCGCCACAGCATCAATCAGCATCACCAGAGCATGAGTCAGCACCACCACAGCATCACTCAGGGCCACCACAGCATCACTCAGGGCCAGCACAGCATCACACAACGCCACCGCTGAATAACTCAGGGCCAGCACAGCATCACTCAACGACACCACAGCATCACTCAGTGCTTCTTACACTTTTTAATTACAACTTCTCAGCATGCTGCACAGCAGCCACACTTCGCTACAGAACAGCTTAAAAACATTAGCAAAGTCAATAGCTCTACCTAAACACTTATAAGGCTCCCCAAAGCATAGCCAATAGGTCTCGCCTTTGGGACATTATAAGTGTTTAGTTATCCAACACAATATCCTTCATTAAACAACATCAAGTGTTGCATGGCTAATCACTTATAAGGTCCCAAAAGCGAGACCTATTGGCTATGCCAATGCTTGTTAATACTTATAAGTCACCCCTCAGGCAGGCCGTAAATGCCACTAGGGCAGGGTGCAAAGCATTTGAAAAGTAGGGCTTGTAGGGGACATGGTGTCCGACAGGATGTACCTTTGAGTCGCTCTGATACCCAGTTGTCATAATCCTACCTACTCCTGCAGCCATCTTGTTTGCACATCGCCCAACTGGCATCACACCTTTGCCTCTATGCCAGGGAAATCTTTCACTCATGTAATAGTGACCTGAGCCCACTCTATGGTGCACAACAGACTTGCAGCCTAAATTCAGGCCTCGACATGCATATCAGTGTGGAGCACGGTGTCACCCCACTAGCGGTGCCCAGTGGAAGACCGTGGCTGGAGACGGTTTAGGCATGCGAACGGCGGCACCCGGTGAGCTGGGCGGCCTCTAGGGGAGAATTGGAGCGGAAAGAGAGGCCGCTGTGTAGCCTGAAGTGTTCCGGCCCTGTGAGCAGTCGCTGAGGAGACACAACACTTGCTCTGTGTGGGGATTCGTTGCCTCTGCGCCGTGCGCTCACACACCAGAGATTGTGCATCTGACCTGTTCTGAGGGACCTTCATAGCCTGGACCCCAATGGGCCCCTGTGGCCTCTGCTGCTGCCCACTCTAGGGAGCTCCTGCATTTCCCGGCAGTCGGCAACCCCAGGGAGCCTGGGATTACAGCAGCCTGGGAACCGCCTACGTAGGAACGGAGGTAGACCGTGCACTGCCCTTACATCCGGGAGGACCGGGAACCCAAGGTGAGACAGGGGAGACCACACCATTCGCATGACGTAACAGGAGGTTCAGACCGCAGCAACTCATGACAGTAGCATGGGGAAGGGCAGGCCTGCAAAAGCTCAGCAGAGTAACACTATTGTGTATTACACCAGGGTCCAGCCATTAGTGCAGAGATTCTCCAGCCATTCAGGGGCTCGGTCATCCAAAGACCCCCAGACTCAGCGTAGGGAGCCAATCAGGGCAGAACTTTTGGAAGCAAACCATGGCTCCGATCCGCGCTGGAAGGCAAGATGGAAATAGGCGAATTTGTTGACGGCTGTCCTGCGGGCATTACAGAAAAAGTGCATGCAGCAGAAGAGTCCATTGATGGGCACCAAGCAGAAGTCTGTATCCTTAGAAAAACAGATGGCCAAGATGGGGACCCTGACCGGAACGCTGGAAAATCGAGTGGAGTACGCTGAAGGGTGTTCCCTCCGCAACAATCTCCGACTGCTGGGCTTCCCAGAAAGAGCAGAGGGGAGCTTGACTGAACTTTTCCTTGAGCAATGGATTCACACGGAACTAAAACCCAAAGTTTGTGGTGGAGCAAGCACACAGAGTCTTGCACGCGCCTCGCCCTCCAGGAGCCCCCCTACCAGGGCGCGCATAGCGAAGATCATTAACTACTGTTACATCGATTGCATCCTTAGGGCAGCGAAGGAGTCCGAGGCCATGCAGTATGAAAGTTGCCGTCTACCCAGAATATGCCTGTAAAGTACATACACAACAGAAATCCTTCCTGGAGGTAAAGCAGAAAGACTGGGCCATGAACTTAAAATACATGCGACAATACGATGCAATTATGAGTGGTGGCCAATGACAAGTCAAATTACTTTTGAGTCCAGACGATGTATGGAGCTGGCTGCAAATGTGGGACAGATGATTCCGGGTGGAGGCTAATAGGGCAAAAGGAGCACATCACCCCTTCAGGAACTGGCAGGGGTGGGTGGCAGAGAGGCAGGGAAGAATCATGGTCGAGGAGGGCGATTGTCAGAAGCACTCCATGCATTGTCAGACAGTAGAATGCCACCATGATCCCCGATAAGGAGGCGGGACTGCCTGTGACTATAGCAGACATCTTCCCCACACGGGATGGGAAGATGGAGGTATCCCCCATTGATGCAGAGGTATAGCCTATAACTACTGAATTCAAAGCCCCTCTATCTTGATTTACATGAAACTCTGACTAGCTGTTGGCTCAGATCCACACACTGGGGGTACGTACCCTGATGCTTGTTCTGTGGGAAGCTGGTTTGTTCCCCTGATGCATTGCTGAGCAAACACATAGCAGAGGCGATGTGTAGATATGCAACAGAAGATTATGGCCACTGGACCACCATGTCCCTCAGCAGGGTGGTTGGGCAGCTGGAGGACGGCCATCACTGACTCTGTCTGGCTGGCCATTCGGTCAGATGGAGTGTGGGTAGGGAACAGGTCTCCAAAGATAAACACTATTAGAAGTATTAATCAAGAATGACAACATTGGGAACCTGTTGATTGTTTAATTTGTTATTGGCGGAGGTACTGCACTAGTCGTTTCACCTGGCAGAGCTCGAGGGAAAATCTGTTTCTTGTTCCGAGTTGCACCAATGGATTGGATAGGGGTTATGTTAATGTTACCCAGTTTGGTTTAGATCTTCTGCAGAATAGATTGTTGCTCCATCCTCTGCTGACCAACAGGTCCCATGCCATTGAGGGGGCCCCTCGACAGGATGGGAAATTACAGACGGGGCTGCAACCCTCGACTAGATTGAACATACCCGGTCCCATGATAGACGGATACAGGATTATTACATAGAATATCACAGGGTTAGGAGGATTCATCAAGAGAGACAGGGTGATGTCCTTTTTGAGGTACTATAAGGTGGGCATTGCCTGCCTGCAGGAGATGCACCTCACAGACCTGGAGGCAGAGAGGATGGCTAAAAAATGGAGGAGATAGGTGTACTCCACCACCTTCTCCATGTATCAATCTGGATAGCACCAGGGATGCCTTTTACACTTATGTGTATGGAAGCGGACGTAGAGAGACGATTCCTACTCCTAGATGGCACATTAGAAGGGCCAGAGGTGTGCATTATGAACACTTATACTCCAAACATAGACGATAGAATCTTCTTCTATCACGTACAAGATCTCCTGACGGGATATGTGGATGTGTCCATACTCTGGGCAGGGGCTTCAACTATGTCCTGGATGGGGTTCATGACAGAACCCGCAGAGACAGGGGACGAAGCCAGGGATGGTGAGCGCACTGAGGGATACGATGGCTAATATGGGTTTCCTGGACAGCTGGAGAACATTACAATTGGGATTGGCTGAATATACCTGTTGCTCGTTAACCCACAACATATCGAGTCGACTGGACCACTTACTGGTGGCTGACAACTCAGGGCCGGGTCGTTTCAGGTGGCTGGACCATAGGCTGGTACACCAGACACAGGCGGCCCCTTTTGCCGCTGCTTTTGTGGTGGCACTCAAACTGCGATCTGGATAAGCCAAGTGATGGAGGAGTGGGGAATTACAGTGGGGCAGAGCACACGTGATCTCACCCTATGATGATTCCTTGATTTACCTCGGGTCTCCTCAGGACTCACTGACGCACTTGCTGGAACTATTGGAATCCTTCGGCTCTGTCTCATGATTGAAGGTGAATAGGCGCAAAACCATACTCTTCCCGTTGGGATCGCTGACCGGGACCCCGTTGGAACTCTTGCCCGACCTGGCATTAGATGGAAAGTAGACAAGTTTTGGTATCTAGGGATTATGGTGGCTGCCACAGAAGATAAAAACAACAGTTGATGGACAGAATGCAGAACAATGTCATACATTCACCCCAGTACAGAGATCTGGGCCTAAATCCATCGTTTTTTTGCTCACCATGCCATTCCATTTTGCACCCAGCCATATGCAAATCAGTCTTGACCCTGTGCCTCATGGGAACAGTCCAGCCCGAACTGCCAAGCTAGGTCCTCCCTGGACTGGAAACAAGCATCCTAGGACCGGTTTCGGGGTTTCACCCTCTTCAGCCAGGATAGCTTGATTCCAGTGGCATGGAGAGCACGGGACCCACGTCTGGGCATACCCGTCCCACTCGGGGTGACAAATGCAAAAACAACAGTTGATGGACAGAATGCAGAACAATGTCATACATTCACCCAAGTACAGAGATCTGGGCCTAAATCCATAGTTTTTGCTCACCATGCCATTCCAGTTTGAACCCAGCCATATGCAAATCAGTCTTGACCCTGTGCCTCATGGGAACAGTCCAGCCCAAACTGCCAAGCTAGGTCCTCCCTGGACTGGAAACAAGCATCCTAGGACCGGTTTCGGGGTTTCACCCCTCTTCAGCCAGGATAGCTTGATTCCAGTGGCATGGAGAGCACGGGACCCACGTCTGGGCATACCCGTCCCACTCGGGGTGACAAATGCAAAAACAACAGTTGATGGACAGAATGCAGAACAATGTCATACATTCACCCCAGTACAGAGATCTGGGCCTAAATCCATCGTTTTTTTGCTCACCATGCCATTCCAGTTTGAACCCAGCCATATGCAAATCAGTCTTGACCCTGTGCCTCATGGGAACAGTCCAGCCCGAACTGCCAAGCTAGGTCCTCCCTGGACTGGAAACAAGCATCCTAGGACCGGTTTCGGGGTTTCACCCCTCTTCAGCCAGGATAGCTTGATTCCAGTGGCATGGAGAGCACGGGACCCACGTCTGGGCATACCCATCCTACTCGGGGTGACAAATGCAAAAACAACAGTTGATGGACAGAATGCAGAACAATGTCATACATTCACCCCAGTACAGAGATCTGGGCCTAAATCCATCGTTTTTTTGCTCACCATGCCATTCCAGTTTGTACCCAGCCATATGCAAATCAGTCTTGACCCTGTGCCTCATGGGAACAATCCAGCCCGAACTGCCAAGCTAGGTCCTCCCTGGACTGGAAACAAGCATCCTAGGACCGGTTTCGGGGTTTCACCCCTCTTCAGCCAGGATAGCTTGATTCCAGTGGCATGGAGAGCACGGGACCCACGTCTGGGCATACCCGTCCCACTCGGGGTGACAAATGCAAAAACAACAGTTGATGGACAGAATGCAGAACAATGTCATACATTCACCCCAGTACAGAGATCTGGGCCTAAATCCATCGTTTTTTGCTCACCATGCCATTCCAGTTTGAACCCAGCCATATGCAAATCAGTCTTGACCCTGTGCCTCATGGGAACAGTCCAGCACGAACTACCAAGCTAGGTCCTCCCTGGACTGGAAACAAGCATCCTAGGACCGGTTTCGGGGTTTCACCCCTCTTCAGCCAGGATAGCTTGATTCCAGTGGCATGGAGAGCACGGGACCCACGTCTGGGCATACCCGTCCACTCGGGTGACAAATGCAAAAACAACAGTTGATGGACAGAATGCAGAACAATGTCATACATTCACCCCAGTACAGAGATCTGGGCCTAAATCCATCGTTTTTTTGCTCACCATGCCATTCCAGTTTGAACCCAGCCATATGCAAATCAGTCTTGACCCTGTGCCTCATGGGAACAGTCCAGCCCGAACTGCCAAGCTAGGTCCTCCCTGGACTGGAAACAAGCATCCTAGGACTGGTTTCGGGGTTTCACCCCTCTTCAGCCAGGATAGCTTGATTCCAGTGGCATGGAGAGCACGGGACCCACGTCTGGGCATACCCGTCCCATTCGGGGTGACAAATGCAAAAACAACAGTTGATGGACAGAATGCAGAACAATGTCATACATTCACTCCAGTACAGAGATCTGGGCCTAAATCCATCGTTTTTTTGCTCACCATGCCATTCCAGTTTGAACCCAGCCATATGCAAATCAGTCTTGACCCTGTGCCTCATGGGAACAGTCCAGCCCCAACTGCCAAGCTAGGTCCTCCCTGGACTGGAAACAAGCATCCTAGGACCGGTTTCGGGTTTCACCTCTCTTCAGCCAGGATAGCTTGATTCCAGTGGCATGGAGAGCACGGGACCCACGTCTGGGCATACCCGTCCCACTCGGGGTGACAAATGCAAAAACAACAGTTGATGGACAGAATGCAGAACAATGTCATACATTCACCCCAGTACAGAGATCTGGGCCTAAATACATCGTTTTTGCTCACCATGCCATTCCAGTTTGAACCCAGCCATATGCAAATCAGTCTTGACCCTGTGCCTCATGGGAACAGTCCAGCCCGAACTGCCAAGCTAGGTCCTCCCTGGACTGGAAACAAGCATCCTAGGATCGGTTTCGGGGTTTCACCCCTCTTCAGCCAGGATAGCTTGATTCCAGTGGCATGGAGAGCACGGGACCCACGTCTGGGCATACCCGTCCCACTCGGGGTGACAAATGCAAAAACAACAGTTGATGGACAGAATGCAGAACAATGTCATACATTCACCCCAGTACAGAGATCTGGGCCTAAATCCATCGTTTTTTTCTCACCATGCCATTCCAGTTTGAACCCAGCCATATGCAAATCAGTCTTGACCCTGTGCCTCATGGGAACAGTCCAGCCCGAACTGCCAAGCTAGGTCCTCCCTGGACTGGAAACAAGCATCCTAGGACCGCTTTCGGGGTTTCACCCTCTTCAGCCAGGATAGCTTGATTCCAGTGGCATGGAGAGCACGGGACCCACGTCTGGGCATACCCGTCACACTCGGGGTGACAAATGCAAAAACAACAGTTGATGGACAGAATGCAGAACAATGTCATACATTCACCCCAGTACAGAGATCTGGGCCTAAATCCATCGTTTTTTGCTCACCATGCCATTCCAGTTTGAACCCAGCCATATGCAAATCAGTCTTGACCCTGTGCCTCATGGGAACAGTCCAGCCCAAACTGCCAAGCTAGGTCCTCCCTGGACTGGAAACAAGCATCCTAGGACCGGTTTCGGGGTTTCACCCCTCTTCAGCCAGGATAGCTTGATTCCAGTGGCATGGAGAGCACGGGACCCACGTCTGGGCATACCCGTCCCACTCGGGGTGACAAATGCAAAAACAACAGTTGATGGACAGAATGCAGAACAATGTCATACATTCACCCCAGTACAGAGATCTGGGCCTAAATCCATCGTTATTTGCTCACCAAGCCATTCCAGTTTGAACCCAGCCATATGCAAATCAGTCTTGACCCTGTGCCTCATGGGAACAGTCCAGCCCGAACTGCCAAGCTAGGTCCTCCCTGGACTGGAAACAAGCATCCTAGGACCGGTTTCGGGTTTTCACCCTCTTCAGCCAGGATAGCTTGATTCCAGTGGCATGGAGAGCACGGGACCCATGTCTGGGCATACCCGTCACACTCGGGGTGACAAATGCAAAAACAACAGTTGATGGACAGAATGCAGAACAATGTCATACATTCACCCCAGTACAGAGATCTGGGCCTAAATCCATCGTTGTTTTGCTCACCATGCCATTCCAGTTTGAACCCAGCCATATGCAAATCAGTCTTGACCCTGTGCCTCATGGGAACAGTCCAGCCCGAACTGCCAAGCTAGGTCCTCCCTGGACTGGAAACAAGCATCCTAGGACCGGTTTCGGGTTTCACCCCTCTTCAGCCAGGATAGCTTGATTCCAGTGGCATGGAGAGCACGGGACCCACGTCTGGGCATATCCGTCCCACTCGGGGTGACAAATGCAAAAACAACAGTTGATGGACAGAATGCAGAACAATGTCATACATTCACCCCAGTACAGAGATCTGGGCCTAAATCCATCGTTTTTTGCTCACCATGCCATTCCAGTTTGAACCCAGCCATATGCAAATCAGTCTTGACCCTGTGCCTCATGGGAACAGTCCAGCCCGAACTGCCAAGCTAGGTCCTCCCTGGACTGGAAACAAGCATCCTAGGACCGGTTTCGGGGTTTCACCCTCTTCAGCCAGGATAGCTTGATTCCAGTGGCATGGAGAGCACGGGACCCACGTCTGGGCATACCCGTCCCACTCGGGGTGACAAATGCAAAAACAACAGTTGATGGACAGAATGCAGAACAATGTCATACATTCACCCCAGTACAGAGATCTGGGCCTAAATCCATCGTTTTTTGCTCACCATGCCATTCCAGTTTGAACCCAGCCATATGCAAATCAGTCTTGACCCTGTGCCTCATGGGAACAGTCCAGCCCAAACTGCCAAGCTAGGTCCTCCCTGGACTGGAAACAAGCATCCTAGGACCGGTTTCGGGGTTTCACCCCTCTTCAGCCAGGATAGCTTGATTCCAGTGGCATGGAGAGCACGGGACCCACGTCTGGGCATACCCGTCCCACTCGGGGTGACAAATGCAAAAACAACAGTTGATGGACAGAATGCAGAACAATGTCATACATTCACCCCAGTACAGAGATCTGGGCCTAAATCCATCGTTTTTTGCTCACCATGCCATTCCAGTTTGAACCCAGCCATATGCAAATCAGTCTTGACCCTGTGCCTCATGGGAACAGTCCAGCCCGAACTGCCAAGCTAGGTCCTCCCTGGACTGGAAACAAGCATCCTAGGACCGGTTTCGGGTTTTCACCCCTCTTCAGCCAGGATAGCTTGATTCCAGTGGCATGGAGAGCACGGGACCCATGTCTGGGCATACCCGTCCCACTCGGGGTGACAAATGCAAAAATAACAGTTGATGGACAGAATGCAGAACAATGTCATACATTCACCCCAGTACAGAGATCTGGGCCTAAATCCATCGTTTTTTGCTCACCATGCCATTCCAGTTTGAACCCAGCCATATGCAAATCAGTCTTGACCCTGTGCCTCATGGGAACAGTCCAGCCCGAACTGCCAAGCTAGGTCCTCCCTGGACTGGAAACAAGCATCCTAGGACCGGTTTCGGGGTTTCACCCCTCTTCAGCCAGGATAGCTTGATTCCAGTGGCATGGAGAGCACGGGACCCACGTCTGGACATACCCGTCCCACTCTGGGTGACAAATGCAAAAACAACAGTTGATGGACAGAATGCAGAACAATGTCATACATTCACCCCAGTACAGAGATCTGGGCCTAAATCCATCGTTTTTTGCTCACCATGCCATTCCAGTTTGAACCCAGCCATATGCAAATCAGTCTTGACCCTGTGCCTCATGGGAACAGTCCAGCCCGAACTGCCAAGCTGGGTCCTCCCTGGACTGGAAACAAGCATCCTAGGACCGGTTTCGGGTTTCACCCCTCTTCAGCCAGGATAGCTTGATTCCAGTGGCATGGAGAGCACAGGACCCACGTCTGGGCATACCCGTCCCACTCGGGGTGACAAATGCAAAAACAACAGTTGATGGACAGAATGCAGAACAATGTCATACATTCACCCCAGTACAGAGATCTGGGCCTAAATCCATCGTTTTTTGCTCACCATGCCATTCCAGTTTGAACCCAGCCATATGCAAATCAGTCTTGACCCTGTGCCTCATGGGAACAGTCCAGCCCGAACTGCCAAGCTAGGTCCTCCCTGGACTGGAAACAAGCATCCTAGGACCGGTGTCGGGGTTTCACCCCTCTTCAGCCAGGATAGCTTGATTCCAGTGGCATGGAGAGCACGGGACCCACGTCTGGGCATACCCGTCCCACTGGGGGTGACAAATGCAAAAACAACAGTTGATGGACAGAATGCAGAACAATGTCATACATTCACCCCAGTACAGAGATCTGGGCCTAAATCCATCGTTTTTTTGCTCGCCATTCCAGTTTGAACCCAGCCATATGCAAAACAGTCTTGACCCTGTGCCTCATGGGAACAGTCCAGCCCGAACTGCCAAGCTAGGTCCTCCCTGGACTGGAAACAAGCATCCTAGGACCGGTTTCGGGGTTTCACCCCTCTTCAGCCAGGATAGCTTGATTCCAGTGGCATGGAGAGCACGGGACCCACGTCTGGGCATACCCGTCCCACTCGGGGTGACAAATGCAAAAACAACAGTTGATGGACAGAATGCAGAACAATGTCATACATTCACCCCAGTACAGAGATCTGGGCCTAAATCCATCGTTATTTGCTCACCAAGCCATTCCAGTTTGAACCCAGCCATATGCAAATCAGTCTTGACCCTGTGCCTCATGGGAACAGTCCAGCCCGAACTGCCAAGCTAGGTCCTCCCTGGACTGGAAACAAGCATCCTAGGACCGGTTTCGGGTTTTCACCCCTCTTCAGCCAGGATAGCTTGATTCCAGTGGCATGGAGAGCACGGGACCCATGTCTGGGCATACCCGTCCCACTCGGGGTGACAAATGCAAAAACAACAGTTGATGGACAGAATGCAGAACAATGTCATACATTCACCCCAGTACAGAGATCTGGGCCTAAATCCATCGTTGTTTTGCTCACCATGCCATTCCAGTTTGAACCCAGCCATATGCAAATCAGTCTTGACCCTGTGCCTCATGGGAACAGTCCAGCCCGAACTGCCAAGCTAGGTCCTCCCTGGACTGGAAACAAGCATCCTAGGACCGGTTTCGGGGTTTCACCCCTCTTCAGCCAGGATAGCTTGATTCCAGTGGCATGGAGAGCACGGGACCCACGTCTGGGCATATCCGTCCCACTCGGGGTGACAAATGCAAAAACAACAGTTGATGGACAGAATGCAGAACAATGTCATACATTCACCCCAGTACAGAGATCTGGGCCTAAATCCATCGTTTTTTGCTCACCATGCCATTCCAGTTTGAACCCAGCCATATGCAAATCAGTCTTGACCCTGTGCCTCATGGGAACAGTCCAGCCCGAACTGCCAAGCTAGGTCCTCCCTGGACTGGAAACAAGCATCCTAGGACCGGTTTCGGGGTTTCACCCCTCTTCAGCCAGGATAGCTTGATTCCAGTGGCATGGAGAGCACGGGACCCACGTCTGGGCATACCCGTCCCACTCGGGGTGACAAATGCAAAAACAACAGTTGATGGACAGAATGCAGAACAATGTCATACATTCACCCCAGTACAGAGATCTGGGCCTAAATCCATCGTTTTTTGCTCACCATGCCATTCCAGTTTGAACCCAGCCATATGCAAATCAGTCTTGACCCTGTGCCTCATGGGAACAGTCCAGCCCAAACTGCCAAGCTAGGTCCTCCCTGGACTGGAAACAAGCATCCTAGGACCGGTTTCGGGTTTCACCCCTCTTCAGCCAGGATAGCTTGATTCCAGTGGCATGGAGAGCACGGGACCCACGTCTGGGCATACCCGTCCCACTCGGGTGACAAATGCAAAAACAACAGTTGATGGACAGAATGCAGAACAATGTCATACATTCACCCCAGTACAGAGATCTGGGCCTAAATCCATCGTTTTTTGCTCACCATGCCATTCCAGTTTGAACCCAGCCATATGCAAATCAGTCTTGACCCTGTGCCTCATGGGAACAGTCCAGCCCGAACTGCCAAGCTAGGTCCTCCCTGGACTGGAAACAAGCATCCTAGGACCGGTTTCGGGTTTTCACCCCTCTTCAGCCAGGATAGCTTGATTCCAGTGGCATGGAGAGCACGGGACCCATGTCTGGGCATACCCGTCCCACTCGGGGTGACAAATGCAAAAATAACAGTTGATGGACAGAATGCAGAACAATGTCATACATTCACCCCAGTACAGAGATCTGGGCCTAAATCCATCGTTTTTTTGCTCACCATGCCATTCCAGTTTGAACCCAGCCATATGCAAATCAGTCTTGACCCTGTGCCTCATGGGAACAGTCCAGCCCGAACTGCCAAGCTAGGTCCTCCCTGGACTGGAAACAAGCATCCTAGGACCGGTTTCGGGGTTTCACCCCTCTTCAGCCAGGATAGCTTGATTCCAGTGGCATGGAGAGCACGGGACCCACGTCTGGACATACCCGTCCCACTCTGGGTGACAAATGCAAAAACAACAGTTGATGGACAGAATGCAGAACAATGTCATACATTCACCCCAGTACAGAGATCTGGGCCTAAATCCATCGTTTTTTGCTCACCATGCCATTCCAGTTTGAACCCAGCCATATGCAAATCAGTCTTGACCCTGTGCCTCATGGGAACAGTCCAGCCCGAACTGCCAAGCTGGGTCCTCCCTGGACTGGAAACAAGCATCCTAGGACCGGTTTCGGGTTTCACCCCTCTTCAGCCAGGATAGCTTGATTCCAGTGGCATGGAGAGCACGGGACCCACGTCTGGGCATACCCGTCCCACTCGGGGTGACAAATGCAAAAACAACAGTTGATGGACAGAATGCAGAACAATGTCATACATTCACCCCAGTACAGAGATCTGGGCCTAAATCCATCGTTTTTTGCTCACCATGCCATTCCAGTTTGAACCCAGCCATATGCAAATCAGTCTTGACCCTGTGCCTCATGGGAACAGTCCAGCCCGAACTGCCAAGCTAGGTCCTTCCTGGACTGGAAACAAGCATCCTAGGACCGGTTTCGGGGTTTCACCCTCTTCAGCCAGGATAGCTTGATTCCAGTGGCATGGAGAGCACGGGACCCACGTCTGGGCATACCCGTCCCACTGGGGGTGACAAATGCAAAAACAACAGTTGATGGACAGAATGCAGAACAATGTCATACATTCACCCCAGTACAGAGATCTGGGCCTAAATCCATCGTTTTTTGCTCGCCATTCCAGTTTGAACCCAGCCATATGCAAAACAGTCTTGACCCTGTGCCTCATGGGAACAGTACAGCCCGAACTGCCAAGCTAGGTCCTCCCTGGACTGGAAACAAGCATCCTAGGACCGGTTTCGGGTTTCACCCTCTTCAGCCAGGATAGCTTGATTCCAGTGGCATGGAGAGCATGGTACCCACGTCTGGGCATACCCGTCCCACTCGGGGTGACAAATGCAAAAACAACAGTTGATGGACAGAATGCAGAACAATGTCATACATTCACCCCAGTACAGAGATCTGGGCCTAAATCCATCGTTTTTTGCTCACCATGCCATTCCAGTTTGAACCCAGCCATATGCAAATCAGTCTTGACCCTGTGCCTCATGGGAACAGTCCAGCCCGAACTGCCAAGCTAGGTCCTCCCTGGACTGGAAACAAGCATCCTAGGACCGGTTTCGGGTTTTCACCCCTCTTCAGCCAGGATAGCTTGATTCCAGTGGCATGGAGAGCACGGGACCCATGTCTGGGCATACCCGTCCCACTCGGGGTGACAAATGCAAAAACAACAGTTGATGGACAGAATGCAGAACAATGTCATACATTCACCCCAGTACAGAGATCTGGGCCTAAATCCATCGTTTTTTTGCTCACCATGCCATTCCAGTTTGAACCCAGCCATATGCAAATCAGTCTTGACCCTGTGCCTCATGGGAACAGTCCAGCCCAAACTGCCAAGCTAGGTCCTCCCTGGACTGGAAACAAGCATCCTAGGACCGGTTTCGGGGTTTCACCCCTCTTCAGCCAGGATAGCTTGATTCCAGTGGCATGGAGAGCACGGGACCCACGTCTGGGCATACCCGTCCCACTCGGGGTGACAAATGCAAAAACAACAGTTGATGGACAGAATGCAGAACAATGTCATACATTCACCCCAGTACAGAGATCTGGGCCTAAATCCATGGTTTTTTGCTCACCATGCCATTCCAGTTTGAACCCAGCCATATGCAAATCAGTCTTGACCCTGTGCCTCATGGGAACAGTCCAGCCCGAACTGCCAAGCTAGGTCCTCCCTGGACTGGAAACAAGCATCCTAGGACCGGTGTCGGGTTTCACCCTCTTCAGCCAGGATAGCTTGATTCCAGTGGCATGGAGAGCACGGGACCCACGTCTGGGCATACCCGTCCCACTGGGGGTGACAAATGCAAAAACAACAGTTGATGGACAGAATGCAGAACAATGTCATACATTCACCCCAGTACAGAGATCTGGGCCTAAATCCATCGTTTTTTTGCTCGCCATTCCAGTTTGAACCCAGCCATATGCAAAACAGTCTTGACCCTGTGCCTCATGGGAACAGTCCAGCCCGAACTGCCAAGCTAGGTCCTCCCTGGACTGGAAACAAGCATCCTAGGACCGGTTTCGGGGTTTCACCCTCTTCAGCCAGGATAGCTTGATTCCAGTGGCATGGAGAGCACGGGACCCACGTCTGGGCATACCCGTCCCACTCGGGGTGACAAATGCAAAAACAACAGTTGATGGACAGAATGCAGAACAATGTCATACATTCACCCCAGTACAGAGATCTGGGCCTAAATCCATCGTTTTTTTGCTCACCATGCCATTCCAGTTTGAACCCAGCCATATGCAAATCAGTCTTGACCCTGTGCCTCATGGGAACAGTCCAGCCCGAACTGCCAAGCTAGGTCATCCCTGTACTGGAAACAAGCATCCTAGGACCGGTTTCGGGGTTTCACCCCTCTTCAGCCAGGATAGCTTGATTCCAGTGGCATGGAGAGCACGGGACCCACGTCTGGGCATAACCGTCCCACTCGGGTGACAAATGCAAAAACAACAGTTGATGGACAGAATGCAGAACAATGTCATACATTCACCCCAGTACAGAGATCTAGCAACATGCACCGAACGTGGCT